>SKCR01001381.1:0-600000 GCA_019454045.1 Zanthoxylum bungeanum | reverse complement strand
CGTTCAATAAGTCTACAAAAGATAAATTATACAACGATCAACGAATGATCTTATTCAAGTGATATACCAAGTATCCACTCGTTGTTATATTGGACAGTAGTGACAATTAACACAAGTCCTTGAATTTATAACTAAGGTTTTTTATGATAAGTAAATAAATGAATATTCCCAGAGGATGAGGGGGGGTCCGGAATAAATACTTAAATCCCTGACCACTTAGGCTCTTATCGCCTTTTTGACAGAATATCCTTTAAACACTTCCTCAATAGAATCTCTTAGGCATTCAAACTTAGTATTACACTTTTAATTTCACAATACAATGTGTTTGTATGTGTATATGTGTATAAATCAACCAAGATTGGATGAAATTACTTGTGTAAGATTACACTTCTAATTCTCAACCAAGTATGCAACACACAATTAAATTTCAACTTTATCACTATGTGTATGCTTGTGATAATTGAACACCCTAATATTAACTTAAATCTATACTACCAAGTTTATTGTAATACAATATATGATTTCACTAAGTTAATATTATGATAAATTAAGTTAATCTAAGTCTATTTCAATTAGAAACAATTCCAGGATCAATTCGTTAGTGTCGCGTTCGTATCTTCGTTCGAACGAAACTGTCCAGTGAGTTCACGTTCATGTAGCGTTCGAAAACGCATTCGAACAAAGTGTTCCAGAGAGTTCACGTTCGTGTAGCGTCCGAGAACGCGTTCGAACGTAATGTTCCAGAGAGTTTACGTTCTTGTAGCGTTCAAAAACGCGTTCGAACAAAATATTCCAGAGGGTTTGCGTTCGTGATGCGTTTGAAGACGTGTTCGAACGTTCTTAGGCAGAAAACTTGCATTCGAGTTGCGTTAGAATACGCGTCCGAACGTTCTTACGAAAATTCAAAATTTTGCCTACGCGTTCGTCGGGCGTTCGAACGCCCTTACGTATTTTTCATGCACAGACTATATTTTTTTTTCCAAAAAATTGACTTTAACACATGCAAATTCTCATCTACCAACACTAAAAGTAATAAGTTCTTAAGATTGTTGGGGAAATTATGTGTTATTAAACGAATTCAACATGCATCATAACAAATCAAAACATCAATGAAATCAAATCATGTCAATATTACACTATAAACCCTAAACCTTTGAGAATAAGAAAAACTTGGAAAAATGATGAAAATATGTAGTCCAAGTCGAGTTGCCTCTATCCTTAAGAACTTATTAGCCCCGCCTCAGTGCTCTACGGATTTTGTGGCTAACGTCCTCCCATGATTATTTGGATTCCTCTTGTTCAAATGACACTCCTTAACAAGATCTTGAACTGGGACAATGGTAGAATCTCTCTCTTGACTCCAAAACAAAAAGATGTGACACAAGACTTTATGAATTTTTTGGATGGTGTGAATGAACATGAAGGCCCCTTTAAATAGACATGGAATGGTGCCTTTGAGGGCACCCTTTGATTTGGGGTGTAACCCTCTTAAGGGTTATACTCATTCCTTAAACCCTTTGGAACCTAAAGACATGTTCTTTCAATTCTAGAAGACATGTCCCTACATGTTAGTGTCCTTCCCAAAGGCCACTACTCAAGGGACATGCCCCTACATGCATCCATACTACATATATATATACATATTTAGAGAATTTACTACAATTGTTTGAGCATGCATTTTGTTAATATTTTCGAGAGTCCAATATACTATGAGAAACAAAAAAGAAGTTTATAATTTTAGGCATGGAATTAAAATCACGTGTGTTTGACAACACAGCTGAATCTATAAAAATACTTTTGAAATATTGATATCAAAAGACCATTTTACCCATGGTTTTGTGTAAATTTATTTTTTAAAAAATTACTAAATATTTTAGTATAAGAATTTAACTTAAAACAAATTTTACACCGGTTTTTTACTATCTTGTAGCATAAAATATTTTAACCATTTTTTTAAAATCTTGAAGGTAAATTTTATTTTTTAATTCCAAAGCATTACGAGCAAAACGGCCTTTTAACATAGATTCATCGATCATGGAAATATTTTTTTTTTATTAGAAACTTCACCATCAAATCACTCAATCCGGATTAAAGCGGAGCAGATAAAATTCTCAATTGTCTTAAACACTTACAAGAAATCCACACTCTAAACTCGAACTCAGGACCTAACAACAAAAATAATTTTAAAAAATGGTTATTTAATAAATAATGAAATAATATAGGGTATTTGATAAATAATAAAATAATGGGTGGTGTGGAAATAACTTTTTTTTGAAACGTTCGAAAATCCGCCGCCAAATCTCCCGATCCGAACTTAAGTGTAGTAGGTAAAATCATCGGCTGCCCCAAATTCTTACAAAAAATATATTGTCTGGACTCGAACTCATGACCTAATAATCAAGTGCAAAGTCTTTTACAACCAAGTCACACCTTTTTGGACCGTGTGGAAATAATTTTTTTTTTGGAATTGTTGGAAATTTCGCCGCCAAACCACCCCTTCTGGGCTTAAGCGGAGCAGATAAAACCATGACTGTCCTAAGCTTTTACAAGAAATGTACTCCCTGAATTCGAACTCAAGATTTCAAGGTGAGATCCTGAGTCATACACCATCAAGACATGCCCCTTGATGCTTCTTGTTAACTGGCCATTAATAAGATTGATTTGGTAAACTTAAAATGAACTTGGAAAAGATATTTTAGGTTTCAGCCTTAGACTAAATAGCTCACGATCTCTCTTAAGGATAGATAACCCTTAATAGATTTCCTTACAGGATAGGAATATACCTGTCGGACGGAGGTAGCCATAATTGGAACTTAATCTTAATGAATTCAGGTAACTTGGTTGGCATAGGAATATGATTAATTGGGTTATTCTGGGTATTTGCATCTGACCATCGGAAGAGGCTTTTTCATAAATTCGTATTCCAGGTTAATAAACCAATATATTGCACAAACGTGAGATAACCATTTCATCTTTAAAAGACATTGGAAGAATTCACAACCCTGGATAGTTTAATAATATTGATTTTACCTTTAATTCACTTTCGCGCTATTTTAAGTTTAAAATCACCATCCAATCAAACAACCAATCCATTAGATACTCGTAAAAATTTGACTTCATAAATTAATAGCTTAGGTATTAAGTCCTCGTGGGATCGATATATTTTATACTACTTGAACGATACATGCGCTTGCGTTATACGTGTGTGATTACGCCGGTCAATAATTGATGTTATAATATGATTAATAACACATTTCGTCCAATATTTTTTCGGTAATGTGGTATTTTTACTTTTATTATTATTATTTTTTTGCAGTGGTTAGAGAAGCAACTGAGAAATTTAGTTGGAAATTCCTTTTTTTCCAACCCTTTTGTTGAAATGATTTTAATAAAGCTTAATTGATAAATTTTCTTTATTATTTTACATTCCTTGACTTATCTATTTCATCAATATCATTCATTCATGTGTCTCAATTATTTAAGTAAGGGAAATTATTTATGCACCACCTCCAAATATGTGAAAGTACGTGTAGTCATAATATTTTTATGATAATGACATTGTAATACCTTGAGTTTAACCTTTTTTCCGTTAATAGTGTTAAGAGATTGACATCATAAGGGTATTTATGTCAAACCTACTTATTCAATGCAAAAATAAAATAAATATAATATCTTTAAGCCACCTCCAGTCAGGTGAAAATACATGTAACCACCTCATGTTAGGTGAAAAATATGTGGCATCTTAAATATTAAAAAATAAAAAATAAAGACACCAAATGATATTCGTGTGCTAATAAAATTGCATCATCGCCCCAAAAGGTGTGGCATGATGGTAAATGGTTTAGGATTTGATTGTCAAATCATGAGTTTGAGTACATGAGGTGTATTTTTTGTAAGAATTTGAGACAGACGAAGATTTTACGTATTCTATTTAATCATAAATGAGATGGTTTGATGATGAGGTTTAAAAAAAAAAAATACCGCATCACCGCACCAAAATCCTTCAACTCATAATATATATTCAATTGTTGATCATTTCAAATTAATTTTAGTTTTAATCGAAACTGATGGGAAACGTGCAAGTATATTGTTACAAAACGATATTCGTGTGCTAATAAAATTGTATCATCACCTCAAGGGACGGAGCTTAGTGGTGTAGGACTCATGATCTCGCCTTGAGGTCTTGAGTTCGAATCTAGAGAGTGCGTTTCTTATAAGAGTATGAGACAACCGTTAATTTTACCTGCTCCGCTTAAACTTGAAAGAGGTAGTTTGACGGTGAAATTTTCAAAACTTTCAATAAAAAAAATACTGTTACAATTTTATTGGAAGCCTTTCGTGCACTATTTTTTTTTTTTTTTTTGGTCTACTTGATTATTGTTGCAGACTTGCAGTTGGCAAAAAGTTATTTGAGCATGCATTTTGTTAATATTTTCGAGAGTCCAATATACTATTAGAAACAAAAAAGAAGTTTATAATTTTGGGCATGGAATTAAAATCACGTGTGTTTGACAACACAGCTGTATCTATAAAAATACTTTTGAAATATTGATATCAAAAGACCATTTTACCCATGGTTTTGTGTAAATTTGTTTTTTAAAAAATTACTAAATATTTTAGTATAAGAAATGTAACTTAAAACAAATTTTACACCGGTTTTTTACTATCTTGTAGCATAAAATATTTTAACCATTTTTTTAAAATCTTGAAGGTAAATTTTATTTTTTAATTCCAAAGCATTACGAGCAAAACGGCCTTTTAACATAGATTCATCGATAATGGAAATATTTTTTTTTATTAGAAATTTCACCATCAAATCACTCAATCCGGATTAAAGCGGAGCAGATAAAATTCTCAATTGTCTTAGACACTTACAAGAAATCCACACTCTAAACTCGAACTCAGGACCTAACAACAAAAATAATTTTAAAAAATGGTTATTTAATAAATAATGAAATAATATAGGTTATTTGATAAATAATAAAATAATGGGTTATGTGGAAATAACTTTTTTTTGAAACGTTCGAAAATCCGCCGCCAAATCTCCCGATCCGAACTTAAGTGTAGTAGGTAAAATCATCGGCTGCCCCAAATTCTTACAAAAAATATACTGTCTGGACTCGAACTCATGACCTAATAATCAAGTGCAAAGTCTTTTACAACCAAGTCACACCTCCTTGGACCGTGTGGAAATAATTTTTTTTTTTGGAATTGTTGGAAACTTCGCCGCCAAACCACCCCTTCTGGGCTTAAGCGGAGCAAATAAAACCTGATTGTCCTAAGCTTTTACAAGAAATGCACTCCCTGAATTCGAACTCAAGATTTCAAGGTGAGATTCTGAGTCATACACCATCAAGACATGCCCCTTGACCACACGTGTGGAAATAACTTGCTAAAATGAAATTTCACAATTTAAATTAAATGCATGGATAATATAGTCTTTTGTCATTGAATATTTAATAAATTCATATACCATTAATGGTAAAATGACTTCGTGATATTAAATATAAATTAAATGTGTTATAATATGATTATTAGAAAATTATGGGTGGGCACGATTCAGTATGATTATAAAACATTTATAATTATAATTATTCAGTTTTATTTTTAAAAAATAACTATATGATTTTTTTTATTAAAAAAAATTATAATTATTTTTAATTGTCGGTTTGGTTAAGTTTTTTTTTTCAATTTTTCTAATAATAATAAAAACATTTAATAATATTCACTGAATCTAATATTTAATTAAATTTTAAATGAAAATTCTTTTAATCATCACAACTACAGAAATAAGAGGTTTTCAAAAGATATAGTCAAAATATAAATTATTTAAAATATAGAAAAATAAATAGAATAATAACCAAAGTAAAAAAATTATAAATATTTTTAATTGTCGATTTGGTTTAGTTTTTTTTTTTTCAATTTTTTTAATAATAATAATAATAAATTAATAATATTCACTGAATCTAATATTTAATTAAATTTTAAATGGAAATTCTTTTAATCATCACAACTACAGAAATAAGAGATTTTCAAAAGATAGAATCAAAATATAAATTATTTAAAATATAGAAAAATAAATAGAATAATAACCAAAGCAAACAAATTATAAATATTTCATGAAATTAATCATAAATAAATTAAATAATGTAACAAATATAATTATAAAATAACAACATAAAATGATTATATTTTAAAAAAAATCAATAAATTAAATTATTCAACTAATTGGGTTTGATTCGGTTTTTTTAGTTAAAAAACTGATCGAATTCAGTTCGTTTCGATCTTTCAATTAAAATATCCAACAATTATTTTTGGAAATAAAAAAATTATCAATTCTCTTATATTTTTTCCGATTCGGTTTGATTTTTTAAATTTCAATTATTCTTTTTGCTACCCCTATATAAAACCGTGTAGAGAGAATTTCCATTAACAAAAGAAAAGAAAAGCCATATTCTATTAAAGGGTTATATATTGGTCTTCCCATTGTAAAGGTGCCACGTGGCATATTATAATTGAGGGTTTAAACTATAAATATCAAAACAATGAGGAAAAATATGAAAATATTAAAAATGCCTCAAGAAATAATTAATAATAATGGATAGCACCAAGGACTGACTGATTATCTACAACCAGAAGAAAAATGTTAACCTATAATGCTGTTGCTTCTCCTTCTCGGTGAGCTCTTGTTCTTTTTTACTATTCTTATTTTTTTTAATTCTCATAATTTTGATTTTGATTTTGATTTTGATTTTTCACTTGTTTTTTATATGCTGTTGTTGTTGTATTTGGTTGGATTATAACAATTTTTGAATATTTGATTCATGTTTTGTAGATGCCCAATTGTTTCATTTGATTGCCAGTGTCAATCATCTAATCAGTTATTGTTTTCACAAAATCCGAGTTATGGGCTTTCCAAAGGTATGTACACAATCTGTTCTTTCTAATTGTAACGTTTTTTAATGCATTGATTTTTCAAAAATTGATTTTTTTGTTAGTTGGTTTTATTTATATTCTTCAATTTTTTTTTTTTTTTGGGTGGATTTGGGATAATGAAATGAAATGATGTCAGTATATAGGAAGTAACTGTGAAATCCCTTTTTGAAAGTTGAAGTTTTTCTTGATTAATGGATGATTAAAAAGGTAAAGTTTTGGTAAACCGTGATTTTGAGTTTGGACTGTGACTCTCTTTAGTTATTCATTTTTTGTTTCCAGCAAACAGAAAGCTGAAGGTTTCCCGATTCACGGCTAGGTTTTGGGAATCCATCAGATCCGGGTAACATGATATGTATATTCTTTTTCAACTCTACATGACACGCATGCTCGATTGCACGTGCCCAATCATGCATGCTAAAAAATGCACCTGCTCATAAATATAAATGAATACACAACTCGATGTCCAAGTTTGGAAGTTTGTCATCTAGTTGTCGCATTAATATGCTGCATTTCCTCCATTTTTGCAAGGGTGTTATTTTATTTCGCTAAACATAATTATGCTTTAACTTATAGATTTTTATGTTCTAGACTGCCTCATGTTTGAGACCAATTGTTGAATTGACGATAGGGTGACATAATATACCTTATGAGAATATAGTCTTGTGGACTTCTTAGTGGGAAGCAAAGTATCTAAACACGTGTTTATGACTGGCACAGTTTCTATTCCTTTAGAGATAACTCTGTATCTTCCGGTTACACTGTTCTAAGAGTAAGAAAACAGGTTTTCATTTGGTTATGTAATTTATTCGTTAATTTGAATTTTTACCCCCAAAATTTTTGTGGCGTATACTTTGTTTCTCATTCATTTATTTCCAGTCCTATTAAATGGAACATGAGTTATGCCAAATTATCATTTCTTCATCTGTGTTGTTTTATTCTTATAACAGGTTTTTGAAAAACAACTCAACACAAGTCATGGAAGCACCCCCTGAACTTGAAGAAGAGGAAGAGCCGATGCCTGAGGAGTTTGTTCTTATTGAAAAGATTCAACCAGATGGAGAAATTGAGCAAATAATATTCTCATCAGGTGGAGATGTTGATGTATATGATCTTCAAACCTTATGTGATAAGGTACTTATCGGTTCTCAGTGTCTTTTCTTTTCTTTTCTTCTTTTTTTAATATCTGAATGCTTAATGCACTAAAATACAGAATCTGCAAGCCAAACTAGATTTTACAGAGATGTACATCATGTTGTTCTCTGTGTTTGAAGTTTTTTACTTCTAAATTTGAATGCTTCTTCTCTACTCCTGAAAGCTGGTACATTAAAATACATAATATTACATGTTTAATAGGTAGGCTGGCCTCGGAGGCCGCTGTCAAAACTAGCTGCAGCCTTGAAAAATAGCTACATGGTTGCCACGTTGCATTCTATAAGGAAATCTCCAGGATCTGGTACTTGTTAAAAAATGATTACTATTTCTCTTCGACTATAATTGATATTTTTAGCTACACACACTCGAGTCTACCACTAGATTATTTGATGAACATCTTAGTGTACTTGTTGAAGTTATTTCACAGAGGGGAATGAGCAAAGACAGTTAATTGGCATGGCTCGTGCTACATCAGATCATGCTTTCAATGCTACAATATGGGATGTTCTTGTTGATCCTAGCTACCAGGTAAACCGTGTGTTACATGAACATGGACTAACATTCCTAGGTGCAACACTGGGTGGGCAGACATGGTTGTGTGGGTATCAAGGTCATACTTTCAGACAAAAACTGTGACAACAAAAGCACGTTAATCCATGGTGTCCGAAATAGTGCATAGGATAGTGATGAGGAATTGGGGGAGAAACTGGAACTGGCTAATTAATGTGAGCACTATAGGCATGATTTTTGTCCTTGAATGGTGTATAGCAGGTCTTTGGCCTGGGTGAGGGACAAGAAGGAACTTGCTGATACTGTAGAAAATGATTGCTCTTGAATTCCATTTAAATCATTCCATGAAATGTTCAATTGGGGTATGGTTTCAGATATAAAATTCTGGATATGCCTATAAAATTTGTAAGGCTACCATGGGAGTTCAGAACTTGTGTTACTGTACTGAAAGCACGATAAGATAACCTGTTGCTTATGATTTAATTCTGACAGCAATGTATCTTATCCTGACACTGCTCTTTCTGTTCAGGGTCAAGGTTTTGGTAAAGCCCTTGTTGAAAAGCTTGTAAGGGCTCTGCTCCAAAAGGATATCGGGAATATATCACTTTTTGCTGATAGTCAAGGTATAATTAGTAGTTCAAGTATATGACCTTGCACTCTTATTCAAAGTGTTAAAAGTGCTCCGCTATTATTCTTAAATGCCTTGTTTGTTGATTAATCATGAGATTGTTGTCTTGCCAATAACAACAGTAATCAGGTGGCAAAAAGTAGCATTTTCAATGTTGAAGTTTGAACTTATTTTGTTGCATTGTCCTTGCAGTTGTGGAATTCTATCGGAATTTAGGTTTTGAACCTGATCCAGAGGGCATTAAGGGCATGTTTTGGCACCCAAAATATTAATGATCATTTGCAATGAATCATGTCATTCAACTGGCAAGTTTGGATGCGACAGTGGCAGAAATGATCTGTATGTAAATTTGTATTAATGATAGAACCGTAAAATAAATAATTTTCCTTTATCTACTAATCAGTGATATTTGAACCATCTGCCATGAGCTTGCGAAATTAATGGTTGTTAAGCGGCTGCGGATTTGCATTTCTTGTACTGTTAATTACACCTACTTTTAGAACAGCTTATTGAAATTCCTATTTATTTAGAATGGAGTTTGGTCATATTCCCTCTACGTTTCAGCTTTGTTTTATGCTTAGTATAAGCTAATGTTAAAATCAATTGTTGCTTTGTTTAATTTTATTGTTATACAGTTGATGGTGAATAAATTGATAATCTTTGTGGTTTCAACTCTCGAGGAATGTCGAATGCTTAGATGAAATATGGTGGTTGGTATCTAAAGTGGTTAAAGCCGAGTTAATTTTATTTTGGTGTATAGTTTCGGATTCCGAAACAGCCCAATTTCGATTGATCGGATTGATTGTCCAATCTATTTTCCAATTAAAATTATGATATAATGTGTACGTTAAATTGGAAAATGAATTTAACATTCAGAATTCGGATTCTGAAACAGCTCGATTTCGGTCAACCGAATCGATTGTCCAAATTATTTTTCAATTTACCAAAATGTCTTTATCCACATCCAAACATCCCTAAACCACTAATTAACCTTATAAATGATTTATTCAATAATCAAACATATTGAAATCATTTATAAACAATTCCCACATCAATCAAACATGTTATTATTGTATTGTGCACCTTAACCATTGACTTTGGACTTTGCTGTGAGTGACCTTTTGGGTTCCCCTCAAGTTGGACATCAAATGAATTGTGATAATTTAACCAAACATAAATTATCCTCCAATGATAACTATCATGTGGTCAATTTATTTCAATGACTAAGGTTAACGTCTAGCCAATTTTTCGACTCCCCATTTGACAAAGAGAGGAAGGCCTCGCCAGCCGGCCATCCGACCACCATCAATCGGCGGGATATCACTGATTGGTGTGACGACCCACCCTCTTTCCAACGGTGGCCGGCAGTGCATGGATACTCATTTCGATTCTGACTCGTCGCTTCGAATCACGTGTTGTGCCACCCACCAAATCAAAGACCTTGGAACGTATTTCAATGCCGTGAAGTAGGTTTTATCGAATGACATTAGGTTTTGTGTAAAACAAGGAAGAAATATTTAGTGAATAGTGAAACACATTCGCTCGGTTGTTTCGATTCGAATTCCGTCGATTCTTAAGTGTTCGAGGGACCGTTACGAGTCTGTCGGTACCCTTGAAATTTCGGTAAGACCTCATGGTAAAAATTTAATTATTTTAGTGAAGTTAGTTTACATTCGGATGCTTCCTATAGTGTAGCATAATAATGTATTGACAACAAAAATTTGTATTAGACATCAGCTCTCTGTAGATTTTCCAAAGAGCTGATACATAAGGGTATATTACCCAAAACACTTCCAATTTTCTCCAAATATTTTCAAACACCCAAAATCTAATTTTTAATATAAAAACAACATCAACACATGTTATATAATAAACATAAAAGTAATCTAAATACATATACGTATTACTTTGAATCAAAATACAAACCAAATTAGAATCACATAATGAAGTGACTCGTGAACGATTTTAGGTCACTTAAAGGTGGTCAAGTGATTCTAGAATGACAGTCATAACTTAAAGCTTTCATATAGAGTTTCAAACTCTAATTTTATGTTTCATGTATGACATGAACATATTTGACACAATCACAAACATATTGTGTTTATGCTTCCAAATCATCCATACACAATTCATTAACCTAATTTCAACTTCAAGCTATGTTATTATGTATCCAATACATAATATATCACTAATGATAACAACTAACAAATGAAAAATATACCTTTAGAGAATATCAAACTTACCCAGCAAGCTTGATTCCAAGATCCAATCTTCTTCTCATTGTTGAAAATGTAGAGAACTTCCAAAGCTTCTCTCATAAATACTTTCTTTACGTTAATCTTTCTTATACTTTGCCTTATGTTTGCTTAATCAAAAACTTGCTTAAGCTTTCATTTTATAGTCAAGTTTATGTAATTTTTAATTAATAAAAATTCTAATCAACTTTTATATGGGCGTAATCTAATTTGTCCAAATATGCATATTAGGTGTAACTAATCAACTTTATCTCCCACTTTAATTTAGTCCAATTAAATCTAAATAAAGTTTAACCACTTGATTAGTTCATTGTCTACCACTTTAATTTAATCCAATTAAATCAAGCCAAATACACCTATTATTACATATTTTTGTAATTATCAAAATATCCTCCAATGGTAGAGATATTTATGAAATTACAACAAAACCCCTTATGTGATTTTGGATTAATCCAATTAATCCCAATAGGACAAGTAAATAAATAATTTTATCCAATAGCACTTAATTACTTTGATTGATAATTATAATATCAAATATTATTTATTATCAAACATTATCGACTACCCGAGTGCTCAGCGAGTACAATTCATATTGTGTGACTAGGACAATAGTCGTAATTTTAAAAAATATCTCTACCATTTGAGGATATTTTGGTAATTACAAATATGTAATTATAGGTATTTTTTGCTTGATTTAATTGGACTAAATCAAAGTGGCAAACATTGAACTAATCAATTTCCTAATCTTTGTCTTGATTTAATTGGATTAAATCAAAGTGGTAGACAAATGTGATTAGTCACACCTAATTATACATATTTGGACAAGTTAGATTAAGCCCACATAAAAGTTGACTAGAACTTTTATTAATTAAAAATTGCCTAAGTTTTGCTATAAATAGCAAACATGAGAAATGTTTTAATTAAGCTTGTGAAAGCTAAGTACAAGTAATTCTTGGAGAAATTAGTCTAAGTTAGAAAAGTGTTTAGAGAAGTTTTGTGAGATCTATATAACATTTCATCTATGAGAAATCAAGATTGGATCTTGGAGTGAAGCTTGCTAGCATTGGAATCAAGATTGGATCTTGGAGTCGAGCTTGCAAACCGTGGAAGTTCTCCAACCATTTCAACAAAGGAGAAGAATATTGGATCTTTGTATTAAGCTTACTAGGTAATATTTGATCTTCTCCTAAGTTATGTTCTTCATTAATGAGTTTTCATTAGTGAGACATATGATGATAAATTATGTAGGGGATGCATGATTACATAGCTTAAAGTTGAAATAAGGCTAATGAATTGTGTTATGATGTTTTGGAAGTATAAACACAATATGTTTGTAATTAGGTCAAATATGTTCATGTTGAACATTGAACAATTAATAAGAGTTTGGAACTCTAGATTAAAGCTTAGAGCTATGACTTCTATTCTAGAATCACTTGACCACCTTTGGGTGAACTAGAATTGTTCATGAGACATTTCATAGTGGGATTCTAAATTAGTTTGTGTTTTGAACGAAAAGACATAGTGGTCTTGAAGGTTCAATGACTAGACAACATAGCAGACCGCTTACAAAAGTCTTACCTCCTAAGTTATTAGATAAACATGTGGAGGAGATGAGACTACGATATCATCCAGATTGGCACTAAGCAAGTGAGAGTTTGTTGGAGTTGGTGCTTGAAGCGCTAATCCGAATAATGTATTGTATATTTTATTATTTATTAATAAAATAACTATATTTTCATTTCATATCCTATTAATGGTAATGTCATTATGCATATTAGATTAATGTATAAATATGCTAAGAATGACATCGACCTTAAAATAGTCTTGTAGTAATATTGACACTAAGTGGTCCGAGATTAGGATAGTATTAAACTATTCTTAAAGTAAATAATCTTAGTCGTTGGTTTTGGAATACAGTTGAATTCCTATAACCTAGAAAACTAGCACATGTCGTATATTGGAATTGAAGTTCCAATGGTTTAACCCGATGTACCATGGGATTTGGAAGCTAGTATAGACTTGTGGGTATTGGTTGGACCGAATACTGAATGACTCACATGTGATTCCTAATAGTTGGAAGTACACACCACCGTCAATAGGAATCTCTTCGAGTCGAGAAGCATATGTGATCCTTTGACTATAGGATAATATTGATTTTGTGTGAGATCCTTCATACTTTGATGTCATGTATGTCAGAAACCTTTCATGGTCTGGCTTCTAGATGTTCGTTGGGTGTGGACCGATGCACTCGTTAATCAAGTGCGAATCAAGATAGGATCTGTCGGTATTTATATGTACCATAAGGGGTTTAGGTATCCATGTGAGTAAGTCACTATTATTAAAGACTTTGGCCAAAGCCGATCACCTAGGATGGATCACATTAGTTGTAAAGAATCATGAACATGTCGACATGAGATGTGTGCCTCGGAAACTTGACGGTATATTCTATGTTTCCTAAGCACAACTCGGATAGCCTACGACGGAAGGATTGATAAACATATGTGATGACCTCGACTTGTATAGTTCAGAAATGTCATTCGTGTTCTTCACGAATTCGGAGGTGACCGAATTGCGTATATATTAGCTAGACTTATATGACGAACGTGTCTGAACTTAGAGAGTCCCATTATAAAGTGTACTTGTTGAGCACTTGAGTAGTCGATTAATTTTGATAAAAGATAATATTTGATATTATAATTATCAATTAAGATAATCAAGTATTATTTGATAACATTGATTATTTACTTTGACCTAATTAGATTAACTGCATTAATTCAAAATTTACACAAGGGTATTGTCATAATTTCATAAATATCTGTACCATTGAGGATATTTTAGTAATTATAAATATGTAATTATACGTGTTTAGAATACGGTTGAATTAAGTTTTGTTATAAATAGCAAGCTTGAGGAATGTTTTAATTAAGCTTGTAGAAAATTATGTCCGATAGTGAAAATTAAGGTTTATTACTTTAAGTTAATTAGGGATTTTGTTTTTTATTTTGATCCGAAAAAGATGTTTGGAATGGTGAGAATGTGTGTTTAAGTGATGGAAAATATTTTAGATAGATCGGTTTAAAAAAAATTGAAGAACAATTGAGTAGTTTTAGAGAGATAAACAGTTTGGGCCTTTTTAGGAGAGATTGAGAGAATGTTGAGAATTATGTGAAATGAAGAAGAAATTAGGGCTTAGGTCAAACGATGCGGTTTTGGGTTTCTTTAAAAAATCCAAATCGCCAAGAGGTCTATTTATTGACAATATCTTCCATTTCGTCTAAACGAGATCAAAATAAAATAAAATATGAAGAATTATTTTTTATTTGGTAAGAAAATATATTTTTAATGGGTCGGTAAGTGTGAAAAAATAATTTGCCTATCTTTTCTTTTATCTTACTCGAAATACGTGGAAATTACCAAACTGGAGTATGGTATGGGTTTTTCCATTTATTTGACTTTTATTGAAAAATAGAAAATGAAACTAGGTATTTTTCAATCCACATGTTTTTTGTCTTATGACTTAAGTTGTTTTATCGAGTCATATTTGTCAAAATTTGTCTAACAAAAAGAAAAAACCTATATGACAGAGATAAATGGGTCTATTTTTCCACGATCGAATTATATTTGTTCAATATATTATGGATTGTCCCACACTAGCACTCAGTTGTAATAATTCTACCAAGGGTGATCCTATTACTGGAATTACTTCCGCCATGCTTGTTACAATTTTGACTGCCCAATACCTCACCCGTGAAGTAAATTATCGCACCGACGATCAAACTAACTAGGAGAGAATCAACGGATTCCTTGTCGATAGTGATTCATCCATAAAAAAGAAAAAACCTATAGGACGAGGTACCAGACAGTTCATTCATCTGACCATAGACTAGGTAGAACTCGAAAAAGATAAATGAGTCTTTTTTCCCACGATTGAATTATATTTGTTAAATGTACTATGGACTATCTCACATTAGCACTTATACGTATAACTCTACCAAGGGGGATCTTATTACTGGAAGTCCTTCTGACACACCTATTATAATTTTGACTACACAATACCTTGCCAATGAAGTAAAACATCAAACATATAGTCCAATTAATTGGGAGAGAATCGACAGATTCAATTTTGGGAGCGATTCATCATTTCCAAACGCAACACACAACTTGCTATTGTATTGTGCTCTCCGAGTGTGTGTTCCCCTTATCATGTTCATGGCATGTATTTGTGAAATAATTGACACGCTCACAAAGTGGTTCTCTACTCCCAAGTATAAGAGTGTCGAAGTAATAAAATAACCCGATAAGTTCGGGGTCGATCCACAAAAAATGAATCGCTCCCATGAAGTAAAACATCAAACATATAGTCTAACTAATTGGGAGAGAATCGACTGATTCCTTTTTGGGAGCGATTCATCATTTCCAAACGCAACACACAACTTGCCATTGTAGTGTGCTCTCTGAGTGTGTGTTCCCTTTATCATGTTCATGGCATGTATTTGTGAAATATTTGACACGCTCACAACACGCTCACAAAGTGGTTCTCTACTCCCAAGTATTGACCGGCGTAAACACACACGTATAACGCAAGCGCACGTATCGTTCAAGTAGTATAAGAATATCGATCCCACGAGGACTTAATTCCTACTGTTGTTATTAATTATTGAATCTATTTATTTACAGATATCTAATTGAGGGATAAGAGAATGATTGCTTGATTGATTTGGTTGATTGTAGTTTTGTAAAATAAATAAATAAATAAAAAGACAAAGAAAATAATAAGGAAAATAACAAAAGACACAAAGATATAGGGTTGTGAATCATTCTAATATCATTTAAATGATGAAGTGATTATTTTATGTTTGTGTAATAAATCAGTTTACTAACCTGGAACACTAAATTATGCAAAAGCCTCTGTCGATGGTCAGACGCAAATACCCAGTTTAACCGAATTGAACCATATGTATATGTCAACCAAATTATCTGGATTCATTAAGTTTAAGTTCCAATTATGGCTACCCCTGCCCGACAGGTATATTCCTATCCTGTAAGGAAATCTATTAAAGGGTTATCTATCCTCAAGGAAGATCGTGAGCTATTAAGTCTAAGGCTGAAACCTAAAATCCCTATGTCTAGTTCATTTTAGATTTACCACATCAATCTTATTGGTGATCAGACAACAAGAAGCATTAAACTTAAGACTTAATAAGTAAACCTTTAAATTACCCAAACTATAAAAAACCACTTATAAACCGGTGATATTAGAATTCATCACAACCCCATATAACTAACACATAACTAGGGCTAGTAAAAACTTAAAAGTAAAAGACATAAAGTAAAAATACTGAAAAGTAAAAGACATAAAGTAAAACTGAAAAGTAAAATAAAATAAAATGCTAAGGTAAAAGGAATTACTTTTACTACTACTAATTTAGATATCTCCCATAAAATAATATATAAACTTATGATAATATTACCAACCGACCATATAGGCGGTATCCTGATTAAGTCAAATTAAGTCCAACCAGCCATAAAGGCGGAACCAAAATTAAATTACCAACCGACCAATCTGGCGGTATCCTTTTTAAGTCAATATTTTAAATAGTGAATATATTATTTTTAAGGGAGATTAATCTAAATAGTAACAGTAAAATAATTACATTTCACCTAGCTGGAGAAGTTACCTCCTCATAGTGAATAGTAAAAACTGTAAAAAGTAAAAAGTAAATTACTGTTATTACAAAATGTAATTAAAATTATTTACAAAACTAAAAATTAAAAATTAAAAAACTAAAAACTAAAAGAATCTAGAGAGAGAAACTCTCTCTTTAGATAGAATAGATTAGAGAGAGTGGTACCCTGAGTTCTGAAATCTCGAGCTCAATTTATAGGCGCGGGTAGGCTTCGGGCGTCGCGACGCCAAAGGCTTCAACGTCGCGACGCTGCAACAGTGAGGCGTGGCACAATGACAGCTTGACACGTGGCGATTCGGATAAGAGGATAAGGCGACACATGGCGAGGCGGCTAAGAGCTCAATTATTATGCTGACGTGGCGGTGACGTGGCAAGGCGGCTGAGATCAATTGTCGGCACCATAAGATTGTGACATGTGTCACGCTGTGATTGGCTGATGATGACGTGGCATGTTGACTCGGTCGACCTGATGACGTGGATGATGACGTGGCATGACGTGTGGCATAGTTGACTCATTGACCGGATGACGTGGCGACACGTAGGATGACACGTGGCACACGTGGCGATGGCGACTGTCGGCACCGTAGGATGACGACACGTGGCACGGCGCATGTTAGCAGATCGGCTGTGATGGTGACACGTGGCACAGCGCACGTTAGCAAAGTCAAATTTCTCAAATTCTGACCCGTTGACCCGGTGCACGTTAGCAGGTTGGGCGCATTCTGGGCGTCGCGACGCTGAAGGTCTTGGCGTCGCGACGTGGGAAATTACCAAAATACCATTTTCGTCCAATTTTCACTGTTTTGGCCCAAATCACCTCCAGAATGTCCTGAAACTTTATTTATCTACAAAATAACACAAAACACATCAAAATATTCACAAGACCCAAGAAACTATACAAAATATTAGGTTAAATGAGTGTGAAATAGTGATATAAATATCACTCATCAAGTATAAGAGTGTCGAAGTAATAAAATAACCCGATAAGTTCGGGGCCGATCCACAAAGAATGAATTTAATAGGATAAAATAATAATTCAACTAATAAAATAAAAACAAATAAATAAAATACCGGGGTTATATCATATACTTTTGATATTTCAAATATAAAATGATTTTTACTTTTTTATAAAATATAAATTATAATTATTTCTAATCAATTTATTTCTTAATTATCAGATATTAATTATGTCAACACATGTAATATGTCATATCTATAATTAGTTCTGCCAATGTACTAAATATGTCAAAACATGTAGAACCGTATTGTTTATAACTAATCCAGATTTTTAATAGTATCTCTCTCATATTTATGAGATTCAAGTATTATTTGTGTCAATCGGGGACTGTCTACAATTAGTTTAGAGACGTCAATAAATTGGAAAGAGTACGAATTTATATGGGAAATAATCACAATTTATAAAATATAATATAAATAAAAAAATCATATATATTTTCATATCACTAACTTCACCATTTACCCTAATAGATAACAAATTAACAGAACAGTATATAGATAAAAACACTCATAATTTTATTAATAAAAAAATAAAATATAAGAAAAATACATATAAGAGTTCATCTCCACAAGACTCATGAAAATTTACTGAAGAAATGCGAGCAAGAGGTGCTTTAAAAAAAGTTGATTGCAAATTGCAATTAAAGAATTGCATGCATTGTTGCCTAATTCACGGAGACTTTCTTTCATTTTTTTTTTTTTTTTTTTTTTTTTTATCTTCTTGCATTAGTCATCTTTCTTTTCCATTTATCTTCAAAAATTGTGGGTCATATCTTGTATTTTCTTTTTTTTATTTTATTTTATTTGCTTTCTTGACTTTTGCTTCTCATATATGTTGTTATCATAGCTCTTGGAATAATCTTCTATCTAATGACCAAATTTTAAATGTTGCATGGTTTTTTGAAAGTTAAAGGGTTACAAGTAAAAATTTGATTTTACAAAAAAGTAGGGTTCAAGAAATCCATATTCATATTTATTTTTCGGTTGAGAATCCAAAACGGTATTTTGCCTATACAATAATTAAAAATCACAATAAAAATATATAAAACATAAATTTAATTATTATTTTACATACTAATTTAAGAAAATTAATGAAATTATAAATATAAAATAATTAATTTTCCTTTTAATAAATATATATTTTTTAGTGTTCATCAATAATTCCAAATGAAAAAGAAAAAAAAAAAAAGACTTAAAAGGTACTTCCGGACCAACTCTAAACACTGGGATCATTTTTCAAACATATTCCTAATTGTAATTAAGAGATAGATAAATAGATACATCGTTTGTGGACGTTCATAATGACTGATGGGGTCCAAGACCATAACAAGAAGTAAAAGTTGGCTCACCCACTCTCACTCTCACTCTCACATTCTTTTTCTTTTAACTTTTGATGAAGCTCGTGTGAATCAAAAGTGGAAAAAGGGGTTTTACCTTTTTCAAGTTTTATATGTTATGCTCATGATTGCAGATTGCAAATTGCAAATTTAATATTCTGCTGATACAGTTGATAAGTTGATGTAATATATAATTTTTTAATTTTCCTTATTTTTATATTCTTGAACATGTTAAATGTATTAATTTTTTTATTATTTTATTATGTTATATATATATATATATGATATCGAATAATATATATAACTGAAATATGAATATATTATAGATATATGATATCGAATAATTTATGAATCGCGCTTCCACTGCGCCTGACCCCAATAAATTGAAGATGAGTGAACTTGACATGTATCTTTTATTGATTGAATCTTTCTATAGTTATAACCTTTTTATGTAAGGTTGTTTATTTTATATAGTTCATTGACGTGATTGATAAATGAATTTAAGTGTATAATAAGAATGTATCTTCATTCATCTAGGGAAGAATTGTCAATGAAATGAAATCCAACAAAAATTCTAAACCAGAAATTTATAGTATTTCAGCTATCAGCCATAAAAATGTAAAAAAAATTGCGTCAATTCTACTTTCTAAGTCAGTACCTGAAGCTCAACTAAATTCCTATACATGGTATTTTTATTGATACTGGCGTCAAGGCTATACTTATTGTTCAGTGAAATAAGGCACAAATAATATAATAAACTCCCACAAAAAAAAAAAAAAAAAAAAAAATGATTAATATAAAGTCACTTCATAGGATTCCATACATGATCACATGTATTGTGCAGATAGAGTGAACAGAAGAATCCCATGTTGGAATATGCAGTCACAGAACAATATCCCAAATAGAACTTCCAATCTCTACCTTAAAAAAATGTCAAAAGTAATATAACTAGAGCTGAAAAAGGGATGAATTGAGATGTCTCTTTGACACAAGATTAAGATCCAAATGATTGAGATTGTAAATGGTAACAATTCAGATCCACCATATATATATATATATATATATTTTTATCTCAATACTTTATATGAACATATGGACAAAACACACCTACAAAACTCAATTTCTAGGACAGAACCTAGCACTTGGACCATTAATATATATATCAATATATATATATATATCAATATATTCCACACTCAAAGTTACTGACACAAGAATAAATCCAATGAATGTATTAAGTTTACATGAAAAACTGACCTCAACAAACCTAAAACTCAAGAACCAACTATATAATTCTTTTTAACGTCTTTCAATTTTGTTTTTCTTCTTTTTCCAAAAAAAAGAAAACAAAATATAAGAAAACCCACCAGAAATCTCACCAGAAAGAACTGTTAGCCTAATCTTTTGTAGCTGTGCTGAACTGAGAGGTATCAAACAGTATACTCAAGCATGAGAAATTCTGTAGCAGGGTGGAAACCATTTCAGAAAGGGTTGGTTATGAACTATCAGCATCCTGTTTTTGCACGTTTCATTCCACTTGAATTGAACGGAGAGACACTACCACCACCACCACCACTTGGCCCAGGGCTATCTTCTCTGAAATTTGAATTTAGCATTGCTAGTTCACGCAACTGCTGCCTCTTAATATAATCTTGTGACTCATCCTGCATATATATATTTTAAAAGATGACAAAGACATTTATCAGAGGACCCATTCAGCCAGCATATCATTATTTGAGTAATTTGGAAGTGACTTGTGAGAAGAATGAACACATCTGCCCACTCAACAAATTGCTGTGGCATCTATGTTCTGCAGAGCAGACAAGGGAAGTGGGGGAAGCAGGTGAAGACATAGTATCCTCCAATTGAATGCTTGCCTTTCCACAACCCGAGATAGTCCGTCTTCACTTCTTCCAAGATTTAGATGATCCAAGCACACTTCAGTTAAGAATTAAGAGCAGTGACAGTAAAATTCTTGAAGCGGCAAACCGCAACATAAACCCACCTTAATCTAGCTCCTAGACACATCCTACAAAAGACTAATCGAGTGGAAGAGCACACTTCCCTGCTATACAACCACATGGATGCCTAGTTTTCCATCACCTTTTGCTCTTGAAACAGTGTTTTGTGATGTCAAAATATTTTTTATCAAAAGCACATGATAAGATAAATAAATATTTGTGGACCATGATAATATAATTATAAAGTTACACACAAATTTGAAAATAAAAATGAGAAGTAATAGCTGGGTAACATACCACAGGTTTCAGCAATTCTTCTATAATCTCCTGTGCCTGTCTCAGCCTGATATCAACAATACTGGCAGGTAAATCGGCCTCGATTAAGATGTGGAGTGGATCATTGAGGTGCTCATAGCCTGGCCTTCCTCTTAGCTTATCTTCCTTGGGATGAGAAAGGATAGAAATGATTGAGCACAGAAATCAGAACCAATTTTTAACCAAAAAGTTGATAACGATTTGTTTGGAAATGAACTGTATTAATATGCCATTTTCATCGAACGCGCACTCTGATTTTTAAAATTCGAGTAGTCTTAGATCAGAAAGAAGCTTACAGGTGTGCTTACCTTGTCTGGATCTTTTATTGAACCTTTCCCTCTTATGAACACACGGCAGCCAGTAGTAGCTTCGACCCTTTTCAGAGAATTGCCTCTTGGGCCAAGAAGCCGTCCGACAAAATTGAACTAACAAACAAAAGCAAAGCATGGAGATTTGCCAACTCAAAGTTGGTTTATGAAAGAGAATTTACCACTACAATCAACCAATAAATTTGGAATTATAACTAGCATTTTATGTATAAAGCTTACATTCGGATATGTATCCACTGGAATTTCCAAACGCAAAATTCTCTTGACTGTATATGAACTAGGGCTTGCAGGTGCACCTTGCCAATCCATTGTCATTCCAGGAGGTCCACCTAATCTCTGTTATGCAAATATGGAGCTTAATTTTCTTAGTGTACAGGTTAAAAAGAGCATAAAGGATCGATATTTACAATTTAGATAACCAGGCAATCAGCAGAGAATAACCGATGTCCATGCAAACAAGCACATAAATGAAAAGATATCATGTTAACAAAAAGGCAAGAATGTTTCTTTAGCAAATTTTCCCATCTTCAAGATTTGTCTTAATTTCAAAATATCATTATATATTTGAGCACATGGATACTCAAGAGTAAAGTCTTTGACGACATGACAGAAAAGAAATAAACAGAACCACATCCATCTGTTTGCCCTCAGATCTAAAGTTTCTCCCCTTGAACAAGTTAATGAGTCACTGATATCTTAAACACCCACAGAAATCATGTACTGATGAGATAAAATATTGGAAAAAGAAAGAATTTGAAGTTATAAACTGCAATACACATTATTTGAGCTTAAATACTATTATCAGCTTAAACTTTTAGAAAAGTGATAAACACACTATATTGGAAATAAACAAAATTTAGACGGTCATTGGAGTCATATATTCAATCATACACCAAACTCTTATCATGAATTTCCGGAAGGGGTAATTCTCAAGATATTCAATTTGGGATATCTTTGCAGCCTCATGGGATTTGTTTATTGTCCTTGTATTATGAGCATCTTTAAACATGGGTTGAAAACCTAGTGACCACCTATATTCACATTAGAAACTAGAAACCTTTTATTCAAAATTTCAAGGAATACTACTAAAAATGACACAAGTTAAAGAAGGTCTACCTCTTGAGGTAGGCCATTCCAGCGACCTAACCTTGTGCCGGCAACATTTGGCATAAGATTTGAAGAAGCCATGGGACTGGGGCTTCTATGCCGAAGTTTGTCAAAGTCACCAAATCCTTGATTTGACATCATCCCAGAAACCCGAAATATCTCTGCACGAAGAAATTCATCGAAAAACAAGTCAAAAGACACAACAAAGAAGAAAGAGTTGCAACTTGCAACCAAGGTTCGAAAACTCTGTATGCGGTGCGAGGCGGTCTCCCGCGTGAGACGAGGTGACAGCCTCAATCCGAACACGAAAAAAACTAAAAGCATCAAAATAAATCATTCACAACAAATCCATATCAACTAATACATAAAAACATCCATCGAACTAAACAAAAAGAAACATAACAAAATAGGTTCATGAAATAAAATGACCGCTAATCTCTAGATTGGCAATCATTTGTGTCTAATAACATGAAATGTGGGTTCGAAGTGTCATCTTCTAAGGAGACATCATCATATATAATTTCTATCATAAATAACTTTATTAATAACAAATTATAACTAATAAATAAATATAATAGTAAATGTTGATTATTTTTAAAGATAATAATTATTTTTCCATTTCCTGCAAAGCATCGGGGTTGAGTTACCCTATTAATGAGGTTAACAACACTACCGGATAAGATTTCAAAATCGAAAATTTTATTTTATGTAGCTTCTTAATATATAAAGAAACTTAACTCGGGACTTTATATTTTATTTTTATTAAAATAGTAATTTTAGGGTTTTTTGGTCGAGACGTCTGCCTCAAACTGTCTCAGGCCGCCCAGAGGCCCCTGACTCAAGGCGTCATGACGCAGGCCGCCTTAGGCCTTTGAGGCGGGCCTATTGAAAACTCGGCTTGAGGCGACAGCCTTGACGCGCCGCAGCCGCAAGGCGGCCGAGGCGCACCCCAAATGGAGTGTTAAAACTATGCTTGCAACAAGGACAGATATAAAAGAAAATGCACTGTAAAAAAAAAAAAAAAAAAAAATAAAAATAGACATCTCCAGCAAGAATCATGAATCGGCAATGTCAGACCATGTAGCACCTTCAATTTTATTTTAGACCACCTATCGTTGACTGAAACTAAACCCAATTGAGTTGATTATAACAAACTCAATCATACACTCAGATATCAACCACAAAAGTACAATATTTCAGTCACTGTAGCAAGTATGAAGACTATAGATTGCCTACAAATCACGCCCACATCCCAGTTGCTAGTTTTGTACTTGGTGCAAGCCAATACACCAAATGTAACAGTCAAAAAGTTTTTCCTTTCATAAATTCCCAATTGTACTGAATGCCAATCAAGATACATTCAGCCGTTGATGCAATTGGGCAAAGTAGATAGAATTACACGGTCACCATATGAGACAGTAAAATGATCCCATAAACTGAATAAAACAAGTATTTCTATGTGATCAAGCCAAGACCACAAACACAATCCCATAATCAAACAAAACACAGCTGCATAAAGTCGATGCAAACAAGTACAGTGGCAAGGTAAGTAATGTAGTTGTGAAGACCAAAACACACACAGAACAAAAAAATCCCATTAAAATACAGAAAAAGTATAGATCCAAAACTCAATGATTTAACAAGAAACCTTGAGATAACAATCGGCTGCATATCGGAAGCACCTGAGTGAAAGGTCCTAGCTTTTGATGCTCTGCTAAAAGCTCTGACAAGTATTGACTGCAAACCCAAAATAGATCAAAAACAACATAAATTCTTCAGTACAATCAAAGTCAGAGATTTAATAACATAGTAAAAATTTCAACAACTTGACTTTTTAAAGTCCATGTGTTAAAAAGATGTGAACTTCATTGAGTTTAAGGGCATACCTATCAATATTAATATCTGGGGTGCTTCTGATTTGTGGAGAACCAGCTCTTGCAGGTGAGAAGTTGGGATTATACAAACCTGACATGGCTTTTGTGTTTTTTTGCTTTTTTTAGAGAATTTAGAACATACAAAAGAATTGGATTCTTTAAATAAATAAAAAAAGGGTTTTAGTTTTTAGTTTTGGTTTGTGGTTGTTGCAGAGAAACACAACACAGCAGCATTAATAAAGATCACAGAAGGTGTTTTGTAATTAGGCAAAATAAAAATACTCCCTCCATTTTATAAATATTATTTTTTTTTTCATTCATCTTAAATTATAGTCTTTTTTTTTATCCGTATAAAATTATAGTTCACTTCTTTTCCTTTTTTTGAGTATAGTTGATTTCTTATATAAATTATGTACTTGAAATAATAAGTAAAATTAGGGATATATATAAAATTAAGGATATATTAGGAAACATATAAGTAAGATTTATTATAATAATTATATTAACTTAATTTTCTTAATTTTGGTTAAAATGGAAGAAAGTCTATCTTTGTGGGATAGATGAAGTGTTAAATTTATAATTAAATAAAATCATAATAATTAAAAAAACAGAGCAAATTTGTTTCCACTTATAATGAATACTATAATTAAAACAAGTTTATGTTTTTTCATTGATTTGATTAGTGTTAAATAATTTGAATGTCTCCGAATGTAGAATGTAGAATGTAGAAAGGGAGTAAGTTAGTTTCAAAATTAGATGAAATTTGTCACAATTAACAACAAAATTATTTAAGGGAAATTATCATTTATCCATCTGAAAATTGTCCGATATTTGAAAAAATACACAGTTATGAGAAAATGACATTTGTACACCTAAAGTTATTAAAAATAATATTTACCACAAAAAAATTGAGTGTTTTTTTTCAAATATCAACTAAATTTCGGGTGGATAAACGATAAAACTTCTTAAATTTTAGATGATAAGTGACTATTTTTTAATAATTTTGGATACACAGATGATATATTCTCAAAATCATGTGTTTTTTTCGATTATTAAATAATTTTTTGATGGATATATGATAATTTTCTAATTTTTAATAACAGTGGATAAAATTTATAGTTTTTAAAATTATATAGATTGAAGATTATATTTCTAAAATTATAAAAAATTAAAATGTTTTTATAATAATATATTAAATATGTTGTCTCAATTTTAACAGTGCCTTTGTTTGTTTTTACTTCCGGAGAGGGGGGCATATGATATTATGATGTGTGTACGTACAGTTAATGAAGTTTATGTAAGAGATTTGGACACGTGTTAAGCATGCAGCGAATCAAGGTTGTAATATGGGGGGATTGAGAGTGGGCCCACTTTTGCTAGAGATGATTGGCAGATGATAATGATGTTTGCCAACGCGGTATAGCTGGAGTGTGAGAGTGCACTACACTTTAGAAATACGACGTCGTTTCATAATTTTTTTTTTTCCTTTTTTAACCTTTTCGTTCTTGATTCTCCATTTGTTTTGGAAACAGAACACGATGTTTGACCACTTTTTGACTAAAATAAAATTAGGATTTATTAATGTTAAAATAATTGTATTTTATTTTTAAATAGTGTTGATAAATTCAAATGTATTTTAATTTCTTATATTTTCAAGATTCATATTTAAATATTACGTTTTGAAAGTATTATATTTTATTTATCCGACTCCATGGACAAATAACAATGTCAATTGACTTAAATCTTGATTTTGAAGAAATCACTATTAAAATTGATATTGTCATTGTTGCATTTGATTTATATAATCTTAATTAATTTTATGGTCGGATGGAAAATAAACATCAATGGATATAAATGGACATGTTCATTTATTATATGGTATGAATGTCTTGCCTATCATTTTCTTAAACTTGAAAGACTTTTTTTTTTCTGGAATTTAAGACTTTTATTGACAAATGGAAATCGATGAAATGTGAATACTACCTAAAATATTAACAAAAATATCATAAGACCATCAATAATTTATAATTACATAAATAGTAGCTTTGACAAATTTGGAGCGTTTTCTTTCCAGAGCTTACAACTCACACACGCTTTTAACAAAATCAAAATTTGTATTAAATATACAATTTTTTTAAAAATAAACTAATGATAAATGGGATAACAACAAGAAGTTCCCTAAATTAAAATAAAAAATAAAAAAAATCACTAGTAGGACATAATTTGCAATTTTTTTTGTGGGTAAGTGGTTGTATTCAAGACTTTCCAAAGCATTCGTTAATAAATATATAAAATCAATCATTTTATTGTTATACAACCGAAATCAGCTTATTTTATAATTTATTTCCTTAAGATATTGTTCAAAAATTACATTCAAATAATCTAATTTATTAATGATGGTCATCGATTCGTTCGACTAGTTAAATTATTTCGAAAAATTTAATGATGGTTTCTAAAGATATATCTCTTCTTATGAATAAATAAAAATATATTTTTCAATTTGTCGACAATTTAATTTTCTGAGTTATCTTTCTGGTGAATAACTTAATTCTATAGTTAATGTTTATCTTAATTCTTTAATTTACGATAATATTTATCTTAATTCTTTAAGCTTGAGTCAAGCTCTCTCCTGTCAATTGGATTGGGTTACACTTAGTTTTTGAGTTTTTTCTAGGGTGGCAATTTGGGTCAGGATTCGTTTATTCGTTCGATTTGATTCGCTTTAAAGCGAATATGGATTTGAAAAAATGGATTCGTTTAATAAATGGGTCAATTCGATTCGATTCGTTTATTAAACGAATAGAATACGAATTTAAGCTCATTGATTCGTTTATTCGTTTAGGATTCGTTTTATTATTTTATTTACTAATTCTTGTTAATTTTGAATTAAGATTCAAGAAATTATAGCTAATTTTCATAGAAAAAGTAATATTTTTTCGATATTTGGTGAGATATTTTTAATAAATATATTAATTACATATTACATATGTATATATTTATGAAGAATTAATGTAAATCAATATGGTAAATTATTTATTAAATAATATCATTGACTAAACGATAAACGAATATTCGTATTCGATTCGTTTAATAAACGAATCGAATACGAATCATGATATTAGGATTCGTTTAATAAACGAATCGAATACGAATCCACAACATTTTGATTCGATTCGTTTAGGATTCGATACAAATTCGATTCATTGATTCGTTTTACCACCCATAATTTTTTCATTCTTCTTATAGATGTTATATAATCAATCATATGACTAAAGAAGACATCATGTTAACTGCGTCCTGAAGATTTTGACAATAATCGCAGAAACTTGGTGCATCGTTGCATGTTTAAAAATATAAAATATTTATGATTCTACAAATTTAGTGGAGGTTTCTGTATTCTCAGTTTTTTATTACTGTGAAACCTATTACTTTTTGGTTGTTTGGGGTGGGGTTGGGAGTAATTTAACAGTGTGGGTATGATCATTCGCGAATATTGTTGGAATTCAAGATCTCGAACCATTTAGTTCAGAATTTAAAAAAAAAAAGATCATCCTAATTGAAAAACCGGTGTGAGAGATGCGGAATTGGCAAATCCTGACCCAATCGATTATCAATTCTATTTACCATACACCTCTTTCTCCCTCCTTATCGCTCCTTTCTATCGACCTTTTTCTGTTTGGCAAGTGTGTTTGGTGTGTGCATGTTCTTGATATTATGACCATGAAACGTAAAGATCTCGTGATAATGCAGGAAGCTTTGCCAGTGACTTGGGATGGATAGATAAAGTGATATTCCCGCTTTGCTTATGAAGACTCAACAACATATACATTTTCTTATCTTTTGTATGCGAATCAACGAGATGTTTTGTATAGAATTCAATCGGACTGAAGGAAATGGAAATATACGCTTGGGGATTTATGCGGTCGTAACATTTCTTTAAAACTTAAAGGAAAATTTTATAGGACCTTAGTGAGACTTGCAATATTTTATGGAACAAAATACTGGGCAATAAAACATCAATACTCTCAAAAAATGAAGAAATTTGGGATGAGAATGCTCAAATAGATATGTGAGTGAAATAATTAGGACAAAAATTGGGTGTATCACCGATTGATGAGAAAATAAGAGAAATAAGGATAAGATAGTTTGGACATATCCAATAAAGATCTTTAAGTGTTCCAGTGAGAAAATGAGAGCAAATTGTGTTGTCACATGTCAAGTGAGGAATGAGAAGACTTAAGTTGAAATGATAAAAACCATTAAAAAAAACTTAAATTTTTTTGGAGCTTGACAAATTAATGATCTCAAATAGAGCACAATGAAGTCAGAAAATCCATGTAGCCAATCCCACCTATTGAGAAAAAAAGGTTTTATTTAGTTTGTATTTGAATCTACGTAAGTTTTAAAAACTTTTTTGCGGTAAACATATTGTCTTCAAACCATGAATTTATTTTTTAATGTGATCATTTTACAAATTTCATTTTAAGATAAGGGGCGGGTAAGTCCAATTACATTTAATCTGTTACCGTCATATAATCGAACTCTTACGTTGCATTTTAAAAAACGTTTATAGTGGGAATATTATTAACATCAGCGTAAATATTATGGTGTGAGTATTAATATGGGCGTAAATATTAGATTGAGAGTATTAAGATGATAGTTCTGAGATATATTTTGTGAGTGTTGACGGCGGATTTCGGTTTGAGGGCAATATGAGAATATTACCCCCAGAACAACCCTCCCTTAATAGTGAATTTGTTTGGTTATAGGGGGAACCAAAAGCAAATTTAGCAAAAGAGAGATAAATACACCAATCAACAATGAGATTTAACGTGGTTTGGTGGATCAGATCCCACCTACGTCCACGGGTACAGAACGGGTGATACTTTATTACTGAAATATGCTTCTCTGCTCGGTTTCATGTTTACAAGTCTGATGGTAATGATCTTGATATTGATTCTGATTCCTCTTACGCACACTCTACCCTTCTATTTATAATAGTGTAGAAATCAGATTCATTCTCCTACAAGAATTTCCTAGTTGAAACAATTTCATTTTCCCATAAGGATTCATAGTCAGAAACTACATTCACTTCCTTTATTCTACTAGGACACTGACTTATCAGTTTACCCCATGAAAGTATGACAACTTGTCATCTTATCCGTAAGAATATGGTATCTTATCTTCTGGAGCATGTCTCGCCATATGCTAGGTCTTTATGAGGTCGGTCATGATGGTCATTTGAACTGAGAATGCTGCTACCGATCTCATAATTGCCCGGTCATCTGAACCCAAGTGCTCGGTTACTGATCATAAAGTGATCGGTCACTTACTGTTTGGCTCTTAGTGGTCGGGTCGGCATTAATGATCTTGATCAAGATTGGAATTACCCTTTTTACCCCTGCTGTACTCCTTAAAAAACATAGGACCTGAAAACACCATCAACATATGTCCCCTAGTTCTCGGTAACAACGAGTTTGCGAGTTGATGCCGGGAACTATAAAAAAAGATGGTGTGCTGATGAATCTGTCGGTGGTCACTCCAGGAACCGCAGAGAAAAATGTCTTGGCTACAAATCTGGTCTTTCCTGCCACCTTCATGTGCTCAGTCAACGAGGATCCCGATATCTACCCGCGGAGAAAATACTTTGCCCTTATGCTGATGACAATCGACTCGGTGGGACGTAACTTGACCCCGAGCTGAGAAGAACATTTGGCTCTGGGGGAATGTCACCTCCCCAGACCAATAGAGGGCCGACCATGGGTGAGATGTTCTGATCCCATACCGATGATAAGTCTCTCGGTGGGACGTATCTCGACCCCGAATTGAAGAAAGACTTGGCTCTAGGGGAATATTACATCATCAGTCCAAAGAAGCCGACTCGGTGGGATGTAACCCGACCCCGAGCTAAAAGAAAGACTTGGCTCTGGGGGAATGTTACATCCTCAGTCCAAAGAAGCCGACTCAGTGGGAGGTAACCCGACCTCGAGCTGAAAGAAAGACTTGGCTCTGGGGGAATGTTACATCCCTAGTCCCAAGAAGCCAACTCGGTGGGACGTAACCCGACACCGAGTTGAAAGAAAGACTTGGCTCTGGGGGAATGTTACATCCCAAGTCCAAAGAAACCGAATCGGTGGGACGTAACCCGACCCCGAGCTGAAAGAAAGACTTGGCTCTAGGGGAATGTTACATCCTCAGTCCAAAGAAGCCGACTCGGTGGGACGTAACCCGAACCCGAGCTGAAAGAAAGACTTGGCTCTGGGGGAATGTTACATCCCCAGTCCAAAGAAGCCGACTCGGTGGGACGTAACCCGACCCCGAGCTGAAAGAAAGACTTGGCTCTGGGGGAATGTTACATCCTCAGTCCAAAGAATCCGACTTGGTGGGACGTAACCCGACCCCGAGCTGAATAAACCATAAGGCCTCGACGGAATGAAATCCATCCCCGAGCTGAATAACCAAGTGGCCTTGGCGGAACGAAATCCAGCCCCGAGCCGAAAGGAAACATCGATCTCGGTGGTACAAGAGCAGACCCGAACCAGAAAGAAACATCGGTCTCTGCGGTACAAGAGCAGACCCGAGCCGGAAAGAAACATCGGTCTCGGCGGTACAAGAGCAGACCCGAGCCGGAAGGAAACATCGGTCTCGGAGGTACAAGAGCAGACCCGAGCCGGATAGAAACAAGTGGCATCGGCGGAATGAATCCAGCCCCGAGCCGATTAACCAAGTGGCCTCGGCAGAACGAATCCAGCCCCGAGCCGATTAATCATTGGGACTTATTCAGAAGGGAAGTGAATCAACCTTTGAAGCCCTTATTGGATTTGGCATGGGCGTCCCCTTACCAGACCTAATGGAAACAAAAACAAAACTTTGAAAGTAAAATAAAAAAAACGGGGGTGACTTAACACTTATCCCAAAACAGTAGCACAAATGCCTCAAAACAGTGTCCTGTCTGAGGCCTCCAAAACACAATTCTGAACCTTTCAATTCAGAGTCCTGGCGAACCAGGATTTGGATCAAAGAGCGTTTAGAATGGTAAGGGCATATCCTCTATACTTCAGGTCACCATGAAGCCTGTGTATTGTTTGAGGGCTCCTCCTTACAACGCTGGAGCAAGCATACGCTACGAGGGCACAATCCATCCCCCGTGCTATACTTCTCTCGGATCCGAATGATCAAAGAAATAGGGATCAAAGAGTGTCCGAGACATTAATGGTATATTCCTCCTTATGTTCGATAACACTGGAGTAAGCAAGCGCCACGAGGGTATCATCCCTCCCCGTGCTATACCTCTATTGAATCCGAATGATAAAAAAAATAGGGATCAAAGAGTGCCCGAAACATTAAGGGCATATTCCTCCTTATGTTCGGTAACATTGGAGTAAGCAAACGCTACAAGGGGTATCATCATTCCCCGTGCTATGCTTCTCACGGATCCAAATGATCAAATAAATAGGGATAAAAGAGTGTCTGAGACATTAAGGGCATATTCCTCCTTATGTTCGGTAACACTGGAGCAAGCAAGCGCCACGGCGGTATCATCCCTCCCCGTGCTATACCTCTCTATGATCCGAATGATAAAAAAAATAGGGATCAAAGAGTGCCCGAAACATTAAGGGTACGTTCCTCCTTATGTTCGATAACACTGGAGCAAGCAAACGCCACGGGGGTATCATCCCTCCCTGTGCCATGTTTCATCCGGATCCGTTGGGCAGACAAAACAGACAGGAATACAATCTACATAGTCGCAATTCCCGGATCGGCCAGGCCATCCACCTTACGGGGGCATTCCCTCCCCGTAATTTCAAACCTGAGACATCCCTCGTAGATGCAAGCCACATGGTAGTTTACGCTCCGGATATGGGAGTCTGACACTACCACGAAGGGTTCACGTGCTTCTTCATGCATTTCATCATTTGACGTGGTCCTGGTCTTCACAAATTGAATGAGTCAGGTCGGAGCACTTCTACCCGGGATTTTGATGATAGTACATGTGATTGGCGTGCCATGGGTTTGGTGTCTTTCTCAATCTAAGGTTTATTCAGAATCACCTTTGTTTCCCGTAGTCGTGCTCCATAATCCTTCTTCCAGGCTTCGAACATTTGCTTCAACCTTCTAAGCTCCTTGTCTGGATTTAAACTTGCTTCAACCTGACCCGACTTCACTTCTACCAAGAACTTGACATCGTCACCAAATACTTGACTTCTTTGCTCAAATTCTTCAGCCAACCGGCTAATGACACTCAAACCTGCACTCATTGGTCTCAACCCGTTGCTCTCTTGGCTTTTGTAATTACTTCATGTATCCCAGATGTAATCTACGTCTTCACTTGCATTGACTGATGCATTGGAGTTTCTCTCCGAATCACCTATAGCTAGGCTTTTCTTTGCAATGGAGAGACTCGATTGCAGGGATCTCATTTTTTTTTGCCACAGTTCTTTCAAGGACTTCATTTTCTACTCATATTCAGACCAATGGCTCTCATATTGCTGGAGTCTTTGGTGGAGGATGTCAGTTTCCTCCTCTTTCTCTCTGAGAGGAGCCACGACTTTAAGAACTCGGCGCTGTAAATCAGCAAGAAATGATGCCTTCACAAGCACCTCGCCTGACTCATTACCCTTGGCTCCAACAGACTTCAATAATCATATATCTTCTGAGCATCTTCTGACCAACCAACCACGAATAACTGATTGTATCATAATTGATGAATCCTTGATATTCTTGAACTTTTGCCTAGCAACCTTGTTTTTCATCTGCCTTTGTATAACAACAGCAGCTCTATGTCTTTGTAGCATGAATGTATACTCCTTTCTGATTTTCTCTCCCCGAACAAATGACTGAAGAGTGACAATTCCTCTTCTAAACTCCTTGAAGTAAAGGCGAGCTTGGTGTCCTCTGAAGCAGCTTTGAACATGAAAAATCCCATGAAGGGTACTGATTCTTGTATCCTCAAGCACCCCAAGTCTTGTCATCCACACCCCCTAGCAACACCAGAGAGTACAGTTTTCAAGCTGTCCAGTATAATTGATAAGCAAACCAGAAGAGCCATGGTTGTGACGCGGTCCACAACTTCCTTTGTGTTGCTAAAAACATAACCCAAAAACATGCCGACTGGTAAACAAGCTCGCCATTACTATAATAGACTTTGAGACTGCGAGAAAAATGGCAACTTTAACGGCTAAAGCAGCTGCTTTCTGGTTTATACGTTGAACTTCATGGTAGGGCAGCCAAAAGGTACAAAACTTTTCCTTCCTTCAAACCCAGCAACAAACATCCAGGTCTCAGCGACGGGTCATACCAAGCTTCTCCCATGAACCAGGCCCTGGGCCATACATAGGACCCTTGTCTGCAAGACCCCTATGAACCCCATATATATCTCCATAAAGTGTAGGGAAACTTCCCTCTGCACTGCTGAAATTCACCTGATATGGTCCACCAGCTCCCCATGGTCTACCATTGAAATTAGTAAGTTCTGTAGCTTTTCAACTTCATGAGCCATGGAAACCAAATTTTTCTCCATTGCATGTCTCTGCTCCATGAGTTCAATGTTTGCTTTCTTTTCAAAATTAACAGCAGCTCTAGTATTCATAAGCTCTTGATGCAGCCCGTCGATCTCTGCCCTTAATAGAGGAATCTGTTGATTATCAGTTTGCAATTTTGCAATGTCTTTCTGAAGGGTCTGAACTTGTCCATTGAGTTCTTTCCTAAGGTTATTCAGATTCTGAACTTCAGCATGAAGTTGTACAACCTCTTTTTTCAAAGGCTCAGTCACATGAAAATCTGCCTCAAGCTTCAACCCTTTTCTCAACTAGCTCCCTCACATGCACATCTTGTTCTGTGCGAATTTTAGCAATGACAAGATTCATTCGATGGAGCTCCTCCTTAGCAGCAGCAAGCTCTTGCTGCATGGCCATTCGATCATCAACCAGCCTACGATTATCACCCAAAAGTCTCTGAATTTCAGCATGCTGAATTTCAGGTTCTTCCTCCAATAAAGCAGGGTGGGGAGGTGGCCGTGGCATAGGAGGACTGCGAACGAAAGGTCTTTCAGGGGGAAACCCATGTCGGTCATTGTAAACTTCTTGAGGAATGCGATTTCTCCATTCCATTTTTATTACTTATCTAATGTATCCATCACAGATTTTAACGGGGCTTGATTTTCCTCCCTATTTTTCCTCATATTTTCCTCTATTTTCTCCATCCAATCTGCTGTTGAACTCCCCGACGACTGGCGATTTCCACCTTCTGCCATCGTCTTACCACGCGAGCTGCTTTTCGTTGATTCCCACAGACGGCGCCAACTGTTGATGGTTGATTTCGGTCTGAGGGCAATATGAGAATATTACCCCCAGAACAACCCTCCCTCAATAGTGAATTTGTTTGGTTATGGGGGGAACCAAAAGCAAATTTAGCAAAAGACAGATAAATACACCAATCAACAAGGAGATTTAACGTGGTTCGGCGGATCAGATCCCACCTACATCCACGGACATAGAACGGGTGATACTTTATTACTGAAATATGCTTCTCTGCTCGGTTTCGTGTTTACAAGTCCGATGGTAATGATCTTGATATTGATTCGGATTCCTCTTACGCACACTCTACCATTCTATTTATAATAGTGTAGAAATCAGATTCCTTCTCCTACAAGAATTTCCTAGTTGAAACAATTTCCTTTTCCCATAAGGATTCCTAGTCAGAAACTATATTCACTTCCTTTATTCTACTAGGACACTGACTTATCAGTTTACCCCATGAAAGTAGGACAATTTGTCATCTTACCTGTAAGAATAAGGTATCTTATCTTCTGGAGCATGTCTCGCCATATGCTCGATCTTTATGAGGTCGGTCATGATGGTCCTTTGAGCTGAGAATGCTGCTACCGATCTGATAATTGCCCGGTCATCTGAACCCAAGTGCTCGGTTACTGATCATAAAGTGTTCGGTTACTTACTGTTTGGCTCTTAGTGGTCGGGTCGGCATTAATGATCTTGATCAAGAAGGGAATTACCCTTTTTACCCCTGTCGTACTCCTTAAAAATATAAGACCTGAAAACACCATCAGCAATGAGTTTTAAGAAATTTAGTACCGTATGAATTGGAGGCTTTGTGAAATAAAGAATTTATATTTGGCAAAGGTTAATTTCTTCTTATACCCGTATGTTTTTTACTATTATCAACGGTCTACACTTCAAAACTGATTAGGGTAAATGGGTCGGGATGATAAAATTCTTCATTAAATTTTTTATTTGAGTTGGGGGTTAGGTTGAAAATAATCAAAACATATGGTAATTAGGAATAAAATTCTTTCTGTTTCGTGTTATGGAATTTCCATGCTGGCAATGTACTAATTTCTTTTTAATTTTTGGTCATTTAGGCATGTGTGGGATGTCACGTCACATGCTGACTCCTAATCCTGAAGAAGTATGTCAGCTTCTTGATAAAAAAAAATTTATGGGCAGACTCAATGCACTAAATCAAAATGTTAAATAATAATTTTCTCACTCTATTATTATTAACTAATTTTAAATTTTATGTATATAAATAAAAAATTAATGGATAAATATATGTCATTCATACGTCCGTCCCAAAAAATTTTTCTCCTCCTTCAGTACCTAATCACATTCACTGCCAAAAGTGCTCAATATAAGTGGCGCAAGGTTGCATTTGTCAGCTTGAATTTACACCATAAACTTTGATTGCTACATAGTTTGAAAAATTATAAGAAGACAGCATATTAGCTTACAAAAATGCGATTGTCTTGTCGCCAGGATAAGCCTACCATTATGAAATGAAATGTGTTCCCACCTAAGTAAATTCGATTTCAAATTCAATAGTCTAGATTTCAATTTTAATAACTTCGATATAAATATTGGATGAAGTACATGACCCCATTACAAAGGAAAGTCCTATACTCCCCATCACAACCATGTGCTCCTACAAATCAATAATAAATTCACATTAAAGTACAAGGAGCTCCTCTCATTTCAAAATTGGGACAGTTAGCTTTAAATTGGATGCCATAACTCTTACAAAATAAATCTGTGTTGAAGGTTACTGAAATGGGGTTCAATTTGATTCATGATTTAATTTCATTATTGGCTGGCTCAGTTCATTCATAGAACATGGCACCCAACCACATAGAATCTCAAAATTGGACTTGCTTGCCCATTTTTCTTTTTAATTAGTTGGCTTAGAAACATTTTATTAGAATTAAGAGGGGGGGAAAACAAGTAATAAGACAGTTTTTATCAACAATTTTTATTCTATATGGTTTTCACCAACCAATTTTATGATTGTGCAGCACAACTGAGACCTCAATCTTTGAATAATCTCATTTGTGCACTTCTGGGTCCATTTATTATTTTATTAATCTTCTTGTTTGGCTCTTTTAGAATAGTCTTTTGTTTGATCATTTAAAAATAACTACAGGTTGTTTGTTAAAGCTGCTTTCTGCTTTCTCTCCCTTTAATAATAATTCAATGTAATGGACAAGACAACCACAGCACTTCAATTAACCAAAGAAAAAGAAATGTTCCCATTTAGATGGCCTTAGTTAATGTTGTTAGAAAATCCTAAATTTCAATTAAAGTTTAAGATTTTGTATTGTTCGGTATATGATTTGGAATGAGAAATCATATCAAATAAAAAATTTAGTTGGGATTCAGAATAATTTTTCATCCCGACAGATAAATCGAGATAAGAAATCATTTCAAATCTTGAATTTCATCCTAAAAAATCTTGAATTCCGATCAAAATTTGAGATCTCGAACCATCTGATTATGAGTTTTGGATTATTTTTTATCTCGATTAAAAAAACTAGTCAAGAGTCAAGATGATTTTTTCTCAAAACATAATCGAGACGAGACGGGACAAGAGCTAATCGAGATATCCCGATTGTCATCTTTACCAGTAGTTGGTCAGTCTCGTAATGTTTCTTATGTTTCAATAAGTGTTTAGGTATGACTTTATATTTCTACTTATCGATTAACGGAAACACAAACATGTAGTTTATAGATTGTTTTTTGTTGTTATTTATTTATTTATTTATTTTTTGGAATCGTTGGAAACTTTGCCGCCAAACCACCATTTCCGGGATTAAGCGGAGTAGGTGAAACATCCGACTGTCCCAGACTCTTATAAGAAACGCACTCATTGGATTCGAACCTAAAACCTAAAAGTCAGATCCTGAACCTTACATCACTAAGCCACGCCCATTTGAGATATTTTATGTTGTTATGTTTTGCCCTAACTAGACTTGTATCTGTAAGTAATTTATTCGCACTTAAATTCAGTCTTGTAATTTCATCATTAGTGATGATGTATTATTGGTTTTTGACCCTCTTAATGTCATCTTTAAAAAAAAATGGCATGTAGCTCAATTCATAGTTGAAGAAAGGATTCCTTTGCCCTTTCCCTTGTTTGTAGTTGTCAGTAAATCAGAATTGACCTAAAAAGAAACAGCCATGTCTACAATGTGTCCATTGCTTTGGATAGTGCTGCAGTCAAATTTGTATAAAGTGTTACAAATAAACATTCTTGTGCAATCAATATGTTTCCCGTTAGATTAATATCAAGTTACTTGGCCACTGAATCTGCATGAGTCCCTTTCATGGAGATGCATCCAACAGAAGCAGAAAGAGCTTCACATACCAAACAGGCAAGCAAAGAAAAGTTCAAAAGACAAATCATTTTGGAAAAAAAAGGGCACCACAAAATTTTGTATTACTTGTCAATGGGACAAATAAATTCATCACATAGAATCACTTTAAACTTACATGCACACAAAATGAATCATAAAACTATGGGAGGATGTGTGAGTGATAATAGATTTACACAAAAAATCCTATAAAACCCACGCTAATGCCAAGAATCTACCATGACCAAAGAAGTTGACAGAGAAGAACTTCTGAATGAACTTGAATAAGAATGTGCTTGTGGAATGGAGGGGAAGGAAGCTTGTATGTAATATGTCAGAGTTAGGGGACGTATTCATTCTCAAGGACTGGTTGAGTTCGAGTCACTGTTGCCGCTGGTGCTTTTGTATCCCCAACCGGTGTCATGTGCAGAGCCTCTCCCACGTCTGCAGCCTGTTCCATCTGTAGCATTTTCTTTCTGTGCTTGTATTTCTGCAGCCATAGTACTAGAAATGACAAGAAGACCAACAATGCTAATCCACCCACCACAGAACCAACAATTATCCAGATTTTCGAATTACTCTTTCCTTTACTTGGACTGGGACCAACATTTGGAGCTCCCCCGGTTGGTGGTGGCACAGGGGAGACCGGTGAGGGACTTGGAGAAATAGATTCAACAACTATAGAGAAATGCCCATGTTGGGAAGTTAAACATGTGTTGCCTGATACCACATTGCTGAAATTTACCAAACCATGTAAATCAAACCACACACACCTGGGAACAGACCCATCTGGAGCCGAAATCACACCTTGGAATACAATCGAAATGGGGTCACCAGATGCCCTAAGATCCAATTCTGGCAAATTCTTAGCTGATAAATCTGAAGCATCATAAGAAAGAAGACCCAGAACTGGGGCCAAGTAAGTGTATCTGGGTAATGGATAATATGTACTAGACCAATTGCCCAAATTTTGGTACACCAAAACAAGCCTTTCGACGAATGGGCTCTCAATAACTCCTTCACGAATTTGAAACTCTTTGTACATCACACCTTTTGTTCTTAAGCTGCCACTCCTGAGCCTCATTGCTGCAATCTTAATCCCGGTCAAGTTAGAAGGAACCACCCCTTCATATGGAATGCCAGTCCTGGGACGAACAAAAGCCCTATAAGCATAGTCTTGGAGAAGGGCGTCAAGAGCACTAGCAGAACCAGATTGAGCCATAACATCGGGCAGCAAGAAGGACAACCATATCATAGAAACAAGCATCGTGAGACTTCGATGAAGCCCCATCGATGCTTTTCAAATCCTCCTAACTTGCCAATCAAATTAACCTTGTAACTCCCCGAGTAAATTATTCAATACCCACAAAGACAATACTAACAAAATTCCAACACCTACTTAATACCTCTGATCCAAAAGAAACAATAATGGAAATGCAGACAGATAAATGCAGTAAAATCCCTTGAAAGATGCTTCAAGATTTCAACTTTGTCATTTCCAAATCAATAAGTTGGTGTCACGTCGGCAGTGACAGCGGTTACTGAAAAAAAATAAAAAAGGAAAAAAAAAATGTGCCCTCACACTCTCAAAAGGATTATATAAAATAAAGCAGCTTTGAAGGTTTCAACCGTTGCAGCCCCCTTTCTCTTTTGGAATCCTTGTAAAAGAAGACTCAGTGACTCAAAATAGAATCTTTTAACAGCATTTTAATTTTCACCCAGAAATTAAGCCCATGATTCTCCAGCATTTTCCCTTAATACGGTAATTAACATTTATGACAGAATTAAATAGCAAATAAAAACAAAACAAAACAAAACGCCTCACCTGAAGTGCCAATCCAGCATTATTACAGTTACTAAAATTGGATTACTTACTAATCAGCTGATGAATTTTCTCGTGCTACCCACCAAAGATAAAACCACAATGACTCACATGAATCCACCATGAAACCCTAGAATCTTGAGATTAATCATTATGCATTTGAGGCTAAGATCACAAACACTCACAACAAAATAATACAAGCAGGTGACTCGGAGAGTGGAAAAAAAAAATAAAAAAAATTCTTCAATTCCCTAGTAAATTAAACTACCAACATTTGGATTAAAACCCCCAGCACTCAAAGAGCCTTGGCTGACCCTCACAGATGCTTGCTTCTGATTTGATAATGATGGGGACAATGGATCCAAAGGCTTAATGGGTGAAAACTTTATACCTTAAATGAAGAAATTGAGTAAAAGGAAAGGAACCCAGTAATGGGAAATGGGGAATATAAGAGAGGAGATAAGCTTTAATAGCTGCTAAGAAAGAGTAGAGATGGGGAAGTGGTGGAGACCAGAGAGTTGAAAGGAGAAGAAGACAGAGGAAAGAGAGTGAGCTTCAAAAAATAATAAAAAAAGAGTTCCACAAATTGGCTTTTGCCAAGTATTTATTATATAAATGCTTCTCTCATTTACTTACCCCAAAATGCTTTTTCCTTTGTCATTCCCTTTTTGCCCCTCCACTCCTTCAAAAACACCAATCTCCCCCCTCCCCTCACAGCTATAAAGTATAAATGGAGTAATGCATGACGTTCATCACGTTATTAGTCAATTCTATTTATTAAGACTTTGTTTGGTACTGAAATTAAAAAAAAAATGTGACTAATAAATGATTATATGTTTTTATTATGATGTTTTTTTTTACAAAAATGATATTCTTACACACAATCTCACAAACACTTTTACTAACCCTCTCACTGTAGCTACAGTGAGAGGGTTAGTAAAAGTGTTTGTGAGAGTATCACTACTCGTTTTTTTTAATGTTTTGACTGTGAAGAAAAGTTAAATATTTTAATTTTAAAAAAAATTAATTTTTTTAAATAAAAAATCATGGTTAATATTTATAATTTTTTAATCATTAATTAAATATAAAAAAATTTATGTTTTAATAAAAATATAATTTTACCATTTTATCATAAATCAAACCATATTATCAAATATAACGTAGATGCCATATGATCATATTACATGAGTAAACGTGTTCATTAAATGGATTATGTCTTTCACCCGAGCCAAAATTAGAGAAAAAAAATTTACGAAATAAATATAATAATTAATCAATTTGTTAAAAAACCGAATAACAAACATGTTAAAATTATCGCTTACAAAATCATAATCTCACAATATGAGTGTATTTTTCAACGCTAACTTATATTTTAGCATTTGTTTTATAACCTATAAGTTAATTTATACTCTCTATCAAATACACCATTAGTCTTAGGGCCCTCCACCCCCGTCTTTCACCATAATATTAATGTTTCAATATATATATGCCATGGTATGCAAGTGTAACAAATTAGATCCATCACTTTAATTAGTTTATGGCATGTACTTAATTATCATACCATTTTTGTGGATTTCATTCTTGTGCATATATATAATATATTCTTTATAAAATAATAATACTATATATACTCATTCTTATCTTAAAATATTCATTTCAAATGAGGAGGAGAGGAGGTAAGTTCATATGGTGGTGGAGGATTTTTTTTTTTTTTTTTTTTATTTTTTTATTTTTATAAATTTTTATAATTTATTAAATTATTTTTTAATGTTCATGATAAATGCCATCTTATTTGAGACGAAACTAAGATAAATTTTAAGATATAAAGCATTAATCTTTATAAAATCAGTTTTACAAAATTATATTCAATTTTGATTTTTCAGAAAAAAAAAAAAAATCAAACTAATCCATTGATACTAGAACAACTACATGAAGTGGTCAATTATGAGATTAGTAATTTTTTTTTTTAATTTATAATAATATTGTAAATAAAAATTGAATTTCAAATTTCAAAACTAAATAATATTGAGTTTATTATTGCAATTCTGTCAATCAACAAACATGTTATGATGTGATATAAACATTTTGTTCCCTAATTTTCAAACTTTGACATTCTCAATTGCTGAATTAATTCACAAATGTTCCATTCAAAATTCAAGGTCTTGATTATGCAAATTTAATCTCATGATTAAGGAAGTAAATATATGTGCATTTATTAGATTAAAATGGACAAAGTCAAAGAGCTCCTAAAAGAACATTTCCAGCAATGTTTAGCACAAAAGGAATTTTTATCTTCTTTACATGGCTAGATATTAAATAAAAATTGCCATGCCAGCTCATATATATGACTCATTCATGTAAATATGTAATCATCCTATTGGTCCACGCATGCTAAATTACGCTTTTTGCACGTGCCCCTCATGTGTCCTTTATAATTGACTGTTTTGATAACCACTTTGCAAAGATATGATTCTCTTAAAGGAAATTATCTCTTCGAATATATATATATATATATTAATTTATTAAATTTTTTACTCAATATTATAAATATATATATATAATTTTCTACTAAAATTGTAAAAAAAATAAATTATTTTACACCTGAAATGATGTATTTTTATTAGTTTTTTACTTAAAATTAATATATTTTTGAAACTTGAGGTGAAAAAATGAAAATTTAAAAAGTATTTTAATTTTTTTGAACTTTCGCTTAATTAACTTCGGATTGAAAGGGGATAATTTAGGGGTGTCAAAACGAATCAACGAATCGAATTTGTATCGAATCTTAAACGAATCGAATCAAAATGTGATGGATTCGTATTCGATTCGTTTATTAAACGAATCCTAATATCAGGATTCGTATTCGATTCGTTTATTAAACGAATCGAATACGAATATTCGTTTATTCGTTTAGTAAATGATATTATTTTTTACAACACTTGATTTACATTAATTCTTCATAAATATATACATATGAAATATTTAATTAATATATTTACTAAAAATCCCTCACCAAATATCGAAAATATTACTTTTCTATGATAATTAATTATAATTTCTCGAATCTTAATTAAAAATTAACAAGAACTAGTAAATAAAAATAAATCAATGAGCTTAAATTCGTATTCGATTCGTTTAATAAACGAATCGAATCGAATTGACCCATTTATTAAACGATTCCATTTTTTCAAACCCGTATTCGCTTTAAAGCGAATCGAATCGAGCGAATAAACGAATCCTGACCCAAATTGCCACCCGTAGGATAATTCCTTTCTCTAAATACTAAATGGATATGTGTTCATCATTTTTGTGATTTTCAAGAACCGGACAAGGATTTTTTAAGAAAATTTTGAAAATTTTATTCAACAAATATATCCATTCTATGTTAAGATAAGTTTAATAAATTAATAAATTTCACTCAATGTGTACACTAGGCGAATTAATTAAAAAAAAGGGCTTTTATTAAAAAAAAATCCTAATAAATACTTTCCTTTCTAATTTTGTATTAAACGAATCGAATACGAATTTAAACTAATTGATTCGTTTATGATTCGTTTTATTATTTTCTCTTACTAGCTATTGTTATTTTTCAATTAAGATTCGAGAAATTATGGCTAATTACCATAGAAAAAAATAATATTATCGATATATGGGGTAATATTTTTAGTAAATATATTAATTACATATTTCATATGTATATATTTATGAAAAATTAATGTAAATAAATTATGGTAAATTATGTTATTAAATAATATCATGACTACACGAATATTCTTATTCGATTCATTTAATAAACGAATCGAATACGAATCCATCACATTTTGATTCGATTCGTTTAGGATTCGATATAAATTTGATTCGTTGATTCGTTTTATCACTCCTACTCATGCATGAGTTGTGTTATACACACACACCTAGGGATGGCAATTTCCGGATCCGGACCCGGGTCCGTACGGACCCGGATCCGGATCCGCAACCTCTTCAATGGACCCGGGTCCGGTAGTGGACCCGGCAAAACACATCCGGGTCCGGACCCGGGTATACCCGGAATGGACCCGGGTATACCCGGATTCGGACCCGGGATCCGCAACTTCACTGGTTTTTTTTTTTTTTTTTTTTTTGTATGTATCAATAATATTACAATAATTGTGCCCATTGAGGAAAAAAATAATTTGTGAGAAGCGAGGTTCCACTACTATTTTTCTCAATATTTTTGCATGTTATTTTTATTTTTATTTTTTTTAATTTCATAATAGACAGTAATGATCATTTGTTTGTATATTGAATCATTTCCAAATGTTGTTACAGAAATGATATATTTGTGTTCTCTTTCAAAGCTCCCCCTATCTATCCACATGGTCCACTGTTTCTTTTGTTTTGTTTGTTTTTTGTTTGCTTTTTTTTTTTTTTTTTTTTAACCGGGTCCCGGGTACCCGGGTCCGGAACTACCGGACCCGCATCCGGACCCGGAACATTGCGGGTCTTCCAAATTGGGACCCGGATCCGCAAATTTTTTTTGCGGATCCGGGTCTACCCGGACCCGGATCGTCTGGGTCCATGCGGACCCGGGCCGGATCCGGGTCTGTCTGCCATCCCTACACACACCGCACGTAAGCACACGTATCGCTCAAGTAATATAATGACTAATGGTTGAATATTGTACCTACATGAACTTATTATTTCTCTTATTAATATTATTGGGGTAGACGCATCAAAAGCCCGTGGTGGAAGGTGAAATTTTTTTCAAACATTTTAAAATTTTACGAACAAATTAATTAATATCAAATATTTTTAATTCACTCAAATAAGTTTAAATATATTATTTATTAACATTTAATAACATAATATATTTCGAAACACGACGAATTATTTTACGAAAATATTTTTCGACAAATACTACGCGTAACGGGCAAACGGTCAAACCGGTTGACCATCTGCCGAGCTGGGTCAACTCGGTAACTTGGGCAGTGTTCGGTCAGCCATTGGACTGCCCGAACAGTGCCCAGTTGGCTGGTTTCATAGCCGCGACATGTCGGGTCTGTTTCGACGCGAATTTCACCGTTTTCTCGCGTTTTCGCCCCGGAAAGGCGAATAATTTCCGAAATTTATCCACCACCCACTACACATCCAAAATCATCCAAATAACATATTTTTATATAAAAATATTATATTTTAAGGGACCAAATCAGATCTGATCCAGTTTATTATTTTCTCCATTTTCATGCTCAAATTCAATTTATTCACAAATTAATGTAATTAATTTTCTCCAAATTTTAATAAGCACAACATAAAGCCTCAAGAACAATTTTAGGAAATATTCGAGTGGAAATATCACTCTAGAATGTCAACTTTAATTTTAAGATTAATTCTTTAATTAATCTTTACACATGCTTAATAAAAGAAAAATTATTAAGGTTTAAAATCATCCAACACCAAGTTTTTGATTCAAATATATATCATTGATACATATATGATTTAAACATGCAATATACATATCTCATACATATTTACATGCTCAAGAAACAAAAACAAGAAAATGGAAATTGGGAATTTGATATTACCTTAAAATAAATTCTAATTTCTACAATTTCTCCTCCTTTGATGTTGTTGTTTTTCTTCCAAAACCCTAACTCAAATTTTCTTTTATTTCTCAACTCATGAGAAGTGGCTAAACCTTACAAAATGGAAATAAGTTCCATTTATATATAATTTTTTTTTATCCAATTTCGAAAATTTGAGTAATTTTTAATCAAAAATAACAAATTATTATGGTTAAGATTTTGCCACCAATTTAATCTTATCCAAATTGACATAATTATTTTGATATTTTGTTAATAAATCCATGTGTCAAAATTACATGGAATAGCCAATTAAAATTGGCCAAATAACAAGAATATTCCAAATAATATTCTTATCCAAAAATAAATTAATTAACAAATTAATTAATTAATTTTATCTTATTAACAAAAAGATAAAATAAATATATGGAAAAATATTCCAAGAATATTCTTCCATTTTATCATTATTAATAATTAATTAATTAATAATAATAATAATAAAACAAGTGTCAAATCAAATTGGTTAATAATGTGTATCTAATCTAAATTATGTATCGTATAGAAATACACATTATTTAATACGCATGTGTAAATTATGAATAATATGAATTATCCATAATTAATTGCCCAAGTGCTAAACGAGTACACTTTATATTGTGGGACTCTTTAGGTTCAAGTTTATCTATCACAGAAACCATTTCCATGTCCGTAATTTATCCACTCACAAATTACGACGACCACAGATAATTGAATTGAACCATCCAAGTCGAAGTCATTGCATATATAATCCATTTATCATGGGTTATCCGAATTGTTCCGGAGATATAGATTAAACGTCAAATCTCCGCTATGAATAATTCATTTGTCGCGACATAATTATGAATCTTCAATAAATATTCGGAACTCATTTCTGAATCATACCTCGGCCAATGATTTCAAAGAATCACAAATTAGACACCTAAATCTCGTACACGGGACTGACAAATCCTCTCTCGATACATCATAGGATATCGTGAGTATCAGTCCATACCCGACGAACAGGCAGAGGTCTGATCTTAAAATATCGTTGACGTGACTGTCATCAAAGTACGGAGGATATCTCACATATCCACAGTGGCATCACAAGTCAAATGAGCTAATATACTATTCGAATCGTAAAGATTCCTATTGACGTTGGTGTACCATCTATCAGGATTCTTTAAATGAGTCGTTCAATATTTATCCAATAAATATCTACGTGTCTATATGAGTCTCCCAAGACTCATGGTTTACTGAGACAAACCATTAGAACAATTCTAATTTACGACACGTACCGGTCTCACGGGTTTACTAACTGACCAAGTATGTAAACCTTGACTATGAACAATTTAAGAATGAATTATATTGTAAAATTTCTCAGTAACAATTGCGGTGATTTTGCAATCATGTCACAACTATATATTCTACGGTCATTTACGCTTTTACCACAAATAAGATTATATCGATGAAAATTACTTAATTTTATTCATAATAAAATAAAATGTATATTGTATTTACAATAAATACAATAAAATTTGGCGCGCCGAGCACTAACTCCAACATTTTCTCCCACTTGCTCTAGTGCCAAATTTGATAGTATCTAATACCCATCGCCTCTACATGTCCATCATATAGTCTCTGAGGCAAGGCCTTCATAAGCGGGTCTGCTATGTTATCCTCTCTGTTAGGGTTGGTACTCGGAGTGCCAATCCGGATCGTATTTATAAACGATTCATAAATACGAGCAATTCTATTTTCCATAATATTACTAATTTAATGGTATCACCATTGTCTTTTATACACTTATTCGATATAATTACGATTAGATATCTGATTACGATTAGATCGAAACTGAATCTGGTTCAATGATACATGTATATTAGACAAAGACCCTATGATTTAAAATATAGTGCATAGTTACAACGTAGTTTTTAATTGACATTGGGAAGCACACTATAAGATGTATATCCTTAAATAAAGTTCCCGGTCAAGATTTACTAACACGGGTCGGTTAGTAAAATCCGCTGAGACCAGTACATGTCGTATATCGTGACTTGGTCCGATGGTTTATCCTAATGAACCATGAGTCTCGGGAGACTCGTATAAATATGTAGGTGTTTATTTGATAAGACACTGAACGACTCACTGAAGATTTCCTAATAGATAGTACACTAACGTCAATAGGAATCTTCTCGAGTTGAGCGAGCATAGTCATCCTTCGACTTGAGATACCACAGTAGGATATATGAGTTATCCTCCACACTTTGATGGTAGTCACGTCAATGATCTATTCATGATCAGACCTCCGCCTGTTCGTTGGGTATGGACTGATGCTCATGATATCCAGTGCGTATCAAGATATGATCCGTCAGTCCTGTGTACATGGCATAAGCATCCTCACGTGTTTACGATCTAGTAAATCCATGGTCGTGGTATAACTTCGGAAATCAGTTCCGAGTGTTATTTAGAGATCATAAATTGAAAGTCGACTATCTTATATTGAACGGGTTTGACGTTTTTATCTATACCACAACTATAATATGGATAGCCTGTGATGTACGGATTATACGTATGTAATGACCTCGACTTGCATAGTTTAGCGAGATTATCCATGGTCGTCATAATCCATGAGTGGGTGGATTATGGACACAAAATTAGATTTCGTGACGGATGAACCTAAACTTAGAGAGTCCCACAATATGAAGTGTACTCGTTGAGCACTTGGGCAACGCGATATGAATAATACAGATTATTCATAATACTTCATCGGATTAAGTGAGTTAGTTCGAATCGTTTATCGGTTAAACGATAACACATGCATATAGGCGTTTTGGTCCGTCGTAATTATCGTGTAATTGTATTTGATACATAATTCGATTAGATACACATTAATTAATCGTAAAATGAGATTTGACACATGCCATAAATATATATATTTGTTATTTATTGTAAATAAAAATACATATATAATAATAATTTTTTTAATTGATTATTTGGATATTTAATTGTTAAATATTTAAATGATTAATTAATAAACTTTTTTCATAAATGTTATGAAATTTGTCCAATTATTATTGGTTTACATGGCATGATTTAATTGAACTTTATTTTTCAAAATATGATTTGATAATATAATGTTTGATTTGATTTAATTTGATTAAAATGAAAAATGACCAAAATGCCCTTATTAATTGCCAAAGTCGATCACAATGAATATAAAAAAAGAAATTATTTTCTTCTTCATTCAATTCATGGCCATGGTCGAATAAACACCAAAAGAAGCCATAGGGTTTGTTTGATCAAATCCATGAAGAAATAAAGGAAAAATTCAAGGAAAAGGCTTGGAAATCAAGAGATTAAAAGGTAATCTTCTATAACCCAAGATTAGAAATTTATTTCATGTTTTCTTGAATTCTTAGAATAGTTTTAGGGTTCCTTTAAATCTGAAAAATTGGGGCTTTTGGTTGTGGATGTTGGATATGGAAGTATAGATGCATGTGTGAAGTTTATTGGATGAAATTATTATAATTGGTATCCAATTTGGTCATTAGATGACATGTTGCCATTCTAGAGTGTTATGACCACTCTTGTAATGCCTAGAATTATTCTTGGGTTGTTCATATGTGGTGACTTGATTTGATGTTGAGATTAATTTGATTAATGTTAAAAATTTGGATTTAAAGCATGAAAAATGGCAATTTCGGTTTCTGGATCAGTTCTGGTTAAACTTGAAATTTTATGATGAATTTGATGTCTTATGAATGTATTGGATGTGTTTTGGGAGTTTGAATAATTTCCGGAAAGTGTTTCGGAGTTGAAATAAGCCAAAATGGTGAAAAATGACGTTACCTGGTGACGGCTGTCCAAACAGTGAATTTGTCACTGTTCGGACAGCCCATGAACTGTCCTAACACTATTGGGGCTAACCTGGGCAGTCCCCATAAGTGTTGGGTGGTCGATTCGGTCAAAAATGCATTTTGCGTCATTTTGCGGGAAAAACGTTTTTCGTAAAAGTTTCGCGAAGTTTCTATTGCATGTATGTCGCTATTTGATATCGAATAAATAGGTTTAGGTGAAATATGAATAAATTATTCATATTAGATATTGAATAATTTATTCAGTAATTTGAAAAAATTTAAATTACGATTTCGCCCGAACTGCGCTTCCGCTGCGCCCATCGCCCAAAACCCCAACAAAATTGGTATCAGAGCAGGTCTGATGCTTCATCCATTACATTATTCATGCTTGATATTTGATATTTAATCCAATTTTAATGTTCACACATGCATATAATCTATATATGTTTCTTGACTTTTTGATTCCACGCTAACGGGAAACGTAACGAAAATTTAATCGTTAAATTAAGTTATGTTTTCTATAGGTAGAATTAAATTGTTTAGAAAATGATTTAGATTGAAATTCTGCATTTAATGTAGAGTATAGCTTCCTGAAGAAAATCCCCGCTTAGAAATAAGGCTGTAAAGTAACGTGTATTGGATACATGTTTCTTAGTCCGTCTTGTTAGTACGGTTTATGGGTATCTTTCTATAACTGCATCCGAGATCGTGCCAAAGCTGTCATAACGAGAAACGATCAGGACCAAAATCAGGAGTCACTGGTGAGTGATTGACAATGAGTTGTCTACCTAATGAATATACATAGGCGAGATCGTGCCAAAGTTGTGAGTCGAAATATATTCATGGGATCCTACTCTCACTATGGAATTCGATTTAATTATCGAATTCCCGTTGTCCGTTGAGGATTACGGTATTACGAAAAGTAGTGGGAAACACTGTTGGGTTAAAAATCCATAACTTAAGCAATGTGTAATTTTATGGAAAATTCTACTTCGTTTTCCTTTTATTCTATATTGTTTATAGATTTATACTTCTAATACGGTGCATGCTTATTACTTGAATAAGTTTTCTGACTTTACTTATGGTTGTGTAATTCTAGAATAGATTCTAGAAAGACATTAGACTTAGATATTGTTAGATTAGTTTAAAACCATCGGGAACTGTTGTTTCGATTTTCTTGAAAATCAAGATGGTTTGTGACTTAGTTACTAAGTCACGATAGGTAATCTAAATGGATATCTAGTTTAAGGATATAATAGTCTTGAAAGAATTGTTTCTTATGCAGTAAGAATTGACTTAAATAGTTCATGTCTCGAGATTCTTGACTGGCATTAAGAAAAACCCTTTAGTATTTGTTTATCTTTTAATGACGTTTATTCGCTTTTAGTGACTTTTAGAAGTCACGTGTCTGACACAGTTTGCTAATCAATCATTTACAATTGTTGTGAATAATTGAACGCAAATTATAAGGCTTAAGAAATGAGATGTGTATAGTTGTGTATAGAGAATATTGATTCTCACAATATAATAACTATAGGTATTGGATACCAGATCTCCCGTCTAGTTATTTAAAATAATGTTTAATAACTGTTTTGATATTTGATATCAGAACTTGTGACTATTTGATAATTACTTGTTCTTTATAAACAGTTGTTACATATTTTAATATGACTGGTAGTGTCATCAATGAAAAGATAAACATTAAGAAAAATATTTGGTAAAATTAATAACTTAGAACTGTGCTTTATGAGATTTTATCATAAAAGCATTAGATGCTTATTCCTTATGGTAAAAGATGGTATGATACGAGATCACACCATATATCCTTATCCGTTTAATGAATATTGTATTCAGGATGTGATTAAATCTCATTTAACCAATGATCGTCATTGGACCACGAGATTTATTAGACTAATACATTGGATGTATGTAGTTTAATGAATTAGAAATTGCCTTAGATAGTTTTATTTACTCCGTAACTTATTTAATGTTTTTTCATGACTTAGTTACGTGTTTCTAATAGAGAACGTGTTGAACGTCTTGAATTGTTCGAGAGCTTTCAATATGTTTATAATGAAACACATATAGAATATTTTGAATGGTTCAAAGATATTCTATTTGTAGTGTTGAAAACTATATTTTCAAAATTTATCGTGAATCTTTGAATTATTCAAAGATGTTTGATATGATCAAACATATAAATTTAAGGTAATTAGTTCTAAAGTTATTTAATGAATATGATTCTTACTCAATATTAAACTTCCACGATTCCATTTTGATGGAATTGGTCAGTGGGAGTAATTGAATCTCATATGATTTGATTCATTGATATTGAGTGTTACCGAATTAGTTTTCAATACTCTTGGGGTTATGCTCCAGTAACACTAATTCATCTCTTTAATTAAGGTTCCATTCGTTCCTACAACTACATAAATGATATGTATAGTAGAAATTCGAATCTTGAAAAGTTTGATATTTGGAACTTTCTTTTGTATAATTGTTATATAATTGAAAATACTTGCACCTCGGAGGTACAAGTAAGGTTTATCATTTATTCCATTTAATAGAATATTGTATTCTATTTGATAGAATATCTTTTCTACGATCAAGAGTAATAAAATTATTTTATTACTTGGTGTGTAACATCAGATGTTGACCAATTGTAGAAAAGACTTGACTTAGTGAATTCAAATGTGAGAGTGATAAACTAAAATGGAACTACATAATTAATAAGATGAAAATACCCTTAGACATCTTCCATATAAGTTCAATAGGATATCAGAATCATTTGCAAAGTATTTGATACTTGATGATTCTGTTGTTTTCTTATCGAAGAAAATTATCCTAAAACTTATAGTGGGAGCGATATTTGATATCAATTTCAGAAGTTATCATTGAACCATGATCTAAGATTATTCATAGCTTAATACGATCAAGTTTTTAACTTGATTTAGCTTTCGTTATTAATAGTTCATAAAATGTGCTAATTGTTTGCGCAGCAAAAGCAAATTGAGCTTGATAAAGGTTTGACCTTTATAGTATGACAATGAGAAAGGTTATGCTCAGTAGTCTATTGTAGATTCTGAAAATATATGTCTCTAATCGCACTAATTGAACAGTTAAAGATCTGTTGGTTAATGTTAATATTAAACTTTGTATTTTGGCTAAAGAATGCAAAGTGGCGTTCTTGAGTGGTTTCTTCGAATGAGACATCCGTCGTGATTTCTTTGTTTGAAGAGTTCATTCTAGAATGCCCTAGAGTTTGTATTCTGCTAAGATCGTAGTTTGATATACTAGCTTATAGAGCCTATTGTAGACTCAGGTAAGCTTTCTGGAAATCCATGTTCTCTGATTTTGATATCAGTCAGATTGTCTGGTTTTATCGAAGTATAGAGAATACGTATTCGTTAGTATGGTCAGTGGGAGCGTACAAATTCCTTTCTAGCATTGTATATATCCTAAGTCTTCTTTTCTCCATGTAAGCAGTGGGAATAGTCTATGTTATATTTGATATAAGGTTTCATATATGATATAAAACTAAGAGACTTGTGAGATACTCTCATTAGTTGCGTATTAGATATGATCTAATAAAGGACACAGTAAGACTATCTGTATGACAGTTAGTATAACTGTTTGACAGTTAACGTGTCTTTTATATATATAGTATTCATCTTTCGTAAATGATGATTCCTTTGTCGAAAGAGAGATTGATTAGAATGTCTAGTCAATCTTAAGCATCATAGGATGATGGCACAATGAATACTATATTATGTGCGATTAAAGATATCAATTTAATCGTAATTGTTACGAGTTATTTTGATATACTGTAGATCATATGATGGATCTTGAAACATGTTCTTTATGATCTTTGAGATATTAAGAACAAGTTTCTTATTCATGAAGAATTTAGTCTGCAACCATAAGGTGTCAGATTAGTTTTGATTCTAATTATGACATTAGATGGTCTATGTCATATAAAGTCAGAAAAGATGCAGTGGGAGTGTCACCGTTGGTTATACTAAATTAGTAGAATCAGTTGCAACTTATAAAGTATTGACTTATGAAGTTGCAAAATGACCCTATAGATTAGATGTTTTCATAGTAGTGTAGAGCTTGCGGTTGTCTCATAGTATTTGGATTTGATTTCTAAATACATAGACAACTCAGTAGCTATAGCACAATACTGATATAGTGTCTGAGTCATATTGATGTAGAATTTGGATTCTGCAAAATATGAATGATGCTGGCTAAGGAAAACGGTTGGATTTGTTGGACAGACTCGATTTGTTAAGCAGACTTACTTGTTCTTGCCTACCTTTTGAGTGCAAGGTGAGCTCTTAAGGGCCATGAGTATGCGATACACATTAAGATATGTATAGGATACCGTGGATTGACACTAGAGCAAATGAGAGAAATTGTTAGGGTTGGTGCTTGGAGTGCCAATTCGGATCGTATTTATGTCCGATTCATAAATACGAGCAATTCTATTTTCCATAATATTACTAATTTAATGGTAGCACCCTTGTCTTTTATACACTTATTCGATCTAATTACGATTAGATCGAAACTGAATCTAGTTCAGTGATACGTGTATATTAGACAAAGACCCTAGGATTTACAATATAGTGCGCAGTTACAACGTAATTTGTAATTGACATTGGGAAGCACACATAAGATGTATATCCTTAAATAAAGTTCATGGTCAAGATTTACTAACACAGGTCGGTTAGTAAAATCCGCTGAGACCAGTACATGTCGTATATCGTGACTTGGTCCGATGGTTTATCACAATGAACCATGAGTCTCGGGAGACTCGTATAGACATGTAGGTGTTTATTTGATAAGACACTAAACGACTCAGTGAAGATTTCCTAATAGATGATACACCACCGTCAATAGGAATCTTCTCGAGTTGAGGGAGCATAATGGTCCTTCGACTTGAGATACCACAATGGGATATATGAGTTATCCTCCACACTTTGATGGTAGTCACGTCAACGATATATTCATGATCAGACCTCTGCCTGTTCGTTGGGTGTGGACTGATGCTCATGATATCCAGTGCGTATCAAGATAGGATCTGTCAGTCACGTGTACAGGGCATATGCATCCTCACATATTTACGATCTAGCAAATCCATGGTCGTGGTATAACTTTGGAAATTAGTTTCGAGTGTTATTTAGAGATCGTAAATTGAAAGTCGACTATATTATACCGAACATGTTTGACATTTTTATCTATACCCCAAGTATAATATGGATAGCCTGTGACAGATGGATTATACATATGCAATGACCTCGACTTCCATAGTTTAGCGAGATTATCTGTGGTCATCATAATCCATGAGTGGGTGGATTATGGACACGAAATTGGATTTCGTGACGGATAAACCTAAACTTAGAGAGTCCCATAATATGAAGTGTACTCGTTGAGCACTTGGGCAATGCGATATGAATAATACAGATTATTCATAATACTTCATCGGATTAAGTGAGTTAATTTGAATCGTTTAATTGGTTAAACGATAACACATGCATAGAGGTATTTTTGGTCCGTCGTAATTATTGTGTATTTGTATTTGATACATAATTCAATTAGATACACATTAATTAACCGTCAAATGAGATTTTGACACATGCCATAAATATATGTATTTGTTATTTATTGTAAATAAAAATACATATATAATAATAAATATATTAATTGATTATTTGGATATTTAATTGTTAAATATTTAAATGATTAATTAATAAATATTTTTCATAAATGTTATGAAATTTGTCCAATTATTATTGGTTTACATGGCATGATTTAATTGAAATTTATTTGTCAAAATATGATTTGATAATATAAAGTTTGATTTGATTTAATTTGATTAAAATAAAAAATGACCAAAATGCCCTTATTAATTGCCAAAGTGGGTCACAATGAATTTAAAAGAGGAAATTATTTTCTTCTTCATTCAATTCATGACCATGGCCGAATAAACACCAAAAAAATCCCTAGGGTTTGTTTGATCAAATCCATGAAGAAATAAAGGAAAAATTCAAGGAAAAGGCTTGGAAATCAAGAGATTAAAAGGTAATCTTCTATAACCCAAGCTTAGAAATTTATTTCATATTTTCTTGAATTCTTAGAATAGTTCTAGGGTTCCTTTAAATCTGAAAAATTTGGGCTTTTGGTTGTGGATGTTGGATATGGAAGTATAGATGCATGTGTGAAGTATATTGGATGGAATTATTGTAATTAGTATTCAATTTGGTCATTAGATGACATGTTGTCATTCTAGAGTGTTATGACCACTCTTGTAATGTCTAGAATTGTTCTTGGGTTGTTCATATGTGGTGACTTGATTTGGTGTTGAGATTAATTTTATTAATGTTGAAAATTTGGATTTAAAGCATGAAAAATGGCAATTTCGATTTCTGGATCAGTTCTGGTTAAACTGAAAATTTTATGATGAATTTGATGTCTTATGAATGTATTGGATGTGTTTTGGGAGTTGGAATAATTTCCGGAAAGTGTTTCGGAGTTGAAATAAGCGAAAATGGCGAAAAACGGCGTTACCGGGTGACTTTTGAGCCAACCGGGTGACGGCTGTCCAAACAATGAATTTGTCATTGTTCGGGCAGCCCATGAATTTCCCTAATACTATTGGGGCTGACCTGGGCAGTCCAGATAAGTGTTGGGTGGTCGGTTCGGTCAAAAACGCGTTTTGCGTCATTTTGCGGGAAAAATATTTTTCGTAAAAGTTTCGCGAAGTTTCTATTGAATTTATGTCGTTATTTGATATCGAATAAATATGTTTAGGTGAAATATGAATAAATTATTCATATTAGATATTGAATAATTTATTCGGTAATTTGAAAAAGTTTTAAATTACGATTTCGCCCGAAACGCGCTTCCGCTGCGCCCATCGCCCAAAACCCCAACACTCTTCAGATATCTTGCATATGGCAACATCTCCTCGAGGGATGATCTCACAAATAATGTGGTATTTTCATTCCACATATTTCGATTTTCGATGCGCTCTAAGTTCTTTTGCCTGTGCAACAGCACCACTATTATCACAGAACAACGGGATCAAATCCTCGATGCTTGGGACAACTCCCAATTATGTGATAAATTTTCTAATCCATACAGCCTCTTTCACAACATCTGATGCCGCAATATATTCCACCCCAGTGGTGGAATCAGCTGTTGATCCTTGTTTGGAACATTTCCAACTGACTGCAGCATTATTAAGAGTAAATATAAAACCTGAGGTAAACTTTCTATCATCAGGATTTGACTGAAAGTCAGAATCTGTATATCCTCTTATTTTGTAAATCACATTCTCCATAAATATAAAACTTCTCATTAATACCTTTTAGATACTTTAGGATATGTTTAATAGCCATTCAATGGTCGTTACTTGGATTTGACTGATATCTGCTAGTAACACTTATTGCATGACTAATATCAGGTCTTATATATAACATGACATACATAATGCTACCTAAGCATGATGCATAAGGCTGACTAGACATTCTAGCCTTTTCATCTTCCGTCTGAGGACACATCCTTTTCAAAAGATGAATGCCATGTCGAAAATGTATATTAGAAACTTTACGATTGCTAAAGTTATATCTTTCTAGGATCTTATCAATGTACGGAGATTGAGATAACCCAATCAGCTTCCTTTCTCTATCTCCATAGAATTTTATACCAAGTATATAGGAAGCTTCACCCAAGTCTTTCATGGAGAAGTTTTTACAGAGGTATGCTTTAACACCCTGCATCATTCCAAGATCATTTCCAATGATCAAGATGTCATCAACATAAAACACTAAGAACACGATCATACTCCCACTAACCTTCTTATAAACACAAGGTTCTTCTTCATTTTTGAGAAAGCCAGACAATTTGATTACCTCATCAAAACGAAGATTCCAACTCCGCGAAACTTGTTTCAGTCCATAAATGGACTTCTTAAGCTTATATACTGTGCCAGAATTTTGGCTGGAGACAAAACTCTCCGGCTGTTCCATATAGATTTCTTCATCAAGAACTCCATTAAGAAAAACCGTTTTGACATCCATTTGCCAAATACCATAATCATGGTAAGCATCGATAGCCAACAAAATCCTAATAGACTTTAGCATCCTTACTGGTGAAAAGGTTTCATCATAGTCCACACCTGGCCTTTGAGTGTAACCTTTAGCAACCAGTCGAGCCTTGAAGGTTTCAACCTTCCCTTCAGGCCCGCGCTTCCTTTTGTAAACCCATTTACAACCTATAGGAACAATTCCTTCAGGAAGCGGAACCAAGTCTCATACTTGATTCTGATGCATATAGTCTATTTCAGAATTCATGGCTTTCTGCCATTTAGCGGAATCAATGTCTAACATTGCTTCTCTGTAGGTATATGGATCAGTCTTCTCAATAAGGAGCACATCGAGACTCTTGTCCTGTATCAAATACAAGCGCTCAGAAGGTCTCGATATCCTAATAGACCTACGGAGAGTGGAACCAGAAGGTTATGCTTTTGTCTGAACCTATGATTCCTCTATCGGTCTGTCGTCTATAGGTTGGACCTTCTATGATTACCACATTCTGCCAAGAATTCTTATTCAAGAAATCTGGAAAAATGAGCTACGAACACATTTCGATGCTCGGATTCATAGAATTGATATCCTTTGGAGTTCGAAAGATATCCAACAAACCTAACTTTTCACCCGGTGAAACGAAGGCATGAAGGCAGTGCAAAAGTTTATCCTGCTGCGTCACCTTGACGTATGCAGGACAGCCCCAAACCCTAATATAATTAAGGTTTGGTTTCCTACCAACCCATATCTCATATGGAGTAGTGGGAACAGATTTAGAAGGAACCATATTCAGTAGATGTGCAACAGTCAGAAGAGAATACCCCCACAAAAAGTAAGGCAGATCTGTAAAACTCAATATGTATATGACATCCTTTTGTATCTAATACAAACAGAGAGATAATATTAGCTACACAACCAGACACAAAAACACAATATGTCAAAATGATGCTGCCTCTGGATAGACGAATCTCGTATTCGCCAACGGCTGCTGCAGATAAAGAATCTCCATTCCCAAAACGCAGCTGCATCTCGCCTGGATTAAGCATCATACTGACCCTCAGCTCCTGCAATGAATTACATATTTGAGTCAGACTAGCAAAATCTAAAACCCATCCAGAACCAATGGCTTCACAAGCCAAAGAGATATCAATGATAGGGAAAATAAACATATCTGATGCAGAGGCTCTCTCCCGTCTGACGGAAGCTATGTAGTCTGGATGGTTGCGCTTCCAATGTCCAATCTTGCCACAGTGGTGGCATTTGTCCTCAGCAGTTTTTTTCTTCTTCGACTTGCCTGACTTTTCAACCTTTCCTTTAGGAGGAACACTGGAGCCAGTCTTCTTTGCCTTTTTCTTATTCTTCTTGCCCGATCTCGTAGATTGAGAAGAAGAAGAACTAGGAAAAGAGGACTTTGAGATGAGTGTCGACACACCCTTCTTGATGTCCTCCTCAGCAGTCTGAAGCATCCTATGCAACTGACTGTAGGAACTGTTGGGGTTTTGGGCGAAGGGGCGCAGCGGAAGCGCGGGTTCGGACGAAATCGTATTTTAAAACTTTTTAAAAATACCAAATAAATTATTCAATATCTAATATGAATAATTTATTCATATTTTACCTAAACCTATTTATTCAATATCAAATATTGACATAAACAAGTTGAAAACTCGCGAAACTTTACGAAAACCGTTTTACCACAAAATTGCCTAAAACGTGTTTTTGACCGAATCGACTACCCGACACTTATGGAAACTGCCCAGGTCAGCTCCAATAGTGTCGAGGCAGTTCATGGGCTGCCCGAACAGTGATGGATTCACTGTTTGGACAGCCGTCACCCGGTTGGCTCAAAATCCACCCGGTAACGTCATTTTTGGACGTTTTCGCTTATTTCAAGTCAGAAACACTTTCCGGAAATTGTGCCAACTCCCAAAACACATCCATTACATTCATAACACATCAAAAACATCCCAGAATTTCCAGTTTTACATAATCTGATCAGAAAACCGAAATTCCTAATTTTTCATGTTTTAAATCCAAAATTTCAAGACTAAATCAATTAATCTCAACACCAATTGAGTCCCACCATACATGAACAACTCTAGAACAATTATAGGCTATATTAGAGTGGATCAACAACTCTAGAATGGCAACCCATCAACAATTGATTAATTTGGCCTAATATTACACTAATATCAACCAAATAGAATTCACACATGCATAACACCTCCAATTTCATCATCCACAACCAAAAGCCCCAATTCTAAGAAATAGATGAAACCCTAGAATCCATCTAGCTTATCCAAGAATCATGAAACAAACTTTCAAGCTTAGGGATAGAGTAAATTTCCTTTTAACCTCCAATTTCCTTAAGTTTTATTCTTGGTTTTCTTCATTTTCTTGATGGATTTAGCAAACAAATTTCAAACCCATTTTTCTTGCAAGCTTTCGGCAATGGAGAAGACCACAAGAGAGAGAAAATAATTTTTCTCTTTAAATAATGGTTATTCACGAAAATTGGGGCATTTTTGTCCTTTTAATGAATTAATCAAATTCAATTCAATTAATCTTTATAAAATCCAATCAAAATTGGACACACAAAGACTAATTAAATCCATGCCATGTGTAACCAATTAAATCTCACCATGTATCATTTAATCAATGACAAATGGATAAGGTTTGAAAAGTCAATTATTTAATTATTTAACTATTAAATAATTAAACAATTAATTTACACAAATATATGTATTTTATTTACATTAAATAATAAATACATATATTCATGGCATGTGTCAAAATCTCATTTGACGAATAATTAATGTGTATCTAATCGAATTATGTATCAAATACAAATACACAATAATTATTACCGGACAAAATCTCCTAATGCATGTGTTATCGTTTAATCGATTAAACGATCCGAATTAACTCACTTAATCCGGTGAAGTATAATGAATAATCCATATTATTCATATCGAGTTGTCCAAGTGCTCAACGAGTACACTTCATATTGTGGGACTCTCTAAGTTTAGGTTTATCCGTCATGAAATCTGATTTCGTGTCCATAATCTACCCACTCATGGATTATAATACCACAGATAATCTCGCTAAACTATGCAAGTCGAGGTCATAGCATACGTATAATCCCTCTGTCACAGGCCATCCGTATTATACCTGAGATATATATCAGAACGTCAAATCAGTTCGGTATAATACAGTCGACTTTCAATTTACGATCTCTAAATAACACTCGGAACTTATTTCTGAAGTTATACCACGGCCATGGATTTACTAGATCGTAAACACATGATGGATGCTCATGCCATGTACACAGGACTGACGAATCCTATCTTGATACGCACATGATATCATGAGCATCAGTCCACACCCAACGAAAAGGCGGAGGTCTGATCATGACTAGATCGTTGACGTGACTGCCATCAAAGTATGGAGGATAGCTCATATATCCACAGTGGTATCTCAAGTCGAAGGACCACTATGCTCGCTCAACTCGAGAAGGTTCCTATTGACGTTAGTGTACCATCTATTAGGAAACCTTCAGTGAGTCGTTCAGTGTCTTATCAAATAAACACCTACATGTCTATACGAGCCTCCCGAGACTCATGGTTCACTGGGATAAACCATCGGACCAAGTCACGATATACGATATGTACTGGTCTCAGTGGGTTTTACTAACCGACCCGTGTTAGCAAATCTTGACCAGGAACTTTATTTAAGGATATACAACTAATAGTGCGCTTCCCAATGTCAATTACAAACTACATTGTAACTGCGCACTATACTGTAAATCTCAGGGTCTTTGTCTAATATACATGTATCACTGAACCAGATTCAGTTTCGATCTAATCATAATCAGATATCTAATCGCAATTAGATTTGAATAAGCGTATAAAAGACAATGGTGCTACCATAAAATTAGTAATATTATAGAAAATACAATTGCTCGTATTTATGAATCGGACATAAATACAATCCGGATTGGCACTCCGAGCACCAACCCTAACAGGAACAACGAATACCATGCATGTTGAAGTTCATAATGAACTGGGAATATGCCGATGTGAGTGAGCCAAAAATCAAATTCCTTCCCAAAGTCTCATTCAACCGAAAGTCAAACTTTTGAAGCTGCTCCATGAGATCCATCATGTGCTGGACATGTGGACTCACAGGCTTGCCATCAGCCAAACGAGCGTGGAACAATTCCACAGAGATTATATACACCAGGGTCTGCTCCTGGTTTAGAAAAAGCTCCCGAAGCTGAGTTATAATGTTGTAGGAGTCAGACATATCGACATACTGCCTCTTTAGATCATGAGACATGGAACAAAGAATGAGTGATCTGACTCTCAGATCATCATCCTTCCATTTCTGAAATATCTCTTTCTCTTTAGGTGTAGACTCTGGAGCAATATCCAATGGTACTGGACTATCTAGCACATAACCCAACTTCTCTGATCTCAAGACAATCTTAAGATCTAATTCCCATTCACTAAAGTTCTCAGGACTAGTCAGTTTGTTTGCGTCCAAGACATGTGTAAACAGATTAGAGGAAGTAGTAGCAGCCATCACAAACTTAACAAAAGAAACATGAATTAGCAGATAAAAGCAATTTCATCAATATCATAAAACATCCAACATATCATGGATTTTTAATATAATGATGTCCTCCCACTATCTTACATAAATTGATAATCCCCAAACAAAATACGAGAATTTAATAATTAAATTAAATTCTATAGCATGAAATAAACCCCACAAATATATTTAAACACACAGCTTTGGCACATTGTGCCCAAATATATTTGAAAGTAGATAATAATTATCAATCAAATCCAATGTGACTATTTAAATAAGTCCTGAACTGTTTCCGATCCTCACTGCTTTGTCATCTATTGGATGGGGCGTATTCAAAGAAATACTCGTCAATATACATATCCAAGGTACTAATGCATCACCCCACTACTTAGGCATCTATTGGTATGCATGTTCGCTCGAATTTGTTTCTTCAAATAATTTTACCGGTATAAACAAATTTCCATTAACCAAAGCCGCACTGATTTGGTAGATACAACCAAGATATCGGGAAAAATATTTATATTCCTATTGACGAGACGAACCCATTAATGTACAGTACACTCACAAAACATAAAGCCTTATTATGGGGATTTTACAAATACTGTCTAACAACCAAAATAATTGATCCAATCAATTAATTCTCAAGCATGTGTAAAATAAATTGAATTAAATATCAAATAATTAAGGCATGAAAAATTATTTTGGATGTGGGATCAGAAGCTCTGATATCATTTTGTTGCGGTAGACGCAGCGGAAGCCCCCGGTGGAAGGTGAAAAAAGTTTTTAAATATTTTAAAATTTTCCAAATGAATTAATTAATATCAAATATTTTTAATTCACTCAAATACGTTTAAATATATTATTTATTAACATTTAATAACATAATATATTTCAAAACACGACGAATTATTTTACGAAAATATTTTTCGACAAATACTACGTGTAACGGGCAAACGGTCAAACCGGTTGACCATACGCCGAGCCGGGTCAACCCGATCACTTGGGCAGTGTTCGGTCAGCCCTTGGGCTGCCTGAACAGTGCCCAGTTCGTTGGTTTCGCAGCCGCGACAGGGCGGGTCCGTTTCGACGCGAATTTCACCGTTTTCTAGCGTTGTCACCCCGGAATAATTTCCGTAATTTATCCACCACCCAATACACATCCAAAATCATCCAAATAACATATGTTTACATGAAAAATATTATGTTTTAAGGGACCAAATCAGATCTGATCTAGTTTATTTTTTTCTCCATTTTTCATGCCCAAATTCAATTTATTCACAAATTAATCTAATTAATTTTCACCAAAATTTAATCCCCACAATATATAGCCTCAAGAAAAATTCTAGGCAATATTTGAGTGGAAATATCACTCTAGAATGACAACTTTAATTTTAAGATTAATTCCTTAATTAATCTTTACATATGCTTAATAAAAGAAAAAATATTAAGGTTTAAAAACATCCAACATGATTCAAATATATATCCTTGATACATATATGATTTAAACATGCAATATACATATCCCATACATATTTACATGCTCAAGAAACAAAAAAAAAAAAAGAAAATGGAAATTGGGAATTTGATTTTACCTTAAAATAAATTCCAATTTCTATAATTTCTCCTCATTTGATGTTGTTGTTTTTCTTCCAAAACCCTGACCCAATTTTTCTTTTATTTCTCTACTCATGAGAAATGGCTAAACCTTACAAAATGGAAACAAGTTCCATTTATATATATATATATATATTATATATATATATATATATATATATATTTTATCCAATTTCGAAAATTGGAGTAATTTTTAATCAAAAATAACAAATTATAATGGCTAAGATTTTGCCACCAATTTAATCTCATCCAAATTGACATAATTATTTTGATATTTTGTTAATAAATCAATGTGTCAAAATTACATAGAATAGCCAATTAAAATTGGCCAAATAACAAAAATATTCCAAATAATATTCTTATCCAAAAATAAATAAATTAACAAATTAATTTTTTTATTTTATCTTATTAACAAAAAGACATAATAAATATATAGAAAAATGTTCCAAGAATATTCTTCCATTTTATCATTATTAATAATTAATTAATTAATAATAATAATAAACAAGTGTCAAAATCCAATTGGTTATTAATGCGTATCTAATCTAAATTATGTATCGTATACAAATACACATTATTTAATACGCATGTGTAAATTATGAATAATCTGAATTATCCATAATTAATTGCCCAAGTGCTCAATGAGTACACTTTATATTGTGGGACTCTCTAGGTTCAAGTTTATTTGTCACGGAAACCATTTCCATGTCCGTAATTTATCAACTCACAAATTACGACGACCACAGATAATCGAGTTGAACCATCCAAGTCAAAGTCATTGCATATATATAATCTCTCTGTCATGGGTTATCTGTATTGCTCCAGAGATATAGATTAAACGTCAAATCTCTACTAAGAACAATTAATGTGTTGCGACATAATTATGATTCTTCAATAAATATTCAGAACTCGTTTCCGAACCTCGACCAAGGATTTCAAAGAATCACAAATTGGACACCTAAATCCCGTACACGGGACTGACAGATCATCTCTGGATACATCACATGATATCGTGAGTATTGGTCCATACCCGATGAACATGCAGATGTTTGATCTTAAAAGACCGTTGTCGTGACTGTCATCAAAGTACGAAGGATATCTCACATATCCACAGTGGTATCACAAGTCAAAGGAGCTAATATGTTATTCGACTAGTAAAGATTCCTATTGATATTGGTGTAGCATCTATCATGAATCTTTAAATGAGTCGTTCAGTATTTATCCAATAAATACCTACATGTTTATATGAGTCTCCCAAAACTCATGATTTACTGAGACAAACCATTAGAACAATTCTAATATACAACACGTACCGGTCTCACGGGTTTACTAACTGACCAATTGTGACATTTCTTAGTAACAATTGCGGCACTTTTGCAATTATTCATTCTACGGTCATTTACGCATTTACCATAAATAAGATTATATTGATGAAAATTACTTAATTTTATTCATAATAAAATAAAATGTACATCGTATTTACAATAAATACAACAAAATTTGGCGCGCCGAGCATCAACTCCAACAAATACTAAGACTAACTTACTGATTTTAAACTAAATTATTGAGAAGAAGAGTTAATTTATCGAAATTTAATTGATATTGCATAAAGCACAAATAACAAACTTTGAAAACCTTATAGATAGAATAACTTGAGGTTACAACTACATCTAAGCATGCATGCAATATGTCCAGATATTTTTTATTCAGTTAGGTTGTCGTTACTAATTATTAACCTATAACACTAAATTATTCACAAGCCTTTTTCGATGGTCATGTAAATATATATATTCAAAATGAATCAATTAATTATATGTTTTAATTAATTTAAACCAAAGTCATTAATGCCAGATTCTAATATTGGCTACATATGTCATTTAGGTATATATTTATCATGTAGAAAAATCTATTCAACGAATAAGATCACACGCTATTATTCTCACGGCTAACCCAAATTCCCTCCGTCGAGTTCTTAATGATTTACTAACATTATTCTATTGTTGGCCAAACAAATAAAATATGCGTTCAAGCACAGAAAATAATAAATAATTAATAACAATCCCAAGAGAATAAAAATATACAAATAATTAATGAAACATGCTTGAAATCCATTACAACCATAAATTTAATGAATTAACTACTCATAATATTCAATAAAAATAAGTTAATCATTATTTCAAGCCAAGAACGCATAAAAGATAAATTAGAGAGTGAACAAAATATGGCACTCTCGTAGGCAGTCTTCATCTTCAAACTTTAACACCGGGAAAAGCTCATCTTCTTGACTAGTTCTAGGGATTCTTTTATGCTCTGGAACTCCAAAATTGTGTTATGAGACTTCAAAAGTATGTTATTAGGCTTCTTTTTAGGTTTTGGACGAGTATATACTTATATAGAAGGCTCTGGGATATTTCATTGTTAAGAAATTTGTGTCATTATGAAACTTAGAATCACGTCTGTGTCGCGACGTCCAAGTCCCGAAGTCGTAACACTGGCCTTCTTTAACTCGCGCGTCGCGACACTCACTGACTGGAGTCGCGATGCTCACATAAATTAAGGTTATGTCTCAATTTAACACTAGTGAGCGCTGTCCATCATCGAGACATCTATGTTGAACTCTGGAATATGACCTAAATATGGTCCAAAATTACCAATTCATTACTCATTGAGTCCAATTAAGTCTTGATATGATTTTTAACCTACAAAACACACCCAAAACACATCAAATCGCTCATAAAACTCGAGATAACACAGAAAAACTTATATATAAGGGTGTTAAATATATGTATATTAGCCGCTCATCACACCCTCAAACTTAACATTTTACTAGTCCTCGATCAAAATAAATAAAAATAAAATAAAATAAACAAACTATATAAAATAACCTAAGCCACTTTTATAGGGATCATGATTGCATTTAGTGTATGTAATAAGCCTTTAAACCCCTAGACAACCTTAGTGCACTAGTTATAGACTTGTGAGGGCTTATAGCGATGACACCCACAAACATCTTTCAACACACATGCAATCATGCAAAAATATAGAAATAAATAAAATAGTCCCGGTAATTAGACATAAAATTGTCTTCAAAGAGTGTCTACCAATGAAATCAAAGAGCTTTCAAAAAACCCAACACAACTCAAATCCACGTTCTTGAATAAATCATCTAAGCCAGACTTACAATGTGTGTGTGTGTGTGTGTAAAGGTTTGGTCATAGCTTGACTCCTAAGTAAGCCAACTTAGTGATTTCATCTAAAAAATTAAGATCTGATGGGTCTAACCAATTTAAATATCTAAAATGATTACAGTTTGTGTCTTCACAAGTCACGTATGCCTATTTTTAGTTTGCATTTACACATTGTATGTTTACAATTTACATTTTTAGTTCATGTCTTCACAAGTCGTTCATCTCATACTTATTCTAAAATAGGTAATGAATTTCGTACAAGCATTATACATAAATCAATACATATATCAGTTCATGATTTACAGGTTTTCAGTTCATGATTTATTGTTACAAGTCACAGTTTGCGGTCTATGTTTTAGGATTTATAATTAAGTTATAGTTTTCAATTGTGTTATAGCTTTCACGTCACATTTATAGTTTAAAATTCATGTCTACGATTTACAGTCATGCTCTACAGCTTACGATTTTTCAGTTTTCAGTTTTAGTTCATGTTAACATTTTCAGTTAATGTCACATTTTTTATGTCATGGCATATTTTTTAGTTTTCATGTTTACAGTTTGCAGTCACATTATCATATTTTTAGTCTTCAGTCAGTCACATTATCATATTTATAGTTTTCAGTCATGTTTCTAGTTCAAGTTTATGGTTTCGAGTCATGCTTATAGTTTCATGTCATGTTTTTAGTTTTCAATTTAAGGTCACAGTTCATGTTTACAGATTATGCTTCTCAGATTAGTTTATGATTATCGTATATGATTTACTATTTTTAGCCCATGATCCGTATGTTTTCAGTTCACGACTTATACGTTTTCAGTTCATGTCTTACATGTTACAGTACATGATATCAATTTTCAGTTTATGATTTGTATAATTTTAGTTCACGATTTACAGCTTTCAATCCATGAGTTATAGTTCAAACATAATATCTTACAATTTACAGCCTACATTTTACAGTTTGTAGTCATGTTTTAAAGTTCACAATCCATGCTTCACCGTTTATGTTCTATAGTCATGTTTACAGTTCATGTTTCACAGTTTATAGTTATGTTACACATGTCAATTTTACAGTTTATGTCTTCACACGTCACTATTTCACATTTTTTCATGACAGTTCATGATTCATGTTTTACGCGTCATGGTTTATGGTATCCAAAGTATGTTTTCATGAATTACAGTTTACGTTTCATGCTTACATCTTATAGATTTACAGTTCATATTCACAGTTTATTTTTCATGATTCATATTTCATGATTTCTTTGGATTTATAGTTTAAATTCACGTTTTACAGTATATAAATTACATGTTCTCGAATATAAATAAAAAATCATTTTCAAAAACACCAGTGGAGTACCGTCCCCTCAGCTTCAGTTTCAGCTTGCCTAATAGTTCTTAGGAAACCCTATTAGGCTATTTCATGTTCACGTTCAGCTTTTCCTACTTATGCGGTGCTAGGCTTCCGCTAAGTAGGTTACATATTACAACTCAACTTCTCATACTTATGCGGTACTAGGTCTCGTTAAGTAGGTCACACGCCCCCAGTTTACGATATTGGTGATGATTTTCATGGCTTTTAATATATGCAAACATATTCGGGGGTGACAGTAGAATCCCGGTACGTATGGCGATACAGAGTAGACGTCTCAATCCTAATAGTTGTATATGTAATCTTTCAAGTTTGATAGTTTTTCATGATTTTCAGTTTCAATTCACGTTAATAGTTTTAGTCCATATTATCAGTTTACAGATTCACGATTACAGTTACAATTCATGTTTACAGAAAATCCATATTTATTGTTGTGGTCATGAACTTTTAGTCATCATCACACCTTCCAAATTACAATATATGATTTACGGTATATGTTACAAAATTTATGATTTACATTTTATAAGCTCACGAGTCAGGTTTCATGATTTATGATACATAGGCATGGCAGGCAGACCCAAACCCAGCCCGGGTCCGCATGGACCCGGACGACCCGAGTCCGGGTAGACCCGGATCTGCAAAAAAAATTGCGGATCCGGGTCTAAATTTGGAAAACCCGTAATGTTCCGAGTCCGGATGCGGGTCCGGTTATTTCCGGACCCGGGTACCCCGAGACCCGGTTTATAACAAAAAAAAAAAACAAAAAAAACATAACCCTAAATCCTAAATCCCTCATTCGGTCGTTCCCTCTTTGTCTCAACTAAAATCAAAACGCAAAGGACATTTCAGAATATAAACTAACAAATATAAGTTAAAAGGTAGTTTATAAATCTCTTTTTATCATTTTAATGTCATCCATCTTTATCTGGTTGGATTCAAACTTGCTATCAAGTTAAAATTTTATTATGTTTATTTTTCTCAATTGTCGATTTAAATGATATCAAAGCGGGACTAGACCAAACAAACAACTTCTTAGTTTTACACATAAACTGGTGTTATAATCAGTTACAATTTATATTTTGATTTTGATTTGTTAAAGTAGAAAATTATTTCGTAGTTACAAATTATGTGTTTTGTAATTTCCAATTCAAACTTATCACATTTCTAATATGTATTCAAACTTATTGTGATATTGTTAATACATAGTAGAGGAAAAAAAATAGTGGATTTGCGGATCCCGGGTCCGGATCCGGGTATACCCGGGTCCATTCCAGGTATACCCGGGTCCGAACCCGAATGCGTTTTGCCGGATCCACTACCAGACCTGGGTCCATTGAAGAGGTTGCAGATCCGGATCCAGAAATTACCATCCCTAATGATACATATTTTAGGTTACTCACTTGGTCATTTATATGACTTACATTTCCACTTTCAGTTTTGTTTTGCAAGACTACATACATACAGATGACAAGCTTTGGAGAAGATATATAATAGTTGCGGTTATTAGGAACACGGTTTCAGGGTCCCCCCCACACACATATATAGATATATTTGTCATGCTAAGCCACGAGGTCGAATGAGGTGTACACGTATAGATTTCATTATATTAAGCATGTTTCATGAAATTTATGTATTTTATGTATCAGCCATGCATGTATTCAGAATCAGACAGTCCATTTATAGATCATGTCACGTTATGCATATTCATCTCATAGGGGCTTATGGAGATAGAATCATTGTCTCCTACTGGTTATGTCCTGGATAATCTGAGATGTGACAACATTGCCAACCTTTAGTCACATTGAGCTCAGTTACAATTATGATTTTAGTCACATTACTGATCCTAAATAACATTTGAGATGTCATTCATATCATTGACATCAGTCACATTGTTGACCCTCAGTCACATTACTGACATTGAACACATTCACAATTGTGACCACAATTACAGTGCCAACCTATAACACCCCGCCATAGGCAATGTGCTACCGGTAGGAGACATAATTGAACTATTTCCATAAGCCTCTAAATTTACAGAAAATAGGGCATGATGTATCCTAAAAATGGACACCCTATAACAAAGTCCAGCATCAAAACGAACCTAAAATAAACATTATATATCAAAAGAACCTCAGGTCCACACAAAACACAACAAAATCATCACTCAAGGGCTTTGTGCCCACAACATCATAAGCAATCAAAACTTTAACTTATTAATACAAAACAGAGTGCTCAGTAGGGGTGGGCATTATCGAATCCGAATCCGAATCCGATCCGATCCAAAATCCGTCGAACCGGACCAACTCGATTTGATCGGATTTGCTAATCGGATCGGATCAGATCCGATCCGATCCGAAATGCCCAGGGCTGTTTGATTCGTTCAGATCGGATCATCTCATCGAACTCGATCCGATCCGATAATTATCGGATCGGATCGGATTGGTTCGATCCGAATTTGAATCGGATCGAATCGGACCAATTCGATCCGAAATCATCCTATTTCGGATCAGATTGGTCCGATCTGATCCGAATTCGGTGGGTTTGAGTCAAAAAAATCGAGCGGATCGGATCGGATAAAATCCGATCCGAAATAATTCAAAATTTTTTTTATTTAATATGTGACGACGTCGTTTTGCATATTAAATAATAAAAAAAAATTCGATCGGATCGGATAAAATCCTATCCGATCCAAAATCCGTCGAACCGGACCAACTCGATTTGATCGGATTTGCTAATCGGATCGGATCGGATCCGATCCGATGCCCACCCCTAGTGCTCAGCACGAAAACAACATAATAACACATGAACCTAAACCTATAGGACTTCTCCCAAGACACTTGTGAATGTGACTGCTGCTTGGGTGATCCGCATCTCGAGCATGACTTCCAAAGCTGTCGTGGTTGACCAACCTGGTAGCCAACCTGCAAAACTAGCAAACTGATTTGGTGTGAGTTATAAAAACAAAGTAAGTAACTATGCTAGTATTACAACCAACAAGTCAAACATAAACTACAAACAAACAAGTTAAATATATCAGTAGTTTGTCAGAATTACTAACTTTTTATTTTTTTACAAGTTCAGATTTATTACTTGTTATTATCCTTTATACTTAACCCAAGTCAAATTTTCATATTTACATATCTACATATGTGTCAATCTAATAACTAACATCCAAATTGTACAAAGAAAAACTCGAATACCCTAGAGTATATCATTTAATATCAAATCCATTTCAATCACGTGAAACATGAAGTCAAATATCTATACTTTTATCATAAATATCCATCTTTGAAATATCATCAAATCGGTAAATCAAATAAACTTCATTCTATTTGATTACAAACTATCTTCTATACCAAAACAAACTTTCTTTAACTTCCTTTAATCCTGATAACTTTACAATAGCTTGAAAATCGAGATTCATATATATTTACCTATACCATATCATATTTCTCTTATATTCATATAAAAAAAACTTAGCAAACATGTTTTATAACCTCTGATATTCACATCGGTTTCAAATCATCCATTCATTTCACATAAGCATACATGATCCATACATATCACGAGTTATGTCATACACATACATACACTCAGACATATTTACAGACGTCATGCAACCAACCACGAAACACACATAACAATCGGTAAATCAAGTATCACATCATCCAACAATACATACATACGGCTGGATGATTCATACAAAGTTCGTACATGACTCATTACCTATTTTAAATAGGTATGTGATGAATTCCGTTCAAACAGATTTCTAACCAACTCGACTACTATACCATGAGAATATCAACCAATTAAACATACATGCATGCATACATATCACAGCACACCAAACTCATCGCACGATTTCTCATACACAAGCACATCCATTACAAACCCTCCAAAACACCATTCAAACTCTCACATACATACATATGTTTCAAACATAAGAATATACTTCTTGCTACGAATTCAAATGTCATGTCTTTAATAATCCTCATATTTTTTCTTTTATCGATCAAACATATTCATTTGAGGAGAACTTAGCTTATACTTATTTCTTATCATAATTATTCAATCCAACCTTTATACCGACAATCACATGTTCAAGTCATTAACAAACTTACTAACAAAACACACACACATACACACACATACATATGCTAATACAAACTCAAAAGTCATAACTTATTTTATCTATCGATCTTATATACTCAAACGGTTCAATATGTATACATATGCTTATACAAATACTTATACATACACATACCATTACGAGTTCATACGCTTATATGCATCAATACATACAAGTAGACATCAAACTCATCAAATATTTCACTTCTTATCATAACACTATCCTCAAACATATCACTTCATATCATAGTATTATAAAAAATCCATACCTCTAGTGGTTGATTATCTTAACTATACGTAATCTCGTACTCTGTACCTGTAGGCATTGTATTTTTGCATGTGAAACCCGATGATGAGTCTCATTTGGAGCCACTACCTTTTGAGTCACGGAAGTCGCGGGAAACAGATATCGGAAGGGGAAATTCAGAATAAACAAGCTCACTGTCTTCGTTAGTGCTGCGTTCGTTACTTCGTTCGAACGTCAAACAGATTGCGGGCGTTCGTGTCGCGTTCGAGGAAGCGTTCGAACGGTGTCGGTAATTCTGGTTTTGCTGCTAGCCTCACACCCCAGCCCATTTAGCTCCCCAAAGCCCATAAAACACATCCCAAATTAAATAAATAAATATTAATTTAAATATTAAACATTAAATAAAATATTTAAACCATTTACCAATTAAATAAAACATTTACCAAACTTAAACTAAAATTAAAAAGAAGATATGCCTAATTAAAATCAATCCTAACCAATTAAAACCAATCAAATATTTGACTTCCTAATCTAATAAGACATCTACCAATTTAAAATAGTTGACTTCCTAATTTAAAATATTTTGTCCCCCCTCAATCTTGTGTATACCATCCTTAGGACTCCTAATTTGGAAACTAGATCTCTTCCTTATGAGACAAGGGCAAACCCTAGCTCTCTTCTATATAAACAACCCCTAACCAAAGCCATTCTCTCCTTGACACATAGAATTCACGCCCAACTCTAGATAATACACACCCAAGACACTTCACATATACACAAAAAGAGAAAAAAGAGCCCTAACCATCTCCTCCATAGCCGAGACAACAAGAGCCTCAATCCTCCACCATAACCGAATCCACTACAAGCAACAATCCTCCATAGCCGAATCCAAAGCACCAATAACCCTCCTTAGCCGAATCAAAACACTCCCCACCTTCACCGAGAACACATCCCCCCCATACAGCCCTTACAACCACTAAAACACCCCCTAACAAACACTAAAAAACAGCCCCTGAATCACCTTAAAACAACAGCCCAAATCCTCTTAAAACAGTCCCTAAAAACCTTAAAAATAGTAACATAAAAACTGCATAGATAATCTTAAAAATAATCACGCACAACTGCACTAAGAACCCACACAAACTTGGAACAGTTCATTGAAAACGTTAAAACAGGTGGCCTGAGTAGTGAGCAGCAAGACAGAGGCCGAACAGGAGCAGAACGGAGTTCGAACCGCAAGCAAAACAGCAAAGCAGTGAGCTAGGACGCTGAACCAGTGAACCAGAGAAGTTGAGGAGTTGTACCCTTCCGACATCCGTGAAACGCAAGCCTGAAAGTTGGCTAAAAGGTTAGACCTGAGGGTACTTTTCACACTCATCTTTATTTGACCTTTGTTATTTATTTGAATTGTATTTTACTTGTTTGTTAAATCTTGCTTGTGTATGATGTGTGTTGTGGGTATTGAATGAATAAGAGATGTGTCAACTCTCGCGGTATATCGGATGGAAACCCGGACATAAATTTCATAGCCGATTCCGAATGGACGGTAATATGATCTGTACTCGGGACACAACTCCACGTACCGCTTGAGTAAAACGGCACCCTCTTTTGTTTTGTGTTGCTTTTGTTTATTTATTTTTTCGTCACTTGAATTCTGTATGTTGTTTATTTATGCATGATTCAATCGAGCGTATGGGCTTAGTAAGTGGAATGAAAGATCCCCTATGGGGAGGGGCTAAAGCCCTTTACCATGATGCTTTGCCTCACCGGTTGATGTGTGTTCGGTTGGACGCAAGATACGTTCAATCGAGCATACTTAATTTGATATTAGTGTCTTTATCTTTTTATGCATGGTTCAATCAAGCGCATGGGCTTAGTAAGTGGAATGAAAGATCCCTTATGGGGAGGGGTTAAAACCCTTTACCACGATGCTTTGCCGCACCGGTTGATGTGTGTTCGGATTGGATGTAAGATGTGTTCAATCGGGCATACTTGGTTTTGATATGATTGGCTCTATTTTTGTATGTGTGATGTGAAGCGCATGGGCTTAGTATGTTGGTCTAAAGGTTCTCTCTTTGAGAGATCAAGAGCCCCAAAAGGCCACCTTTACGGCAGTACTTCACCGCGCCCCCTTTATTTTGTTGTTTATGTATTGCGTCCCATTTCATGCATCAGGTCTGTTCCCGTTCGAACACGTTTACGAACGCAACTCGAACGCGCATACATTTTGCCTTATCATGCATCAGGTCTCATTTCCGTTTGAACGCGTTAACAAATGCCACACGAACGTGAGCATTCTGTTTCATTTCCGTTCGAACGCGTTAACAAACGCCATACGAACGTGAGCATTCTTTTTTATTTCCGTTCGAACGCGTTAACAAACGCCATACGAACGTGAGCATTCTGTTTCATTTCCGTTCGAACGCGTTTACGAATGCTATACGAACGCGAACACACTGAACTGAGATATATTCATCACATGCCATGTATAATTGTTTCTTAGGTGATTTTTTTATGGAACCACACATAGTCATTCTTATCTTTGTGCACATAATAATGAAAAGCATGTTTATTCCATTAGTTGCGTCGTTTGCCTTAGTCTTGATTTAACGCATTACGATTTATATACCTATGCCATGATGACTTTGGAGTATTATTTCTTGTGATATATCGGATGGAAACCCAGACATAAATTCCGTAGCCGATTCCGAATGGACGGTAATGCGGTCTGTACTTGGGATACAATTCCACGTATCACTTGGAAAAGTGCTCACATGTATGCTTGTGCGGTTATTATGTATGCTTGTGTTTTTCATGAATATGATATGCTGAATGAAGTTGTATGTTCATTGTTACTTTGAGGTATTTTCAGGCATGTGTTCTTAGATATGAGATATATATGAAATGTATGTATAAGTGTTATTTTGTACCTGTGAATATAGAAGCATGATATTATTAGGAATAAGTGTTATTTAAGCCTGATTAAATTATTATGTAAATCCTTTCATTACAAGTGACATAAGTAAGGGACCATTCCGAACCCAACGGTTTGAGGTCTTCCCTTGCGAGGGGTGAGTGCGGCCTTAAATCTCATTTTCCCGGTTCACACCGGGTGGTGACTCCATTATTCTCCGGTTTAGTCCCCCGTGGCTACTCCATACTCCCAACCGGGCCTCGAGCCCAGGACAGCATGCATCGCCCCAGATTCATGTGTTCCCACAGTCTGGCGACTCCACTGGGGATATAGAATTGGCCCCGAAATATTGACTTGTGATGTTTGGATTTATGTTTTAATTGACCGTGTCTATGGTGGATAAAATGAGGGTTTAATCAAAGGAATTTTGAGGCTAGGTAATGGTTTGGTGTCTTCCTTCATTCACTACCTTTCTAGAAGGAAAAGCTGTGAAGGCACCTAGATAGCCATCTACTCGTATCCTATTGTGACGGACTAATTTGGAGGACTCGTTGTTTATTCCTGACAACAAGCGATAAGAGCCTAAGAGGCTTGGGTATTTAAGTGAGCCTCGCTCCACCTTCCCTCTGGGGGATCTACAACGGGAAATCCATTTGACAGTCCGTCACACACCATAGCTCATTGGCACGTACCTTAGTGTATAAAAAAGGGTGCGCTCACTTGGTTGCTCGAACCCTTGAGTGGGGAGACCTAGTTGTGGGCCATCCTTCGCCGGTGAGAGCCTTTGTCTATACTCTTACTAACCCACCCATAGACCGGGTTAGCTAAAGTAACAATTATTTCCTTGAATATGTGCTTGTGGACCATCCTCATTTGGATGCATTTGGACTATTGCCAGAAATGCGGGCTTGCTGGGCCATTTAAACTGGGGCAAGTTCGCACCTTATGACTAATAGGCCAAAAGCTTCTGAAATGTTGATAGGCCATTATGTAGAAATTATTATGTCATGTTTGCATCATCTTTCTTCTATGCTTGTGTTTGGGAACATCGTTGTTTGGATCCATTTGGACCATTTATCATGAGATATGGGCTTGTTGGGCCATTTAAACTGGGACAAGAACGTATTTCATGACTATTGGGCCAAAGGCTTCTAAGTGATTGATGGGCCACTTTGTGATTGTGTTCGGAACGTTACCATTTGGGTTTAGTCGGGCACCTTGTCATGAGATGTGAACTCATTAGGCCATTTAAACTGGGATGGTTCACTCCTATGACAATTAGCCCGAAAGATTCTAAAATGATAACGGGCCGATTTGCTTGAGAGTTATAATTGATTTAGTATGTTATATATGTTACATGCATCTCATGCACCTCATACATACATATATCATGTTAACACTATCTATGTCTCAAACAGACATCATAGATACCGTTTGGGTTAGAGAAGGGACAAGACTCACTAAAAGAACAAGTATGAGTGAATCCGATAATGAGGTGTCCCGTATGGATCAGTTAGAGAACGGTCTCGCCAAGATCACTGAACAGTTGCAGGCTTTGACTACTGCTATGGCTGGTATAGCTGGGTCTCGTGCCGGGGTTAATTCTGGGGATGTGAGGCAAGAGGAATCTCCGAACAGATTAGGGGATGATACCCCCGCTTTTGATGATGATATGGCAGAGTATGCAGCAGGCAGAGTATCTGGGTCTCAGGCAGAGTTACGGAAACTCCGGGATCAGGTTGAGTCGGTTACCCGCAAGATGAGGGGTAAGAATGAGGATCTGCTGGATTATGACACACTAACTTTCGAGGAACAGTTGCCGGCACAGTTCAAGATGCCTGATATGGCTAAGTTTAACGGGAATGGGGATCCAAGGGTGCATCTCCGACAGTTTGTATCAGTCATGAGTTCAGTTGGCCTGTCTCAGTGCCAAGTGTAGAAAATGTTTGGAATGTCGCTTGAAGGAGCTCCCGTGGTGTGGTACCACAGCTTGGAGAAGAAAGTAAAGGAAGATTGGAGGGAGTTAGCTGATGCTTTCCTGAAACAGTATGTCACGGACCTGGAGATTGACTTGTCGCTCCGCGACCTAGAAAATACCAAGCAGAAGCCGGAGGAAAGCTTCAAAGACTATGTGGATCGCTGGAGAAGCCAGCTTCTGAAAATGCAGACTCGGCCCTCAGAAAAGGACCAGATCAAAATGATCATCAAGGGCACCAAACCCTCTATCTATGGTAAACTGAGGAGGATGACCTCAATGATCAGTGACTTTCGACAGTTGAGGGAAACTGTTATGGATATTGAAGAAGAGGAAGTAGAAAATCGGAAGTTCTATGGACAGAATAGAAGGAAGGAATTTTGGAGGACCTCCTGAGACTAAGCCCACTACTGCCGAGGTCGCCGCCTATCAAGAATAGGCGCTTTTCTAACTTGGGTAGACCCTTGTCCAAAGTACTCGAGAAATTAACCAGGGAAGGACTCTTAAAACCCTTGGAACCTAGACCACTCCCAAATCCTCCTCCACCAAGCCTCAATATGAACCGTTACTGCCATTTCCACCACAACCCGGTCATGACACCGACAGCTGTACCCGTCTCCGCCATGAGATCCAAGACTTAATTGACTCCCACAATATACCTGACCCAGAAAGAGAACAACCCAGCACACACAGGAATCCTCTACCAAATTACCACTCCGTCCCACCACCATGATCAACTATTGGTTTGCCTGAAACCTTTGTCCTCCAAACCCTCAACCACAAAGCTTCTCACATGGGATAAGGGATAACGATGATGAAGAACCATGGGCTGAGGAAGAAGGCACTGCTGTTTCTCCTATTTTATCTTGCATTTTAAAAGACATTGATTTTGTTTACCTGTTCGAACTTTTTATCAACAATAATAAAGGCGATCATTTCATTTATCTACATAAGTCTATTCCTTTCAAACTTGCAACATGAGTGTATTCAATCTTGGTACTATAACGCTTAGAACAGAAGAAGCAAGCAGAAAAGATAAGTTGGCTATTCAGAAATTGGGAAATGAAGACAGTAAGACTGTTAGGCTTGGAAAAGGAGATGAGTTCACAAAACCAATCAGTGCAGACAGATTGAAGTGGTACTTTGCCTAAGGAAGAAAAGACCGAGCAGTCATCAAGAGGATTGACAGAAGACCTAACCCAACGGGATAGGAAACTCATACATGCATACACGTAACCTATATTGCATCTTTTTGTGTTTGTTCTGTTTTGTGTAAACAAGTGTTGAAGACGGAAAAGAGCGAGCAGTAAGCCAATCAGAGATAGTAAAAGCACAGTATTTGATCTGGGCAGTAATCTGAAGATTGAGGTCCCAATGAAGTTAAGTTCCGGGTGTGGGTCTCGGGGAGCGAGGCTCCACATCACATCATATCAGCTTGGGGGGAGGCCCATATCGGCTGAGGAGCAAGGCTCCATATTGTACCATCTTGGGGGCGAGGCCTATATCGGCTGGGGAGCGAGGCTCCACATCACATCATATCAGCTTGGGGGTGAGGCCCATATCGGCTGAGGAGCAAGGCTCCACTTTGTACCAGCTTGGGGGCGAGGCCCATATCGGCTGGGGAGCGAGGCTCCACATCACATCATATCAGCTTGGGGGCGAGGCCCATATCGGCTGAGGAGCAAGGCTCCACATTGTACCAGCTTGGGGGCGAGGCCCATATCGGCTGGGGTGCGAGGCTCCACATCACATCATATCAGCTTGGGGGCGAGGCCCATATCGGTTGAGGAGCAAGGCTCCACATTGTACCAGCTTGGGGGCGAGGCCCATATCGGCTGGGGAGTGAGGCTCCACATCACATCATATCAGCTTGGGGGCGAGGCCCATATCAGTTGAGGAGCAAGGCTCCACATTGTACCAGCTTGGGGGCGAGGCCCATATCGGCTGGGGAGCGAGGCTCCACATCACATCATATCAGCTTGGGGGCGAGGCCCATATCGGCTGAGGAGCAAGGCTCCACATTGTATCAGCTTGGGGGCGAGGCCCATATCGGCTGGGGAGCGAGCTCCACATCACATCATATCAGCTTGGGGGCGAGGCCCATATCGGCTGAGGAGCGAGGCTCCACATTGTAAGCTTGGGGGGCGAAGCCCATATCGGCTGGGGAGCGAGGCTCCACATCACATCATGTCAGCTTGGGGGCGAGGCCCATATCGGCTGAGAAGAAGAGGCTCCACATCATCATCAGTTTGAGGGCGAGGCCCATGTCAGCTAGGGGCGAGGCCCCACTTCAGTATCAGTTTGAGGGCGAGGCCCATATCAGCTTGGGGGCGAGGCCCCATTTCAGTATCAGTTTGAGGGCGAGGCCCCTATCAGCTTGGGGGCGAGGCCCCACTTCAGTATCAGTTTGAGGGCGAGGCCCATATTAGTTCAGTATCAGTTCGCTAAGTGTGGCATTCAGACTACAGCGACGCCCTAGGTACGGGGTCAGCACGCCATGTACGGCATGTAGACTATGTGGATTATGAAGATTATGTGGACTACCGTGGACTACCGAGGATTATTGTGGATCATGTGGACTACCATGGACTATTGTGGATTATGTGGACTACCGAGGACTATCGTGAAGAGTTGTGGAATACCGTGGACTATTGTGGATGACGTGGACTACCGTGGATTATTGTGAAGAGTGGTGGACTACCGTGGACTATTGTGAAGAGTTGTGGACTATTGTGGATTACAGTGGATTATGTGGACTACCGTGGACTATTGTGAAGAGTTGCGGACAATCATGGACTACTATAAAGAGTTGTGGACTACTGTGGATTACCGTCGAATGTGGACTACTGCGACGCCCTAGGTATGGGGTTTAGCACGCCAGAAATGACACATCATCAAATTCAGTTTGGAGCAGCATCAGCTCAGCTCGAGGCAGCTAGCTAGCCAGGTAAGTAAAAATGCATTGCATAGACTTTGATAGGACTGTCACTGTCACACACTGCACAAGCCCCATCAAAGTGGGGGCGACTGTAGGCATTGTATTTTTGCATGTGAAACCCGATGATGAGTCTCATTTGGAGGCACTACCTTTTGAGTCACGGAAGCCGCGGGAAACGGATATCAGAAGGGGAAATTCAGAATAAACAAGCTCACTGTCTTCGTTAGTGCTGTGTTCGTTACTTCGTTCTAACGTCAAACAGATTGCGGGCGTTCGTGTCGCGTTCGAGGAAGCGTTCGAACGGTGTCGGTAATTCTGGTTTTGCTGCTAGCCTCACACCCCAGCCCATTTAGCTCCCCAAAGCCCATAAAACACATCCAAATTAAATAAATAAATATTAATTTAAATATTAAACATTAAATAAAATATTTAAACCATTTACCAATTAAATAAAACATTTACCAAACTTAAACTAAAATTAAAAAGAAGATATGCCTAATTAAAATCAATCCTAACCAATTAAAACCAATCAAATATTTGACTTCCTAATCTAATAAGACATCTACCAATTTAAAATAGTTGACTTCCTAATTTAAAATATTTTGTCCCCCCTCAATCTTGTGTATACCATCCTTAGGACTCATAATTTGGAAACTAGATCTCTTCCTTGTGAGACAAGGGCAAACCCTAGCTCTCTTCTATATAAACAACCCCTAACCAAAGCCATTCTCTCCTTGAGACATAGAATTCACGCCCAACTCTAGATAATACACGCCCAAGACACTTCACATATACACAAAAAAAGAAAAAAGAGCCCTAACCATCTCCTCCATAGCCGAGACAACAAGAGCCTCAATCCTCCACCATAACCGAATCCACTACAAGCAGCAATCCTCCATAGCCGAATCCAAAGCACCAATAACCCTCCTTAGCCGATTCAAAACACTCCCCTCCTTCACCGAGAACACATCCCCCCCATACAGCCCTTACAACCACTAAAACACCCCCTAACAAACACTCAAAAACAGCCCCTGAATCACCTTAAAACAGCAGCCAAAATCCTCTTAAAATAGTCCATAAAAAACCGTAAAAACAGTAACATAAAAACTGCATAGATAATCTTAAAAATAATCACGCACAACTGCACTAAGAACCCACACAAACTTGGAACAGTTCATTGAAAACGTTAAAACAGGTGGCCTGAGCAGTGAGCAGCAAGACAGAGGCCAAACAGGAGCAGAACGGAGTTCGAACCGCAAGCAAAACAGCAAAGCAGTGAGCTAGGACGCTGAACCAGTGAACCGGAGAAGTTGAGGAGTTGTACCCTTCCGACATCCGTGAAACGCAAGCCTGAAAGTTGGCTAAAAGGTTATACCTGAGGGTACTTTTCACACTCATCTTTATTTGACCTTTGTTATTTATTTGAATTGTATTTTACTTGTTTGTTAAATCTTGCTTGTGTATGATGTGTGTTGTGGGTATTGAATGAATGAGAGATGTGTCAACTCTCGCGGTATATCGGATGGAAACCCGGACATAAATTTCATAGCCGATTCCGAATGGACGGTAATATGATCTGTACTCGGGACACAACTCCACGTACCGCTTGAGTAAAACGGCACCCTCTTTTGTTTTGTGTTGCTTTTGTTTATTTATTTTTTCGTTACTTGAATTCTGTATGTTGTTTATTTATGCATGATTCAATCGAGCGTATGGGCTTAGTAAGTGGAATGAAAGATCCCCTATGGGGAGGGGCTAAAGCCCTTTACCACGATGCTTTGCCGCGCCGGTTGATGTGTGTTCGGTTGGATGCAAGATACGTTCAATCGGGCATACTTAATTTGATATTAGTGTCTTTATCTTTTTATGCATGGTTCAATCAAGCGCATGGGCTTAGTAAGTGGAATGAAAGATCCCTTATGGGGAGGGGTTAAAACCTTTACCACGATGCTTTGCCGCGCCGGTTGATGTGTGTTCGGATTGGATGTAAGATGTGTTCAATCGGGCATACTTGGTTTTGATATGATTGGCTCTATTTTTTTGTATGTGTGATGTGAAGCGCATGGGCTTAGTATGTTGGTCTAAAGGTCCTCTCTTTGAGAGATCAAGAGCCCCAAAAGGCCACCTTTACGGCGTAGTTACTTCGCCGCGCCCCCTTTATTTTGTTGTTTATGTATTGCGTCCCATTTCATCCATCAGGTCTGTTCCCGTTCGAACGCGTTTACGAACGCAACTCGAACGCGCATACATTTTGCCTTATCATGCATCAGGTCTCATTTCCGTTCGAACGCGTTAACAAACGCCACACTAACGTGAGCATTCTATTTCATTTCCGTTCGAACGCGTTAACAAACGCCACACTAACGTGAGCATTCTATTTCATTTCCGTTCGAACGCGTTAACAAACGCCATACGAACGTGAGCATTCTGTTTCATTTCCGTTCGAACGCGTTAACAAACGCCATACGAACGTGAGCATTCTGTTTCATTTCCGTTCGAACGCGTTAACGAACGCTACACGAACGTGAACACACTGAACTGAGATATATTCATCACATGCCATGTATAATTGTTTCTTAGGTGATTTTTTTATGGAACCACACATAGTCATTCTTATCTTTGTGCACATAATAATGAAAAGCATGTTTATTCCATTAGTTGCGTCGTTTGCCTTAGTCTTGATTTAACGCATTACGATTTATATACCTATGCCATGATGACTTTGGAGTATTATTTCTTGTGATATATCGGATGGAAACCCAGACATAAATTTCGTAGCCGATTCCGAATGGACGGTAATGCGGTCTGTACTGGGATACAATTCCACGTATCACTTGGAAAAGTGCTCACATGTATGCTTGTGCGGTTATTATGTATGCTTGTGTTTTTCATGAATATGATATGCTGAATGAAGTTGTATGTTCATTGTTACTTTGAGGTATTTTCAGGCATGTGTTCTTAGATATGAGATATATATGAAATGTATGTATAAGTGTTATTTTGTACCTGTGAATATAGAAGCATGATATTCTTAGGAATAAGTGTTACTTAAGCCTGATTAAATTATTATGTAATCCTTTCATTACAAGTGACATAAGTAAGGGACCATTCCGAACCCAACGGTTTGAGGTCTTCCCTTGCGAGGGGTGAGTGCGGCCTTAAATCTCATTTTCCCGGTTCACACCGGGTGGCGACTCCATTATTCTCCGGTTTAGTCCCCCGTGGCTACTCCGTACTCCCAACCGGGCCGCGAGCCCGGAACAGCATGCGTCGCCCCAGATTCATGTGTTCCCACAGTATCCAAAACCACCTCTTAACTATCCCATATTTATCTTAACATGTCAAACATATATATATATATATATATATATATATATTGAAATCGTTGGAAACCCCACCGCCTAAGCGGAGCATGTAAAACCCCTGTTGTCCCAGGCTGTTACAAGAAACGTACTCCCTGGATTCGAACCCAGGACCTCAGGGGAGATCCTGAGCCCTACACAACCAAGCCATGCCCATTGGGGACGTCAATATATATATATATATATTATATATATATATATATATATATATATATATATATATATATATATATATATATTTAAAATATGAATTCACTAATTCAAGTTCTCATCGCATGGATTACTTAACTGGCTTCACGAGCACTCCAGGTCCTACAATAAACTACAATAAAACTTTGAATCTTTTCGGAACAACCAAATCAAGTCCGATTTCAATAATTCAGTTCTATTATTGTTGAAATATCATTACAAACTATTACAGGCCACTAGTTAACTTAAACCCTCGGTTTAAGTGTTTTTGTAAATTCTTTTGAAAAATTTTCCGCAAACACTACGGAAGGGTCCCGAACCCTCCGAACCTACCCTGATTTATTTAAACACTATCATAACATTATATACGACTCATATTTATCATTACGATCAAAAATAATTAAATACATGGAAAGTTCACTTTTACCGAAAACTCACATATTCTATCGGATCGATCCAACCCATTCTGTTTTCACTCGGATTCTACCAAATGTATATATTCAATATACTTATGCTCAAAAAATTTAATTTATATCAATATGTAATTCTACGAAGCTATTGGATACATCCGGACATTTAACGATACACTTGAAATTTGTGGATTTTTACTGGGAGGTCTTACTAAGATTTTGAGGGCATATACAGATTCTAAACGATCTAATGAACGCGCTAGAATTGATGGAATTTCGATCGGAGCTATCGTTCACTGTGGGTCACTATTCATCAGAAACTTTCTTCCTCGTTTTTCATGCAACCAGGTACGAAACGAGGAATCCTTCACCGTCAACTTGTAGTACTCTTTGAGAGCTTCGATTTGATGAATGGCTCGGGTCGTGAAACGAAGCGACGAGCTAGGTTCGGAAAATCCAAACTCGCGGTTATCTTTTCTTTTTCTCACCGGTGCAGTGATCTGGGGGCTGCCGCCGGCCATGATGAGCGGAAAATATATCACTATTTATCGCCACTTTGACATAATATTTTGTATGGTTTCTCGGGTTTTATTAACATTTTGATGTGGTCTTGTTTGTTTTGCAGATAAATAAAGTTTTGGGACTCAATGAAATCAACTTGGGGCTAAAACGATGAAAAACAGACAAAAATGGTAAAAATAGAAAATCAATGTTCACGCGACGCGACGCGCAAGCTCTCTGTGTCGCGACACACCTCAATTACTAAGCTACCGACACAGGTCATCATGACGTCAGTACAATTATTGATCTGTCGACGCATGTCATCACCACGTCATCACGAGCGTCATCAAGTGCGTCATCACGTGCATCATCATCACGTAATCATTACGTCAGCACAATAATTCAGTCTACCGACATGCGTCATCACTTACATCATCATGACGTCAGCGTCGCGACGCCAAGCCTTCACGTGTCGTGACTCTGAGCCAATAATTGAGTCTGCCAACAGTCGTGTGCCACGTGTCAACATCTCGTCAAAGCCGCATACACGTGTGATCGGTGAAATCACACACATAACGCAAGCGCACGTATCACTCAAGTAGTATAAAAATATTGATCCCATGAGGACTTAATTTCTACTGTTGTTATTAATTATTGATTCTATTTATTTACAGGTATCTAATTAATGTGAGAATGGAATGATTGCTTGATTGGTTGGTTGAATGTGGATTTGCTAAATAAATAAATAAAAACACAAGAGAAAATACTAAGGAAAATAAACAAAAGACACAAACATCTAGGGTTATGATTCCACACAATATTATTCTAATGATGAATTGATTCTCTTATATATGTGTAATAAATCAGTTTTCTAACCTGGAACACGAAGATATGCGAAAGCCTCTATCGATGGTCAGATGGAAACACCTAGTATAACCCAATTAATCATATGTCTATGTTAACCAAGTTACCTGAATTCATTAAGTTCAAGTTCCAATTGTGGCTACCCCCGCCCGACAGGTATATGTCTATCCTGGAAGGAAATCTACCTAAGGGTCACCATGCCGTAAGGTGAGATCGTGAGCTATTGAATCTAAGGCTGAAACCTAAAATCTATTTTCCAAGTTCATTTTAAGTTTACTACATCAATATTATTAATGGCAAGTTAACAAGAAGCATTAAGCATAAGATTCAATAAATAAACCAAAGCATTACCCATAAAATAATTAAATCAATTATAAAACTCATGAATATTGTGCTTCATCACTTCCATAGAATAAAAATAAATGATGGGGTTAGGGGATCCACCTTTAATATTTCAAATGTAGAAATCTCACTTTATTATAATATAGAAATTGTCAGTGTTACCAATTTAAGTCAAACTAGCCATAAAGGCGGTGTTATTATTTGTCCATAAACCATTCATTTAGGCGGTAATCATCTGTCACCTAAAGACTGACCATATAGGCGGTGTCACATTATGTCAAATAAATAAAACTAGCCATTAAGGCGGTATCAACTTTAATCCATATTATTAAATTATAATTTCCATATTATAAATTAAGTGAAAATAATCTACCTTATCATATTAAAGGTTTCACCATTCCTCTAGCGGAAATTTAACTAAAAAACATAAAGGAAAGATAAAATAAACAAACTGCTATTACTAAAAATAAAAATAAAAATACATTATAAAACTACTAAATAAAACACACAAGATACAATCATTAATTCCTTATTAAGAAACTAAGGAAAGTATGAAATTTACAAATGAAATGGCCCCAAACATGGCACCAAACATGTCACAAAACATGGCACCAAATATGTCACAAAACATGGCACCAAATCCTCAAGCATGTTTGGTGGAAGTTTGACAATTTTCATTTTTATATTTTTATATTTATTATTTTGTTTTTAAAATGACTTTAATAATTACACATAACACACTTTCCGATGTTTTATCCATTTCTGTCATGAAAACTTCAGAATTCGAAATTATTATGAACGACTAAGTTGTAGATCTTTGAGTCTTCTTCAATCTGCAACTTGAATCACCTCAATCTGATATCGGAGTAGAAATTTATGGCCAAAATATGAAAATTACGCAAAGTTGAAATTTCCGAAATTGTACTTCGTTAGAACGCCATTTCAAGTTTCTAACCTCTAAAATCCAAATCTCAAGTCCAGGTTTTACCCTTATTTGTTCCATATTTCGTCCTGATTGATTCCATTGAGTCTCGATTTTATTTTATCTGCAAAATAAACTAAAACACATCAAAACGTTCATAAAACCCGAGAAACTATAAAAAAAAATATTAAGTAAAATGGGCGGTAAATAGTGATATATTTTCCGCTCATCACACCCCCAAACCTAATATTTTGCTAATCCTCGAGCAAAACAACAAAATAAAATAAAATAAAATAAACAACTGAAACTAAATTAAACTAAGCCACTTTCGTAGGGATCACAGTTGCATTTAGCGTATGCAACAAGCCTTTAAACCCCTAGGTGTCCCTAGTGGACGAGTTGTAGTCTCGTGAGGGCTTACACCAACGATACCCACAAAAGTCAATCTAATGCACACAAAAGCAAAAACACAAAAGAAAAGGGAATAAACAAGTTAGTGACTAAACAAGTGAAACTTCTTATCCAAGTTAATAGTTGTTTTTTTCTTTCTAAATTATCAAATAAGTAAATTCTCCGATTATTTTACCATTCTCCATATACACAACCAACAAGGTATTAATCAGCTCATTGTGGCCCACAATATTCATAAGTGTAGTTGAAAAGAGAGTAATATTTTTGTCCTAAAGTTATATCAGAATTCACATATTTCTTTTTGGAAAATGAACATATTTTTTTATTTTTAATTTTTTTACAATATCTTCAATCCATGTAGCGAGCTTTGGGCCAGTGACTCCCAAGCCAGTTGGCTTTAGGGCACAGGTGTTAAGACACCATTACAGACTTAAATACTCGGATTTCATATATCGTTTTTTTTATGACATCTTTAATCCATGTAGCGAGCTTTGGGCCAATGGCTCCCAAACCAGTTAGTTTTAGGGAACTAGGTGTTAAGACACCCTTATAGACTTAATTACTCGGATCTTAGATGTTTTTTGTTTTTTATTTTTTTTATTCTATCGCTTTTTAGATGTTTCCGCCAATTAAACTAGAGCACTGAATATTACAAACTTTTCATTTATAGCTCATGTCCGTATGTTACCATGTATATTGATAATACATGTCAACTGAGCCTATGAAGATCCAATTTAATCAGCTTTATGGAGAATTCACAAATTAAATAATTCAAAGGAAATAAACAAAAATTAACTTGTTACGAAATAGGTTGAGATACGTCTCAGGAGTGGAAATTCCTTACACATCTATCTCACATCAATTTCACCTGATTAGTCAAGTTAACAACACAAAAAACAAAATATTTGTTTTTTGAATTTTTGAAAATTTTTTACTAAAAACCAAGCAAAAACAACACAACGAAAAAAAATAAAAATAAAAATAAAAATAAGATACTAATCAACTATTTCCCTCCCCCAAACCTAATTGAGACATTATCCCCAATGTCTAAAAAGTAGAAGAAGAGTTTAGAAGACAGTACCTGGTTAGCTGAAATTCTATATCTAAAAAGAAAATGAAAGGTTAAGATGCAGATTTATCCGACGCTTCTTACCACGATCATTATCGGACCAGCTTATCTTGGAAATGATAGGGTCAATTTGTGGTTCAAAGACTAAGAGTTGGTCAATTAAATCATTGGTAGTTCTGGCAGTGAAGAGGATATTTTTTTACAGGTTTTGACACGAACCCATTTCTCCGAGCATCTTCAAGAAACACACAAAGAAAATCATAATATCCATCAGCATTAAACTGTCCAATCGGTTTCTGGTGTATGTTTAAATTCGCCCAAGATAGTATTGTAAAAATTTCCTCTATTGTGCCCAAGCCACATGTCAAAGCAATAAAAGCATCAGCACGGTTAATCATTTCAACCAGTCGTTCAGACATACCTGGCACAATGCATATATCTCCATTTGATGGTCCTATAAGATTCACCTCTGCCAAAGGTTTTGGGATGATTCCCAAAACTTGACTACCTCCTTCCTATACGGCCCTTGAAACGTACCCCATTAGTCCAAGATTGCCACTGCCATATACTAGGTGCATATTCCTTTTAGCTATGACTCTACCCAATTCCTGTGCTGCCGCAACGAATTCTGGCTTAAACTAACACTAGTACCGCAAAACAAACAGATGTTTATAACTCGTCTTCTTGAAGTTGCTTTCATTTTTTTTTATGTATTTCCTTCTCAAATCTGGATGTCTTCAAGAGTGTAATGATGAGCTGAATTTATAGAACCTGAAAAGGGTGAGTAATAATAGCACTAGTAACTGTCAAATGACAATTATTAGCTAAACAGTAAAATATATCGTGAAAGTCAGAAAGTCTGGATCATGTCGGCGAAAATAAAGATAATTACAACAGAAAAGTAAATCAAATCAATTATTAAGTCAAAGGAATTGTGTATGCAATACGCCACTCGTTTGGTATATAAATTCATTAGGATGCGTCTCAAGAATCCATTCCTTACTCAGCCATCACTAATGAATTAAATTTCATCATTGTGATTGCCAAACACCATTCCTCCAGTCTTATTCTGCCTTAAATGCTCTGTTTGTGCCTTTCCCTGAAAATAACACACAAAATTAAAAACTCTGCAACATGTATACATAAAATACAAAAAAAAAAAAAATTGAATGAAAATAAAATTTTTGCATGGGTTGCCTCCCTACTAGCACTAAATTTTTAGTCTTCATCCAGACGTGACTGAATTCTATCTGTCAAGGAGGTTTCAGCGTGGTTTTGGATGTCTGATTAAAGATAATTCCATGAGCGTTACTTTTGAAGGGGTCTCCTCCAATGATAAAATGGCAAAAATAATTGTCTCATTCAGTGCTTGTCCTACCTTTTTAAACTTTATCGCTCTTGTGGTTCCTGAAAAGAAAGAAATAAAATCAAGAGGTCTCGTATGGTGTTTGACTTGGAATGGGAGTTCCATTCTGTCAAGCTTCTGGGCGATATCTTTGATTTGTACTCCCGAAAACAATGATGTTTCTTCTGAATACATGGGATCTTCAATATAATCAGACATTTGCTCCTCCATTTTTTCTGCTTCCTTCTCCACATTTTCTTCACAGATGTAGTTTATGATTTTTTTGTTCATCTCATCATCTTTCATATGTGAAATGCATGCTCCATTTGTGCCAACCTGATGATGTAAAGATATGTCTGATTATACGTCTTTATCCTTTGTGGTTGATATGAATGGCTCGGGTAGCTCTTCTTCAAACATCAATGCAATGCATGCTCCAAGATCTTCATTTTGAGGATGCAAAGTTTCATCCTCACTTGTAATTGCTACAAACAGCTCTGCTTCTTGTTCCTCATCGGAGTCTGATGAATAATAATGCTGGTTCGGCCTCCTAAACTGATACCTCTGATTTTTGATACTGCTTAGCCTCTTCCACTGGTAAGGTGTCATCGTGAAATGCTTGGTACTCGAAGGCTTCATCAGTGTTATTTGAATTTGTTCCATTAGGTATGTATTTCTAGTTGTTGATTATTTGTCTAAATTCATTTGTCAGCCTCTGTAAGGTTTTTAAGTGATCCAGAAACGTTGCATCCTGTTCAGCTTCCCGTTTCTTGAGCCTGTTTATCAAATGTCTTCCCACTGATGGTTCTGGTCTTTGAAGATCGTAGGTTGATGGTGGATAAGATGGAAAATATGGTTCAGTGAAATATGTTGGTTCATTATATGAAGGTCTCCGATAGTTTTTCCACCCTGAATTGTAGTAGTGATTTATGCTTGGGTGGTTACCATCACATATCTCACATCTCCCCATTACGTTCTGTTGAGCAAATGTTTTGTTGAATGGCTCTGACATCCAATGATAGTTGTTGGGCTGGACAACAGGCCTCAGAAAACCGGACTGTTGCTCCCTGATTTGGGGTGTATCTTCACCTCGTAAAAATCATAATTCTTTTATCACCCAATGAAGATCCATTTTCAACCACCTGAAAAATAAAAGAAAGAAAATAAAAATTACAGATAAAAATAAAGAAAATTAGATACATGTTGATAAGTGTGGTTTATACCCACTTATTCCGACATCCTTAGCCTATTATTTTTTTATGTTTCGAGCCATTTAATGTATTTTGTAGTATCTTTTATGTCTTATTTGTAGGAAGCATTAGAACATCGATAATGGAGCAAATACGTGTGTTTCGAGACCTATTGGGAGCATCGGACTCAAGAAGCAGTAAAAACCAGCATCAGCTGCGCACTGAAATTAAAAAGGCTATAACTTTTGATCTATAAAGTGTTACGAGACCCATAATATATCGATTTGCATCTACTCGAGGAAATCTAGTCATCTACATACATTTTCCAGGGAGTTGGGCACCGCAGCGCCGACTGTTCAGCGCCGCAGCGCCCACTGTTCAGCGCCGCAGCGCCCCCTGCGGAAGAAAACCTGCGCAAGCCAGGAAAGTGATTTTTAGGGTTTTCAACATGTATTATGACTCTTAGGCTCTACTATAAATATATCAGTTCGTCCAAAACTAGGGGGAGGCTAATACACAGTATAAAACACATAAACACTTATTTTTAGAGATCCAATGAGAGGATTGAAGAGCAACAAGAAGAGATTAAGGCGGTGACGTCCAAGGAGGAAAAGATTCAATTCAGGTTTTATATTCTTATTTCTTTCTTAGAACTCTAATGATTTCTATTAGATTCATGACTTGTTTATTGTTGTTTTTATCTTTTGTCATGAATTAACTCCTTAATTATGGAGAGTGATGTAACTGATGCTTGAACCTTGTATTAACTGTTAATTTTGTTATGAAGTTTTATTAATTTATTTATATTCTTTTGAGTTTAATGCTTCTTGATTGTTGGCCACAATTGGAGATGATGAATGTTTAGAATCTATCACTCGAGATAGGGGATTTTGAATAGATCTAGAGAATATGACCTAGGATTTATAGAGTTCGAGAGAATCTGTAGTCCTTTGAAGTCGTTAACATAGAATCACAAAGCGTAATGAGTTGTTAACTATTGGATTTTTATAGAGATATCGAAGTCTGTAGTTGATGATATTTTCACTGATGCTCGAGAGAGGGAGTGGATATCTGCGGAATCTTGACTTATAAATAATATAACTGAACAAGGATTAATTGGCATGACAAATACATAGCTGACAGCTAGGTGAAATCAGGATCCAGAATCTCTATCGTATTAGTTCTTCATATCTAAGTATTTTTATATTTTATTTATTTATTAAAAATCTTTATTATTTATTTTCTAAATAAAGTTAGGATTATCAATTGTAGTACTTAATACGAGTTAACGCAATCCCTGTGGGTTCGACACTCTTTCACTGATTTATACTAAAACTTGACACCGTACACTTGCGGTACGATATAAAAATATCACAACACATGTAAATTAGATAGCTTCAAAATTAATAACGCAAGAAAAATAAGTCCCCGGCAACGGCACCAAAAACTTGATCAGTGAAATCACAGACGTAACGCAAGTTCACGTATCACTCAAGTAGTATAAAAATAATTTCTACTGTTGTTCTTAATTATTGATTCTATTTATTTACAGGTATCTAATTAATGGGAGAAGGGAATGATTGCTTGATTGGTTGGTTGAATGTGGTTTTGCTAAATAAATAAATAAATAAAAATACAAGAGAAAATACTAAGGAAAATAAACAAAAAACACAAACATATAGGGTTATGATTCCACACAATATTATTCTAATGATGAATTGATTCTCTTATATATGTGTGACAAATCAGTTTACTAACCTGGAACACGAAGATATGCAAAAGCCTCTGTCGATGGTCAGATGCAAACACCCAGTATAACCCAATTAATCATATGTCTATGTTAACCAAGTTACCTGAATTCATTAAGTTCAAGTTCCAATTGTGGCTACCCCCGCCCGACAGGTAAATGTCTATCCTGGAAGGAAATCTACCTAAGGGTCACCATGCCGTAAGGTGAGATCGTGAGCTATTGAATCTAAGGCTGAAACCTAAAATCTATTTTCCAAGTTCATTTTAAGTTTACCACATCAATATTATTAATGGCAAGTTAACAAGAAGCATTAAGCATAAGATTCAATAAATAAACCAAAGCATTACCCATAAAATAATTAAATCAATTATAAAACTCGTGAATATTGTGCTTCATCACTTCCCTAGAATAAAAATAAATGTTGGGGTTAGGGGATCCACCTTTAATATTTCAAATGTAGAAATCTCACTTTATTATAATCTAAAAATTGTCAGTGTTACCTATTTAAGTCAAACCAGCCATAAAGGCGGTGTTATTATTTGTCCATAAATCAACCATTTTGGCGGTAATCATCTGTCACCTAAAGACCGACCATATAGGCGGTGTCACATTATGTCAAATAAATAAAACCAGTCATTAAGGCGGTATCAACTTTAATCCATATTATTAAATTATAATTTTCATATTATAAATTAAGTGAGATTAATCTACCTTATCATATTAAAGGTTTGACCCTTCCCCCAGCGGAAATTTAACTACAAAACATAAAAGAAAGATAAAATAAACAAACTACTACTACTAAAAATAAAAATAAAAATACATTAGAAAAATGTTATTTACGTTTTACTACTAAAGTTATGATCAAATAACAATTGGATACTATGAATATTAACAAATTACATTTTACTACTAAACTTATAAAAAATTTAACATTTTACTACTTTTCCATCCAAACAGTTAGTTGACCGTCAGTTGACCATGACATCATGTTGACATCCTAAGGATAAAAGAGTCTTAACCCACCCATTATTATAAATATTAAATATTCTAAAAAACATTAAGTGTAATGTCGTCATTATGAAAGAAAGAACAAAAATAAAAACCTAAAAATGTATTAACTCAAAATTCTTCATATAGCCATTCCAACTTTTAAATTATTGTCATCTTCATTAAAGGCAGCAACCCTTCGAAGTTCATGAAAAAAGCACTGGAGAATAATATATCAACTATAGTTTATTAAATCTATCCCGCGAAAGAAAAGTTTTTTTCATTGTTGGGGTGATTTTGACGGTAACCAAGCCAACCGTGGGTAAGGTAAATTGGCATTTGATTTAGTATGGATCCTCTCAATTTGGCATTTGGTGGATTTTGTTCGTCTAAATTGCTTAAAATCTTTGACAGCGGTATTCTTATATTGGGTTTGTTGGGGTCAAATCAGGGGGGCGGAGCGGAAGAAGCGCTGTTCGGACGAAATCGTAGTTTAAAAATTTTAAACTAACGAATAAATTATTTAATATCCAATATTAATAATTCATTCATATTTACCTAAACATATTTATTCGATATCATATAACGAAATAAATAATATAGAAACACCGCGAAACTTTTGCGAAAACGTTTTTCCACAAAATAGCATAAAACGGGTTTCCGGCCGAACCGACCGACCAATGCTCATGTGGACTGCCCAGGTCAGCCCCAAAAATATTTGGACAGTTCATGGGCTGCCCGAACAGTGCCCAGTTCACTATTTGGGCAGCCGTTACCCGGTAACACCATTTTTCACCGTTTTCGCGTATTTTTACTCCGAAAAAATTTCCGATAAATTTTATCTGAAAAATCAGATTTAACATTAATTATTGTGAGACCCAAACACTTTGTAAATTAATAATTTTGGTCCTTAAATTGTCAAATACATATTTAATTGATTCCAAATCAATCCCAAAATAATTTATACAATTTGCAACAAAAACCAGAAACTTTTCCAGAATTCCGAAACTGCCTAGTATTTTTCCAGAATTACGAAAACAGCCCAGATTTTCTATTAATTGTAATTTGGCCCAAGTTGTTCAAAATACATCAAGATCAAATCCAATCAATCCCAAATTTGACGTACATCAAATATACATCAAATTATATCATATATATGAAAAGCCCCAAAATTTGAATGGGTTAAGAACCCGAATTTCATAAATTACTCAAATTGCACAATTTACACTAAATTGATAAAATTCAACACTTTAATCAATCCAATACACCAATCAAGTCTCACCATCATGAAACAACTCAAGAAAAATTCTAGGTTATTTATGAATGGCTAAGCAACTCTAGAATGACAACTTGATTACTAATTAATCAAAAGAATGCTTAATAACTAATTATAAGCATACTTTGTTCATACACACGTGCAACATCTTTCCAACAAGTTTCCAATCAATTAATTTACATAAGTAAAGAGTAGAGAAAATTCTAAGCAACACATATTGAAGCTTAGAAACATAGAAATAATTTTCATGTTGAAGAAAATAAGAAATTACTTACAAAATCAAAATTTTCCCAAGCTTTTCTCTTTTGTTCTTCAACTTTCTCTCAAACTTTTCTTAGTAAAATATATTGTAACTTGTCTTCTAAAATAAAAAAAAAAAACAAAACAAAAACAATTTATATTCCACTTTTTTTTTTCTTTTGTTGTTATGGACGAAATTGGTGGAAAAAAATAAATATCAAATATTTAATTTTTGTTTCAATTTGATTTGTTAAAGTTTACTTGTTCAATTTGATAACCTTTATTAAAAAGTGAATCAACAAGTGAACCAACCAAATCATGCCATTTCCTAACATTAATCATGGCAAAGATATTTAATTTTCAATTAACTTAATTATTTAACAATTTAACGATTAAATAATTAAATACAAATATCTTAAATATATGTATTATATTTACATTAAATATCTCAAATACATATATTAATGATATATGTCAAATATCTCAATTTGACAATTAATTAATGTGTATTTAATAATATCAAATATTAAATATCTCAAATACATAAATTAATGATAGATGTTTATTTTCTTTATTATTAATTTTCCTTTATTTATTTTGTATTTTTATTTATTTAGCAAATCCACATTCAACCAACCAATCAAGCAATCATTCCCTTCTCATCCTAATTAGATACCTGTAAATAAATAGAATCAATAATTAATAACAACAGTAGAAATTAAGTCCTTGTGGGATCGATATTTTTATACTACTTGAGCGATACGTGTGTGTTTTCACCCGATCAAGTTTTTGGCGCCGTTTCCGAGGACTTATTTTTCTTGCGTTATTAATTTTGAAGCTATCTATTTTACTTGTATCTAATTTTCTTTAATTTTTATTTGTAATTTTTATTTCTTTCTTTTCATTTGCAGGTGGTTGAAAAATGGATCACTATTGGGCGATGGAAGCATTAAGAGGTGAAGATACACCCAAAATCAGGGAGCAACAGTCCGATTTTCTGAGGCCTGTTGTCCAGCCCAACAACTATCCATGGATGTCAGAGAGAAATAACACAACAATTGCTCAACCATTTCAGAGATGTGAGATATGTGATGGTAACCATCATAGCGATCATTACACGTACAATTATAATTCAGGATGGCAGAACTATCAGAGACCTTCATATAATGAACCAGCATATTTCACTGAACCATATTTTCCATCTTATCCACTATCAACCTACGATCTTCAAGGACCAGAACCATCAGTGGGAAGACAGTTGATGAACACGCTCAAGCAATGAGAAGCTAAACTTGATGCAACATTTCTGAGTCAAATAAAAACCTTACAGAGGCTGATAAATGAATTGAGACAATTAATCAACAACTAGAACTACATACCTCACGGAGCAAATTTAGATAACACTGATGAAGCCTTCGAGTACCAAGATTTTCATGATGACACCTTAACAGGTGAGGAGGCTGAGGTAGAGGTATCAGTTCAGGAGCCCGAACAAGTAGAATCTCAACTTGATCTTGATCTTTCTTCGGTCTCTGAGGAGGAACAAGTAGCAGAACTGTCTGTACCAACCATACCAACAAATGAAGATGAAACTTTGCATCCTCATAATGAAGATCTTGGAGCAGGCATTTCATAGATGACATATGAAGAGCTGAACAATGAAATTTTGAAATACTTCTGAAATACATCTGTGACGAAAAAGTGGAGCAAGATGCAGAACAAAAGGAAGAGCAAATGTCTGACCACATTGAAAATCTCATGACTTCAGGAGAAATATCACTGTATTGGGGAGTACACATCGAGGAAACAGCCCAAAATCTTGACATAATGGCACAACCATTCAAAGTCAAGCACCATACGAGACCTCATGATTTATTTTCATTTCTTTTGCAGACCACTAGAGCGATAAAGTTTAAGAAGGTGTCACAAGTACTGAATGAGACAAAATTCTTTTTGTCACCTCATCGTTGGAAGAGACCTTTCAAAAGCAACGCACATGGGATTGTCCTTCATCGGACGTCCAAAATCACGCTGAAGCCTCATTGACAGATGGATTTCAGTCACGTCTGGGTGAAGACGATAAATTTAGCGCTAGCAGGGAGGCAACCCATGTAAAATTTTTATTTCCTTTACATGTTGTAGCAATTTTAATTTTGCGTGTTATGTTTGCAGGGAAAAAGACAGACGGAGCATTTAAGGCAAAGAAAACCAGTAAAAATGGGGATATCACGGAATAAAGTTTGAAAAAATCTTGAAGTTAAAAAGTCAATTCAGTAGAGACGGCGGAGTAAGGAGTCAACTCTTGATACGCGTCTTAGTGGATATATTCGTCAAATGACTCAATTTTGTAAAATAAAAAATAAAAAATTCACGTCGCAACTCGTAAAACCCCATGTGTCGCGATGCACTGACCTAACACGTGAGCACCCCTATTTTTAGAGCATCGCATCGCGACGCAGAATACACTGCGCGTACGCGATTCCAAGCGTAAAAACAGCAGCCACCAGTCATCTTCTTCACAACTCATCTCCATTTTCTTCATTTTCTCTCAAATTCCTCCACAAATTCGTCCTTCAACTCGCCAAAATCCTTCAAACAAACTCATTAAAACCCACGAAATCACTTCTAAAACAAAACCCAACTCTCATTTACGTGTGTAAAGCTCAGATTTGGGACTCAAACTCCCTACATTTGCACGTGAACTGCTCAGATTTAGGACGCAACATGTTAAAAATCAGGTTCCCTCGCTCCCTTTCTCTTTTCATTTTTATTTTGTCACTGTGTTTGTGCTAAATTTGTGCAAATTAGTTGTCAAATTTGTGATTTTTAGATTTGTGATTTGTAGTTAATTTTGTGAAAATTTGTGGGTCTGACTGTGTAAATTTATGTGTGGTTGTCGAGACAAATTCATAGTTTTTTTTGGGGGGGAAGGCGGTTTGTGGGAATAAACCACGGTAACATTGTTTCCTTACCTTTCTTTTGTGTTGTAACGCATTGGGGACAATGCTAAGTTTAGGTTTGGGGGTGAGGTTGTGTATTTTTATTTGTCTTCTCTGTTGTTTTTTCTTTCCTGCATGTTTTTATATTCCTGCATGTCGTGTGTCTTGCATGTCTTGCGTGTTTGCGTGTTTGCATGCTTTATTCAAAAAGCCAAAAAAAAAAAAAAACAAAAGAAAACTATGTCTAATGATGAGATTGTTTGTCTTAGTAAAAAGCTCTAGGTAAAGATAAATGCTAATTTCACTTTCATCATTCACTTTGAGCCAAATATCTAGGTCAGACTCATATGCACTAAAAAAAATAGTTTTGTAGCAGTTAGATAATAAGGAATTGACAAAGTGACTAGTTGAAATAATCGGTGGATGATGAATGACTGTTTGCCTGAATATCTGTTTCTGTCTACATTTATTTATTATATGAGGTAAAAAATGAATAAAAAAATGATGAATAAAAATTGACCAAGCTTTTACTTAGTAACCGGGCATCTTGCCTGGCCAGCAGTGACGGTTCGCGTCAAACGGTATGACTTGAGTTGGTTAATAAATAAGCTTCTACTTAGTAACCAGATATATTGCCTCAGTAAGTAGTGATCGTTCGCGTCAAACGGTAAAGCTTCAAAAAAAATCATACCTCACTTTATGCATATTGTAGCAGACAGAACAATTTTAGATAATCAGGTTGGTTTGACCCATTAACTACTAAGAATTGAGACAAACTCACCTAGTTAATAACTTAGAATCGAAGCTGTTTGTAGAATTATTCACAGACACACTCAGAGTCTGATTTAGTTTTTTTGTTCAAAGGAATGGATTTTAGTTGTAGTATGCATTTTGAAGGTTCCTTTAACTTTGTTGCTAAACATTCTCTGAGGACATTGTATATATAGCTATTATTTTCGTTTATTTTCTTTCTTTCTTTTGTTTTTATGTGTGATTGCATGTGCATGTAATTGATGTTTGTGGGTATCGTCGCTGTAAGCCCTCACGAGACTACAACTCGTCCACTAGGGACACCTAGGGGTTTAAAGACTTGTTGCATACGCTAAATGCAACCGTGATCCATATGAAAGTGCCTTAGTTTAATTTAGTTTTAATTATTTATTTCATTTTGTTTTGTTTGTTTTGCTCGAGGACTTGCAAAATGTTAGGTTTTGGGGTGTGATGAGCGGAAAATATATCACTATTTACCACCCATTTAACCTAATATTTTATTTGGTTTCTTGGGTTTTATGAACGTTTTGATGTGTTTTTGTTTGTTTTGTAGATAAATAAAGTTTTGGGACTCAATGGAATCAACTTGGGGATAAAACGACGAAAAACTGACAAAAAAGGCAAAAATGGAAATTCATTGTTCACACGCAAGCTCTCTGCGTCGCGACGCGCCTCAATTACTGTGCTGTCGACACACGTCATCATAACGTCAGCATAATTATTGATCTGTCGACACGTCATCACTACGTCATCACGTGCGTCATCATCGCGTTATCATGATGTCAGCACAATAATTCATTCTGCCGACATTCGTCATCACCTACATCATCATGATGTCAGCGTCGCGACTTCGAGCCAATAATTGAGTTTGCCGACAGCCGCGTGCCACGTGTCAATATCTCGTCAAAGCCGCGTACACGTGTCAGAAATCAACGCGCATTGCGACGTGCAAGCTTTCTGCGTCGCGACGCGCCAGACAGAATTTTGCCTATAAATAGAAGCTGATTTCATTTTCCAAAATCATAATTTCATGAGGTTCCTAATAGGGGATTAAAGACAGTATCTTGTTTGTATATATTAATAACAATGTATTTTTATTTTTAGTAGTAGTAATAGTAGTTTGTTTACTTTATATTTCTTTTTTGTTTGGTAGTTAATTTCTGTTGGTGGAAGGGTGAAACTTTTATTATTATAATTTAGATTAATCTCCCTTAAATTATAATATATAAATTATCTTAAAACCTGACTTAATTGGATACCGCCTTTATAGTCGGTTAGACTTAATTAAATTAATTTTTACCGGACTTAATTGAATATCGCCTTTATGGTCGGTTGGTAATCTAATGCAAATTTATATATTATAATAAGAGAGATTTCTAGATTTGAAATAGTAAAGGTGGATCCCCTAACCCCAGTATTTTATTTTTAATCTAGGGAAGTGATTAATCATAATATTCACAAGTTTAATAATTGATTTTCTTTATACTATGTGTGATGCTTTAGGCTTGTTTATTGAATCTTAACTTTAATGCTTCTTGTTGCCTGATCACCAATAAGATTGGTGTGGTAAACTTAAAATGAACTTGGAAAAAGGATTTTAGGTTTCAGCCTTAGATTCAATAGCTCACGATCTCACCTTAGGGTAGATTTCACCTTAGGGGAGATTTTCTTCCAGGATAGACATATACCTTTCGGGCGTGGGTAGCCACAATTGGTACTTAATCTTAATGAATTCAGAGTTTCTTGGTTAACATAGACATATAGTTAATTAGGTTACTTTGGGTATTTGCATCTGACCATCGACAGAGGCTTTTGCATATCTTCGTGTTCCAGGTTAACAAACTAATTTATTACACATATATAAGAGAATCAATTCATCATTAGAATAATATTGTGTGGAATCACAACCCTAGATGTTTATTTTCTTTACTATTAATTTCCTTTATTTTATTTTGTATTTTTATTTATTTAGCAAATCCACATTCAACCAACAAATAATTCATTTCAACCTCAATTAGATACTGTAAATAAATAGTATCAATAATTAACATTGTGTGATTTCACCCGATTAGGCCACCACAAGGTGTGCTTGCGTAACGTGTGTGATTTTACCCGATCAGGCCACCATAAGGTGGAAGGGTGGCCGGTAGGCCACCAACGTGACCAACAGTACACAGACGCGTGTTGGAAGCTGGGGGTCGGTGTAGACAACAGAACTTGGGCGACGCTGTTCTAGGCTCGCGGCCTAGTTGGGAGTACGAAATAACATGGAGTCGCCACCCGGTGTGAACCGGGACAAAGATTTAAGGCCGCACTCACCCCTCGCAAGGGAAGACCTCAAACTGTTGGGTTCGGAATGGTCCCTTACTTATGTCACTTGTGATGATATGATTTGTGCAATAAATTAACCGAATCTATTCAACATTCATGCTCAATGGTACTTAGATCTAACATGCTTTCATCCAAATAACTCCACGCAATATAACACAACGAGCATATTGAACCATTAAACCAAAGTAAACAAATAACTAATTAAACATAAACATAAACGAAACGAAACATCATGCATAAAGAATGAAGAAACAACATGCCTAAATAACACAATCATGCTTTGAAAATTAAATAACAAGACTAAATTATACCATGCTTTAAATAATAAACGAATAACCTAAAGACTATAACATGCTCAAATACAAATTTGGATGAGACGAGATACATGTATCTTAAGTGGTATGTGGTATTGTATCCCGAGTGCAGACCATACTACCGTCCATTCGGAATCGGCTATGGAATTTACGTCCGGGTTTCCATCCGATATACCACAAAAGGGAACACATATCCCGCTCATCCAACAATCACATTATGCCTCAAACGACTCTCATGCAATTATATATCAAAATAAATAAAACAAAAATAAAGAAGATAAGTAAAAAGGGTGCCCTCAGGTCTAACCTCTTTTGTCGTCTCAAGAAAGGGCGTTACACGTCCGTTGGAAGGGTGAATGATCCGCAACTCTTTTGGTTCACCAACTCAACGTCTTTCCTCGCTGTTTTGCTGTTCGGGCTGCTGTTTTTACTCCGTTTTACGGTGTTTCTGGTCGCGGTATTGGCTCACTGTTTTGCGGTGATGTGGGACTGTTTTGGGCAGTTTTTAGATGCAGTTTTGGGTTAATTCGGGGACTGTTTTGTGCAATTTTTTAGGTGAAGCAGTGGGCTGTTGCGTGTTTGTTTTGTGTGAAGGTTGGCTGGTTAAAGGGCTGTGTGTGTTTGTTGAATGGGGCATGTGGCGTTAGGCGTGAGTGGGTGAATGACTGTGAGGGTTAGTTGCTTGCGTGAGGTTTGTACCTGGCCAGGGAATTCAAGTGGTGGGGACGTGTGGCTGTTGGCGTGGAGGGGTGCTATGTGTGAGAGTTGGTGGAGTATGGTGTGAGGCTAATTTTAATGTTAAACTAGGGTTTATTAGGCTTGTTGCGTGAAAGGGCAATGTTGGCGTGAAGTATGGGGGATGTGTGGCTAGGCGTTAAGGGGCAACGTGAGGTTGAGGCTAGCAGTTGATTGTGCTAGGTGCGTTGAGGGCTATTGGTCTGTTGAAGCGGTGAGGCAATGTGAGTGCAGGGGCTGAGTTTGTGTCGTGGGCTGTTGAAGGCAATTGGTGGCGTTGAAGGGCGAGGCACGCGTGAATTGTTTGTGGAGAGAGGGACCGAATTTGTTTTAGGCGTGAATCAATGCTTATTTTCTTTGTGTTTTGTGTGGATCAGCCCCCCAGTCAGGGTTTGAATTGTGTGGAGAAGAGTTATTTTTATAGGCCAATGGAGGGGATTTACCTTGTTGGGAAAGGAATAGGATTTGTGTATTAATTGGGGATATCTTTTAATTAAAATGTGATATGGAAAATCTTTTAATTTGGGGAAGTGATTTATGTATTTTAGGAAAGAGATTCAATTTAATTTAGGAATGTGATTTAATTAAATTAGGAGTGTGTTTTATTTAAATTAAGAATTTAATTTAATTAGAATTTAATTTAATTTAATTTCAAGTTCAATTTAATTGGTGAATGTGATTTAATTTAATTTAGTTTAATTTAATTTAATTGGTTTTAATTATTTAATTTGTGAGATGTGTTTTAAATGTTTTAATTATTTTTGGATGTGTTTTAATAGGTTTGGTGTGTGTTTTAAAACAGAGGTCCAACAAGCGAACCCGAAGCGAAACAAGCGAGTTAAATCTGACAAAATGCTAATTTCCAACTTTACCCTTCCAACGTCCGTTTCCCGCGGCTTTCACAACTAAAGAGGTAGTGTCTCCAAACGAGACTCATCATCGGGCTGATATGAAAAAATGCAATGCCTACAGTCGCCCCCACTTTGATGGGACTTGTGTAGTGTGTGACAATGACAATCCTATCAAAGTACGTGCAATGCATTTTTACTTACCTGGCTCGCCAGCTGTCACCTGGTCTGCCTGCTGTGCTGAGTTGATAGTGCTAAACCCCGTACCTGGGGTGTCGCGGTAGTCCACAATGCCAAACTTGGCGTGCTAAACCCCGTACCTAGGGTGTCGCGGTAGTCCACGGTAGTCCACATACTCCACGGTAGTCCACATAGTCCACATACTCCTCGGTAGTCCACGGTAGTCCACATAGTCCACATACTCCTCGGTAGTCCACATAGTCCACATACTCCTCGGTAGTCCACATAGTCCACATACTCCTCGGTAGTCCACGGTAGTCCACATAGTCCACATACTCCACGGTAGTCCACGGTAATCCACATACTCCATGGTAATCCACATAGTCCACATACTCCACGGTAGTCCACAAACTCCACGGTAGTCCACATAGTCCACATACTCCACGGTAGTCCACGGTAGTCCACATAGTCCACATACTCCTCGGTAGTCCACGGTAGTCCACATAGTCCACCTACTCCTCGGTAGTCCACATAGTCCACAGTAGTCCACGGTAGTCCTCGGTTGTCCATATAATCCACATAGTCCACATGCCGTACCTGGCGTGCTAACCCCGTACCTAGGGTGTCGCTGTGCTCTGAATGCTAACCCCGTACCTAGGGTGTCGTAGTGACGTCTCCGTACCTAGAGAGCCACAAATGTCTGAATAGTCCACATGCCGTACTTGGCGTGCTAACCCCGTACCTAGGGCGTCGCTGTGGTCTGAATGCTAACCCCGTACCTAGGGTGTCGCAGTGACGTCTCCGTACCTAGAGAGCCATAAAATGTCTGAATGCTAACCCCGTACCTAGGGTGTCACAGTGACGCCTCCGTACCTAGAGTGCCACAAATATCTGAATGCTAACCACGTACCTAGGGTGTTGCGGTGACGTCTCCGTACCTAGAGAGCCACAAATGTCTGAGTGCTAACCCCATACCTAGGGTGTTGCAGTGACGCCTCCGTACCTAGGGTGTCGCGGTGACGTCTCCGTACCTAGAGAGCCATAATGTCTGAGTGCTAACCCCGTACCTAGGGTGTCGCGGTGACGTCTCTGTACCTAGAGAGCCACAAATGTCTGAATGCTACCCCGTACCTAGGGTGTCGCAGTGACCGCCTCCCCGTACCTAGAGTGCCACAATGTATGAATGCTAACCCCGTACCTAGGGTGTCGCGGTGACGTATCTGTACCTAGAGAGCCACAAATGTCTGAGTGCTAACCCCGTACCTAGGGTGTCGCGGTGACGTCTCCGTACCTAGAGAGCCACAAATGTCTGAGTGCTAACCCCGTACCTAGGGTGTCACGGCTTGTGATATCTCCATACCCGGAGTGCCATACCTGGCAAAACTGATCTGTTATCTCCATACCCGGAGTGCCGTACCTGGCTGAACTGATATCTCCATACCCGGAGTGCCGTATCTGGCTGATCTGATACTGATGTCTCCATAATCGGAGTACCGTACCTGGCTGATCTGATACTGATGTCTCAATACCCGGAGTGCCATACCCGGAAAAACTGATGCTGATAATGATGTGGGCCTCGCCCCCAGAGTGCCATACCCGGCGTGCCATTCTCGGCGTGTCCATTCCCGGACTAAACTGATATGATGTAATGTGGGCCTCGCCCCCAGAATACCATACCCGACAGAAACTGATCTTATGTAATGTGGGCCTCGCCCCCAGCATGCCATACCCGGCAGAAATTGATCTGATGTGATGTGGGCCTCGCCCCCAGAATGCTATATTTGGCAGGACTGATCTGATGTAATGTGGGCCTCACCCCCAGAATGCCATACCAGGCAATGCTGATACTGATGTAATGTGGGCCTCGCCCCCAGAATGCCATACCCGGCAAGACTCATACTGATAAAGATGTGGGCCTCGCCCCCAGAGTGCCATACCCGGAAAGACTGATACTGATGCTAATACAGGCCTCGCCCCAAACTGATGCTGATGTGGGCCTCGCCCTAAACTGATGCTGATGTAGGCCTCGGCCCTGAGATTCATTCCAAATTCTGACGATAGGGGCCTCGGCCCTGGGATTCATTCCAAATTCTGAAGACGTGGGCCTCGGCCCTAGGATTCATTCCAAATTCTAAAGACGTAGGCCTCGGCCCTGGGATTCATTCCCTGAATTCATTCCAAATTCTGATAAGGTGGTCCTCAGCCCTGGGATTCATTCCCTGGATCCATTCCAAATTCTGACGATGTGGGCCTCAGCCCTGGGATTCATCCCAAAATCTGACGATGTGGGCCTCAGCTCTGGGATTCATTCCAAAATCTGACGATGTGGGCCTCAGCCCTGGGATTCATTCCCAAATTCTGATGATGTGTGCCTCAGCATTGAGTTGATACTGATGTGGGCTTCGCCCCAAAACTGAAACTGATGTGGGCTTCGCCCCAAAACTGAAACTGATGTAGGCCTTGCCCCAAAACTGATACTGACGTGGGCCTCGCCCCAAACTGATGTGGGCCTCGCCCAAACAGATATTGATGTGGGCCTCAACCCCGGGACTCATCCCCAAACGAATACTGATATTGGCCTTGCCCTCATGTTGACTCTAATGTGGGCCTAGCCCCATGCTGATACTGATATGGGCCTCGCCCCAAACGGATACTAATGTGGGCCTCGCCTCCATGCTGATACTGATATGGGCCTCAACCCTGGGACTCATCCCCAAAACTACTACTCGTATGTTGCTGATTCTGGTTGGCTTGTCTTTGCCGCTTTCTCTTTTTCTTCTTTGAAACCTGTGAAAAATAAAACAAACACAAAAAAGAATGCAAAATATGTTACGTGTATGCATGCATGCATGAATGATTTTCCTATCCCGCTGGGTTATGTTTTCTGCTAGTTCTCCAGGTGATTGCTCGGCCTTCTCTCTAGTCTCATGACCCAAATTCTTGTTATGTCCCCGATTCACGATGTAGTAGACTGGTCGCCCCAGTCTTGATTTAGCTTTCTGCTCTCTGCTGTTTTGTGCTTGATCAAGATGAACCACATGGTGGGGCCTTCCATATCGTCATGCTATATCACATTCTACGAAATAGTCCCAATAGTTATACATATCATTGTCCTCAAAGAATGCTCAGTAATGAAACCAGAGAACCTTCAAAACACCCAATGCAACTCAAATCCAAGTCTTTGAATAAATGATCTATGCCAGACTCAAAGTGTGTATGTGCAAAGGTTCCTTCGCAGATTCATCCCCAGGTAAGCTAACTCAATGATTTCGTCAATAATCGGGATCGATGGGTCAAACCAACCTAGATGTCTCAATTATGCCTGCAATTGCTTTTTTTGTGCTCAATGTGGTATGGTTTTTTCTTTCTCTTTTATCTCTTTCTTTTTTTCTTTTCATTTTGAACTTCTTTTTCTTTTTTTTTTTCTTTTTCTCTTTTTTTTTCAACACACATACCCTTTAAGGTAGCATTTCTCCTCATGGTGGTCCTAATACTCGCCCATGGGTAGCTCACGCTTATTGGTTATAGGTGGTTTAATTCTTTTCTTTAGAGACTTTTCTTTCATTTTCAACCATACCACACATCATAACATAAGAAAATCAAGATAGACATCTAAGAAAACGGTCATTCACCGACCTACAATTTCTTCAACTAGTCACCTTGCCAACTACTCAGGTTTTCACCGCTAAGAACCTATAGTGAAGTGCTTACGAGTCTATCATAGATCAATCACTAAGTATCAGATAAAAGTACATCAAGAGTTTATCGTTTCTAAGGTTTCACCTTAAAGCAATCAATTTCATCATCGGACTTATGTCTAACTATCAAAGACTAAAAACGAACAACAATATTTTTTTTTTCTTCTTTTTTTTTTCTAACCCAACGGATATCTATGATGGCTTTTAAGACACGAGGGTTAACATGATGCATGTATGCATGAGATGCATGTGATGTATGAGACACAATATGCATGGGGTTATCAAAAGCATAAAGGGTGGCCCTAATAGGTCATACAACTATGGTTCACATGTGGGTTTACGGGAGTGCGGACAAAGGCTCTCGTTTGACGAAGGATTACCCACAACTAGGACTCCCCACTCAAGGGTTCAAGCGACCAAGTGAACGCACCTTTTTTATACCTTACGGTACGTGCCAACGAGTTATGGCTTGTGACTAACTGTCGAATGGATTTCCCGTTGTAGATTCCCCAGAGGGAGGGTGGAGCGAGGTTCTCTTAAGTACCCAAGCCCCTTAGGCTCTTATCGCTTGGTGTCAGGAATAAACAACGAGTCCTCCAAACTAGTTTGTCACAACGAGCTACAAATAATGATTATCTCGGTGTCTTCACAGCTTTTCCTTATAAAAAGGTAGTGAGTGAAGGAAGACACCCAACCATCACCTAGCTCCAACAAAGCCTTTGATTAACCCCTTTCAACTCACTATCGAAATGATTAACTAAAGCACAAATCATAAACATCACAAGACATGATTTCGGGGCCGATTCAAAATATCCCCAGTGGAGTCGCCAGACTGTAGACAACAGAACTTGGGCGACGCTGTTCTAGGCTCGCGGCCTAGTTGGGAGTACGAAATAACATGGAGTCGCCACCCGATGTGAACCGGGACAAAGATTTAAGGCCGCACTCACCCCTCGCAAGGGAAGACCTCAAACTGTTGGGTTCGGAATGGTCCCTTACTTATGTCACTAGTGATGATATGATTTGTGCAATAAATTAACCGAATCTATTCAACATTCATGCTCAATGGTACTTAGATCTAACATGCTTTCATCCAAATAACTCCACGCAATATAACACAACGAGCATATTAAACCATTAAACCAAAGTAAACAAATAACTAATTAAACATAAACATAAACGAAACGAAATATCATGCATAAAGAATGAAGAAACAACATGCCTAAATAACACAATCATGCTTTGAAAATTAAATAACAAGACTAAATTATACCATGCTTTAAATAATAAACGAATAACCTAAAGACTATAACATGCTCAAATACAAATTTGGATGAGACGAGATACGTGTATCTTAAGTGGTACGTGGCATTGTATCCCGAGTGCAGACCATACTACCGTCCATTCGGAATCGGCTATGGAATTTACGTCCGGGTTTCCATCCGATATACCACAAAAGGGAACACATATCCCGCTCATCCAACAATCACATTATGCCTCAAACGACTCTCATGCAATTATATATCAAAATAAATAAAACAAAAATAAAGAAGATAAGTAAAAAGGGTGTCCTCAGGTCTAACCTCTTTTGTCGTCTCAAGAAAAGGCGTTACACGTCCGTTGGAAGGGTGAATGATCCGCAACTCTTTTGGTTCACCAACTCAACGTCTTTCCTCGCTGTTTTGCTGTTCGGTCGCTGGTTTTTACTCCGTTTTATGGTGTTTTCTGGTCGCGGTATTGGCTCACTGTTTTGCGGTGATGTGGGACTGTTTTGGGCAGTTTTTAGATGCAGTTTTGGGTTAATTCGGGGACTGTTTTGTGCAATTTTTTAGGTGAAGTAGTGGGCTGTTGCGGTTTGTTTTGTGTGAAGGTTGGCTGGTTAAAGGGCTGTGTGTGTTTGTTGAATGGGGCATGTGGCGTTAGGCATGAGTGGGTGAAGGGCTGTGAGGGTTAGTTGCTTGCGTGAGGTTTGTACCTGGCCAGGGAATTCAAGTGGTGGGGACGTGTGGCTGTTGGCGTGGAGGGGTGCTATGTGTGAGAGTTGGTGGAGTATGGTGTGAGGCTAATTTTAATGTTAAGATAGGGTTTATTAGGCTTGTTGCGTGAAAGGGCAATGTTGGCGTGAAGTATGGGGGACGTGTGGCTAGGCGTTAAGGGGCAACGTGAGGTTGAGGCTAGCAGTTGATTGTGCTAGGTGCGTTGAGGGCTATTGGTCTGTTGAAGCGGTGAGGCAATGTGAGTGCAGGGTCTGAGTTTGTGTCGTGGGCTGTTGAAGGCAATTGGTGGCGTTGAAGGGCGAGGCAGGCGTGAATTGTTTGTGGAGAGAGGGACCGAATTTGTTTTAGGCGTGAAGCAATGCTTATTTTCTTTGTGTTTTTGTGTGGATCAGCCCCCCCAGTCAGGGTTTGAATTGTGTGGAGAAGGGTTATTTTTATAGGCCAATGGAGGGGATTTACCTTGTTGGGAAAGGAATATGATTTGTGTATTAATTGAGGATATCTTTTAATTAAAATGTGATATGGAAAATCTTTTAATTTGGGGAAGTGATTTATGTATTTTAGGAAAGGGATTCAATTTAATTTAGGAAGGTGATTTAATTAAATTAGGAGTGTGTTTTATTTAAATTAAGAATTTAATTTAATTAGAATTTAATTTAATTTAATTTCAAGTTCAATTTAATTGGTGAATGTGATTTAATTTAATTTAGTTTAATTTAATTTAATTGGTTTTAATTATTTAATTTGTGAGATGTGTTTTAAATGTTTTAATTATTTTTGGATGTGTTTTAATAGGTTTGGTGTGTTTTAAAACAGAGGTCCAACAAGCGAACCCGAAGCGAAACAAGCGAGTTAAATCTGACAAAATGCTAATTTCCAACTTTACCCTTCCAACGTCCGTTCCCGCGGCTTTCACAACTAAAGAGGTAGTGTCTCCAAACGAGACTCATCATCGGGCTGATATGCAAAAATGCAATGCCTACAGTCGGGTAGGGAATTTTGAGTTATTTTATCTTTTTCTTGATTTCAAGAAACTATGAGGTATTTATAGAAAAATTTATGACCCCCGTAAAATTACTTGTAGGTCTCTACCATGAGACTTTCACGGAAATTCATATTTTTGAAGCCCTTCTGATGTGAATATAGAAAAGTGTTCAACACAAATGTTGTTCGTCTCGGAAAAAAGAGTCTAACGGTTCAAAAATAAGCTCAATCAGAGTTTGTTTACTACCTTTATAGCCGAAAAATAAACTTTTATGCTTATAACGATATAAACAGAAACCGCGTAACCGGTTCTCGAAACCACGAGTTTTACAACGCGGCGAAGCTTCACTTTAAAATTTTCCGATCTATTTCACAACACATAAACTCTGATTTTGGATTACCATCCCGTTCCAAATCCTTAACTTTAATTTGGAAATCTTTCTACACTATTCCGAAAAACTCGGGATATTACACAACCCCCAATCACATTGAGTATAATCACAATTGTGACCTCAATTACATTAGTTATCTCATTCACATTACCAACCCTCATGCACATTGAGAATACTTATATTTGTGATTTCAGTCACATTATGACAATATTTATTTTTTCCTATAGTCACAAAATGATTGTTAATTAAGTTTGTGACTGAGTGTATATTTATTTAGGTACAATCACAATGTGAATATAAATGGTTTCATCTGTACACAAAAAACTAAAGAGAAAATAATATTTAGAGTGTAATCAAATAAAAAATAATTTGCTTTCAAAACGTAGTGCCAAAAATGAAAAATATGAGGTTAAAAATATATTTGGCTTGCTCACACTTAATTTTTAAAGTAATAAAAAAAAAAATCAGTGTTCACGTGAACTGTATTACAGTTTGCGTGAACATTAAATTTAATATATATATATATATTATAAAGGTAAAAGAGAGAAAAAGTTTGGTCAAACTTCTTATTAGTCGAAAGAGAACTAAAGGGGAATAAAACTTAAAACCAATGATTTAAAACCTGGACCGGCCCGGCTGGTCCGACTGGTTGACCTATAATCATGTTCGGGTGACCACCCAAAACCTGTCTGTTATTGACTCGGTCCACGACCCGGAGACCCGGTCGGTTGATCTGCCACCCGATCGAACCAGTCACTGGTCAAACGGGTTTTTGACTTTTTCATATTTTTTATTCAAATTAAAATAAAAAATAATTTATTACTATATTTTGTTTATAATTTTGGTAAAATATCTTATAATATTTTTAAAATATTAAAATTAGTGTTAATTATAATTTTTTTTTGAAAATTTATTCATTTTTTAATCATATTTTTATATAAATACATAATAAAATAATAATTTATTATTGACCTCGAGTCGACCTCTGGTTGAACCCCGGTCCAACCTCTAACCCTTGAACCTCTCGTCATCTCGGGTCGATGGACCGGGTCGTGTTTTAAAATACTGCTTAAAACCTTAGACTATGTTTGGATTGATGGACGTGGATGACTTATAATGGTATGTAACAAAATAGGTTTTAAAGACAATTGTATCATTTTATATTATAAAGGTAAAATGAACAAATATTTTAATATTATTTTTAAGGGGTAAAATTATCTTCACGAATAATGTTATTTTTTAAAGTTATGTTCCATCCTTAACCCTCTGATTTGAACGGTTCATTTTCAAGGACTCAAAATCTTTTTTTTTGTACACCCCTTTCATCCCCTTACATCAATCCAAACAATAAAATTTTAAATATTTTAAATTACGTTCAATTTCATTTTATTCCATCTCATTCCATCAATCCAAACATAGTCTTAAGATTAAAGAGGAAACAAGTTAAGAAGTATATATCATATATATAAAATAAATGATGGGAAATAGAGTTTTTAATAAATTTATAAGAAATTATAAATAAAAGTACAACGCTTTCTTTTGTTAACTCATAAAGTACAATAAAATTTATCTAAATGATAGTGTAGTTGATTAATTGGGTGATAGGGAGAGGTAGGATACAAGATAAAAATAAAATAAGGTACATTATATGTTTTTTCCTGAATTTTAAAAATAAAAAAATGGTTTCATATTGAATATACCAAGAAGTACTACGCGAGGGTTAAGTCCTCAAGGTTGGGTTGCTGGCGGATTTCAGGGGTTTACAAGGAATTCTACGATGTTGAGGTGTTTTTGAGACGACCTTTTTCACCATCATCGTTGCCGTGGGTGTGGGGGTGACTTTAATGAAATTCTAAATGCTGAGAAGAAAAGTGGAGGGAGGTAGGCAGAGACAGTTCTGATTTTTTTTTTTTTTTTTAGACGAGTTTTTAAATTATGTCTCTATCAATAAAAGATTATTGTTTTGGTTTCCTTATTACAATGAATATTAACTTTCCTTAGATTTGGAGATCTCTAATTTTGGCCCAAATCTTGGAGCTCCGCTGAGAGGTCCTCAAAGCCATCCTTGTAGGCAAGGCCGATCCTAATATACTAGGAGCTCAAGACCATTTTTACATTTTGAGACATTTGATCATAATATAATATTTGTACTTAAGAAAATTTAAAACCCTTGACTATTAATTATTTAAGACTATATACATATAATAGACGCCCATATATGTTGGCTTGATCGCGGTTCGATTTTGAACCGCGAACCGAACCAAAACCGAACCGGTCAACAGTTTGACGGTTTCAAACCTGAACCGCCAAAGAACTGGTTCGGTTTCGATTCTGCAAAATTGATGAACTAAACCTTGAACTGAACTAGAACCAACAGATCAAACCGCGAAACTGAACCATCGGATCAAACCGCGATTCAGTTTATGCGGAACTGTTACAATTGCAATGGTCAAATTTTGGCAAAAACTCTAATTTTTTCTATTATTGTTGACACATTCATAAAGTGGTTCTTTACTCCAAAGTATAAAAGTGTCAAAGTAATAAAATAACCTGATAATTCCGGGGCCGATCTACAGAGAATAAATTTAGTAAAATAAAATAATAATTCAAGTGATAAAAAAAATAAAAAGGCTGAATTGTTTGAAATGATGGACAATTTTAAATTGCACTGCAACAATAAAATAAAATGCCGAGGCTAAGGGATTCACTCTTGATATTTCAAATTTAGAGAGCTCAAACTTTTTATAATATATAAATTGTCATTAATACCCAATTAATTTACTTCATGAATTAATTATGACAAAACATATAAAACCAGTCATTAATGTGGTGATAACATTTATCCATAACAAGTCTAATTAGGTACTCAATTATGCCAAATATATAAAACTAGCCAAATAAACGGTAACAAAGTTTATCAATAATTAATTCAAATTCAAATTAAATATTAATTTTTAGATTACAATTTATATATTTTGATATAAGTAAGATTAATTTATGTTCTCATATTAAGAGCTTCACCCTTTACCCAGAAGGATGAAATTAACTACTCATATTTTGAATAAAAACACACATAATTTTATTACTAAAAGAAATTATAACAAATCTTGAAAAATAAAACATACATGACACTTCTTCCAAGTTATTCAAGAGAGAAAATGAAAGAAGCATGAAGAAAATGAGAGATGAACATCTCTATTTATAGTAGAAATATCCATACCTCAATTATTAATTATAACTTTCCAAATCAAATACAAACAATAATCTTTTACTAGTTTATTTTTTTCTTTTTCATTTTTTGACTTTTTTTTTTAGTTATGTTGATCATTTTGCAAATATTTATCATAATCCAGACATTTCAACTTTTATTTTTTATTTTTTACTTTTATTTTATTTTTTAATAATTAAAATTACATGTAACACACATTAGCTTATTCACCAATTTCGACCTTGAAAACCTCAGAACTAGAAAATCTTGTAAAGTGCTTGTAGATATTTGAGGCTTCTTTCATCTCGAACTGAAATCGCCTCAATCTGATATAGGAGTAAAACATTATGGCCAAAATACGAAAATTACGCAAAGTTGGAATTTCTGAAATTGTACACTGTTAGAACGTCCTTTTAAGCTTATAGCCTCCAAAATCCAAATGTTACATCCATTTTTCTAGTTATGCATCGAAAGTATTGTTTCACCTACATAAGAAATAGAAATCACAATAAAAATATATAAAACATAAATTTAATTATTATTTCACAAATGTGCTAAATTAAGGGGATTAATGATTCTACAAGTGTAAAATGATTAATTTTTCTTTTAATAAATGTATATTTTTTAGTATTCATCACACCTCCAACCAGCTTATTACTAGTCCTTAGTAATTTAAGTGAAAACAAAAAAAATAAATTCTTATCCAAGTTAGTAATTGTTTTATTTCATTCTAAATTATCAACTAAACAAATTCTCCTATACACTTTACCATTCTTTCATACACCCATAAGATAAAGTTGTTGGAGTTGGTGCTTGGAGCACCAATCCGGATAATGTATAATACATTATATTTTATTATTTATTAATAAAATAACTACATTTTCATTTGAAACCTTATTAATGGTATTATCATTATGCATATTAGATTGGTGTATAAATATGCTAAGAATGACATCGACATTAGAATAGTCATGTAGTAATACTGGACACTAGGTGGTCCAATATTGGGATAAGTATTACTATTATAAATAGTTGGAAGTACACACCACCGTCAATAGGAATCTCCTCGTGTCGAGTAACATATGTGATCCTTTGATTATAGGATAATATTGATTTTATGTGAGATCTTCCACACTTTGATGTCATGTATGTCAGAAACATTTCATGGCAGAAACGTTTCATTACGTTGGGTGTGGACCGGTGCACTTGTTAATCAAGTGTGAATCAAGATTGGATCTGTCGGCCCGTATGTGTACCATAAGAGGTTTAGGCATCCATGTGAGTAAGTCATGATTCTTAAGACTTTGGCCAAAACCGATGCCATAGGGTGGATCGCATCAGTTGTAAAGAATCATGGACATGTCGACATGAGATATGCGCCTCAGAAACTTGACGGTATATTCTATGTTTCCTAAGCACAACTCGATAGCCTACGACGGAGGGATTGTTAAACATATGTGATGACCTCGACTTATATAGTTTAGAAAGGTCGTTCGTGTTCTTCGCGAATTCGGAGGTGGCTGAATTACGTACATATTAGCTAGGCTTATATGACGAACATGTCGAACTTAGAGAGTCCCAATATGAATTGAACTCGTTGAGCACTTGGATAGCCGATTAATTTTGATAAAAGATAATATTCGATATTATAATTATCAACTAAGATAATCAATTGTTATTGGATAACATTGATTATTTATTTTGACCTAATTGGATTAATTCAATATTTACACAATGACTTTGTCGTAATTTCATAATTGTCTCTACCATTTTAGGATATTATGGTAAAAATAAATATGTAATAATATGCTATTTAACTTGATTTAATTGGATTAAATCAAAGTGACAAACATTGAACTAATCTATTTCATAATCTCTGTCTTGATTTATTTTGATTAAATCAAAGTGGTAGACAAAGGTGATTAGTCACACCTAATTATTCATATTTGGAAAAATTAGATTAATCCCACCTAAAAGTTGATTAGAACTTGTATTAATTAAAAATTGTCTAAGTTTTGCTATAAATAGCAAGCTTAAGGAAGATTTTAATTAAGCTTAAGCAAAGCAAAATGAGCTTGATAATGCTAAGTTAAATACAAGTATTACTTGGAGAAATTAGCCTAAGTTAGAGAAGTGTTTAGAGATGCTTTGGAATATCTCCACAACATTTCATCTAGGAGAAATCAAGATTGAATCTTTGAGTAAAGCTTGCTTGCATTGGAATCAAGATTAGATCTTGGAATGAAGCTTGCTAAACCTTGGAAGTTCTCTAACAATTTCAACAAGGGGAAATAGATTAGATCTTTGTATCAATCTTACTAGATAATGTTTGATCTTCTCATTAGTGAGTTTTTCATTAGTGAGACATATAATAATGAATTATGTATTGGATGCATAATTACATAGCTTATGTTGAAATTATACTAATGAATTGTGTTAGGATGCTTTGGAAGTATAAATACAATATGTTTGTAATTGGGTCAAAGATGTTCATGTTGGACATGAAACAAATTAATTAGAGTTTGGAACTCTAGATTAAAGATTAGAGCTATGAATACCATTCTAGAATCACTTGACCACCTTTGGGTGAACTAGAATTGTTTATGAGACATTTCATAGTGGGATTCTAAATTGATTTGTGTTTTAATTCAAATAAATGAATACATGTTTTTCGAATTCATGTATGTTAGTTGTATAACATGTGTTGATGGTGGTTATGATGCTACAATTAGATTTTAGGTGTATTTGAAGCATTAGGAGAAAATTGGAAGTGTTTAGTATTGGTTTGAAGTATAAAATTACTCACTGCCTAGGACATCGTCGTGGCTTTGACCCCTCAGCGTCGTGACACCGAGCATTAGACCTAGGCGCATCGCGATGCTCACCCTTCTGCATCGCGATTCCGAGACATTCAGCTCTCGCAGTTGCTCTCGTACTTTGGAATGTCTCGACGCCTAAGCTCCCACGTCGCGATGCCCAGAGCTAATACATACTGAAATTTTATTTTCTCTGTTTTGGTCCATGTTTTCTCTTACGGACTCGAAATAGAATTTAGGTTTACATAAAAATATTTAAAAATACACCCATGCTATATATCCACATGTTAGACTCACTTTCACTGCGCGGGGTACTGATCCGACCTTAGGGGTTCCACATCTGCCCCATCAAAAGTACCAATCAATTCATTGTACCCCAAATATTCACAGGTCTTATTGAAAAGAGAGTAATATTTTTATCCTAAAGTTATATCAGAATTCACACATGTTGGCAATGACAGTTTATTTATATACAAAAATAGTTTTTTTTTTATAATAATACATCTTTAACCCTTGTAACGAGCTTTAGGTCAGTGACTCATAAACCAGTTGGCTTTAAGGCACTAGGTGTTAAGATACCCCTACATACATAATTGCTCGGATCTCAGATGTCAAAAAGAAGAAGTGTCTGATTTCCTTAAGCTTTCTCTTTAACCCATGTCACGATCTTTGGGCCAGTGACTCTCAGACCAGTTGGCCTTAGGGCACTAAGTGTTAAAACACTCATACAAACTTAATTGTTCGAGTTAGAGAGACTATGAAATCGAACTTATTCACATTTTTTTTTTACAAACTCAAGCTCTACCGTTTTACGCGAACAATCACTACTTGTTGAGGCAGGATGTCCAGTTACTTAGTAAAAACTTGATTATTATTAATATCATTTTTTAAACTAACTCAACTCCTACCGTTTTACGCAAACAGTCACTGCTTGCTGAGACAAAATGTCTTGTTACTAAGTAAAAACTTGGTTAGTTTTTTGAAATAAAAACACAAACTCCATTACTTTTATGTTCCGCCTCCAGCAAATTAGAGAATTGAATATTACAAAATCTTCACTTACAACCCACGATCATATGTTACCATGTATGTTGATAATACATGTCAAATGAGCATATGAAAATCAAACTTAATCAATATTATGGAGAATTCACAAATTTGAATGATTCAAAAAGAATGAAATAAAAATAATTTGTTACAAATTTCATTAAAATATGTCTCAGGAGCGAAAACTCATTACACTGTAATATTTGAACAATAATGTCACTTGGTTAGTCAAAAATTTATTGTTGGTTTGTGTGTAATTTTTTTTTTAAAAAACAGAAAAGAAAATCAACACAAAATATTTTTTTTACACACAAAACAACAACAAAATAAAAACAACATAAAAAAACTTTTTTTTATAAAGAACAACACAAAAATAATAATTTTTTTTTACAAAAATGAAAACTATCTAGTCAACTATCCCCTTCCCTAACCAAATTGAGATATTGTCCCTAATGTGTGAATAAGAAGTAGTAGAGTTTAGAAGACATCACCTGGTTAGTGTGGAATTGACAATTAAATCTACAACTATTTAAAAGAAAAAGAAAGGTTACAAATAAAGATTCATGTCCACTCTACGCTTCTTGCCACGATCATTATCTGACCAGTCTAACTTGGAAAGAATTGTGTCGATTTTTGGTTCATAAGCTAAGAGTTGGTCAATTAATTCGTCAGTTTTTCTTGCAGTTAGAATGATATCTTTTACCGATTTCTAAATGAACCCGTGTCTTTTGGAATCCTCAATAAATACAAAAATAAAATTGAAAAAATGATCAACATTAAGTAGTCCAATGGATTTTCAGTGAACATTCAAGTTCGCCCATGACATAATTATGAATATTTCTTCCAAAGTGCCCAACCCACCTGGTAAAACAGTAAAAGCGTCAGGATGATTAGTCATTTCAATAAGTCTTTTAGACATACCTGAGATAATATATTCTTCTTCATTTATTTTTCCGATGATGTTTCCGTCTGCTAAAGTTTTTGGAATGATCCCCAAAACTTGACTACCATTTTCATGCACGGGTTTTGAGACGCATCCCATCAATCCAAGATCGCCACCGCCATATACTAAGTGCATGTTACTTTCCGTCATAACTCTACTCAATTCTTTTACAGCCCCGACAAATTTTGGTTTAGTTCCAGAGCTAGATCCATAAAATACACATATATTAATGACTCGTCGTCTTGAAATTTTCTCCATTTTTGCTCTCTCTTATTTGGATGTGTCGAAGAGAGAAATGGCGAGTTGTATTTATAGATCCTAAAAAATGGTGAGTAATAAATACACTAGTATCTGCAAAATGATAATTGTCAAATGAACAATAAAATATATCATGAAAGTCAAAAATATTAGATATTATCGGAAAAATTAGAAGAAATGAAATCAAAACACTAAATTAAAGTAAATCAAAATAGTAATTCAAAGTAAAAGAAATCAAGACAGTAACGTAAATGAAGACCTCAGAATAATTGATAAAAATTATGGAACCCTAAGGTATAGAGAAGTCGATGCGGATCCCAACAGAATGAATGATAATTCTTCTTTTTAATAGCCCATACTCTAGTAAGAATATAGACACCTAACTAGACCATCACTGAGCTTAGATAATTAACAGTATTATGTATTCTCAGATCTTTATGGAAAACATGTATTTATCCCCCAACGTAGAGCCTAGTAAGGATTTGAACAAGTAATGAAGAGCATCTGACATGATAGATAAGTCATGAAACAACAAGATAGTCGAACTAAGAAATTTAAGAGAATCTATATAATAATCCTAAGATAATAATATTCAGTATGAGATAGAGTAATTTGAATTTACAGTGAGTCTAGTCGAATATAGAAGGGATAACCCGCCATATCGTAGAACTGATAGCCTCCAAGAAAGTAAAGGCTTAAAAGAGTAAGAAACTAGACAAAGCAAAACTTCGAAAGGAAGAATAACAAAGAGAATATGGTAGGATTTTTAGAGAGCATGAGCCTTAAAGAGATTCTCAGTAAAGGATAATATGACCAATATGTAATATCCCGCCTAGGCCAGGATGCTACCGGCAGGAGATAGGAAAACCCATCTCCATAAGCCTCTGAATCTGACAAAATTTCGGCATGATATATTCATAACATCATGCAACCTGGCCTGTAGCCAGCATCCATATACATCAAGAACACAACAATCTCGGCCTCAGGCCGGAATCTCAACATCAATGCATTCATCAACAAGGCCTCAGGCCTGAACTCAATAACAAAATGCAACACTTGGCCTCCGGCCAGAACTCCAAATAAAACTAAGCTGTTACATGACTTATACATATAAAATGCAAATGTAAAAACAAAGACAAGGGTCGTGAGGACCCATAACTCAACCCAGGACTCTCTTGTCTTCCTCGACTGCAATTGGGGCGATCCACTGTCTTCAAAGTCTTCATCAAAGTTCTATTGGCCCGATATGTCATCTACTGACCTGCAAAACTACAAACTGTGTTGGTGTGAGTCATAATGACTTAGTAAGTAATCATACTCATAACTACAGCATAAACACAAAATAGCTTATATTTTCGTTTCATTAAGTTTCTTAACCTATCTTTTACTATAATCAAGCAAATACATTTCCCTCCTTATCTCTCAAACTGTATACCACTCTCATATAAGATTACATAGTTAACATATTAATCAAAGCGTACTATTTAAATTCTGCTTAACTCCTTTATTTTGCAGATATCAGGAGTATCATCGATTCAGCTTTCTCTATACTATTACTCATCTCATTCTTTTATTACTTACATACAGTCTAAAATTAAAATCACTCACTTACTTCTTTACATCACATTTATGTTACTAATCTTACACACTTACTTGAATTCATAATGCTCTATAATGCATATACGAAACCAAACCTCATACGTACCTCATACGTACCTCATAAGTAATAATTCTATAACACCTGTATATCGTGCTCACAATATATAACATGTATTCATTGTAAGTCATAAATCTCTTATGCATACATATGTACCAACATATGTTCTTAAGTAGCGTTATGTTCATTTATCTTAAACTACAAAGTTCAAATCCATTATCACTGACCATGCTACTATGTACTTGTATTCTACACATGTTACTTCGATATGAACATGCTACACACAAAATCATCCATATATATACATAAGCATAATAATGAGATCATGTATCAATGTTAACGGTATGAATCTAATGCACTCATGCTATGATGCTTTGTCAACTACCATATGTATCTCATAAGAATCACCAGAATCCATGATATATATGCATGATGGTAAATCCGACTATGCTCTAACATGTTATGCTTTTAGAAAATACTTTCTGAAAATCCTTCTGAAAGCTCTTTGCTGAAAACTTTATCTCACTCTTTCTTTCTGAAAAAGCTCTTTCGGAAAACTGTAACTGGAAACTGAAAACGGTGTTTGAAACTGTAATCTGTATTTGAAAACTGAAACTGTATCTCAAAACTGTAAACTATATCTGAAAACTGTAACTAAAACTTTCTCTGAGTTTTGTATCTCTGAAAACTATTTTCTGAAAAATCTGATATTTCAAAACTTCTTTCTGAAAACTGGTATCTGAGTGTCTGTAGAAAAACTGACGCATGGAGGCGTTACGTCTCGCCGTCCCCCCATACGCCCTAGAGTCAGATATGCAAACCCAAGACATTGGGGCGTTACGTATCGCCGTCCCCCAAAGCATGCCATACCTGCCCTGAAACTAGTGGTCTTGGGGCGTTACGTCTCGCCGTCCCCCAAGCCACAATCTGGAGCTGGGAGTGCGGATTTATGCTACCACCCAAGCTCAAACTGGGGTCTAGGGGCGTTACGTATCGCCGTCCCCCTAGCCCATCTGGAGGATCTGAGAGCGTCCCCTCAGTCCTCAACATGTGCACATGTCTCTGAATCCGTCAATTCCAACAGTGTACAACCGGGATGGGTCAAATCCCAAATCCCGAATCCAAAGTATCCGTCAAGTCCAAACTGTGTCTCAAGTTACATACTGGGGTGAGTTTTTACCTCATGCCCCGAAAACCATAAAATCATGATCTGTATCTTAAAACTGTAAAAATATTTCTGAAATCCATTTCTTTCAAAGGAGAACACTTAAAACTTTTCTTTTAAAAATATCTGTAACTTTTCTTTAAAACACTTTTTGAATTTCAAAACCTTTCTCATTTCATCATGTATGCATATGGATATGATCATGCACGTGTTTATGCGTATGCACAAGGTAATGAACTATGCATTCTATTCTTTATATGCTTATGTCTTGAATCATCTCACATTCTATATGCTTATACTATTCCCAGTATACTTAAACACATTCAAGCCATCATAACTTAGCTTATTGATAGCTCACAAAACAATAAAATGCATAACTTATATTCATACGCACACAATCGATCCTTATAAATAAATATATGACTTAATATATAAAAAGTTTATTTATTCATTCATTTCCATTACTCTTTAATCCTTTGTAAACATACCAGAACATCTATCTCTGCAATAAGCTCATCTACACATTTTCTAAAATTATTAATTATACTTAATCGGATACCTACAAACAATATATATATACATGTACTTACTATTTCTCCATGTAACCTACATACTTTTGTTTATACGTATCTACGTTCGTATTCTTGTTTTTGTATCATTCTACATACACTGAACATACATAGTTACTTTCTTACAATTATTATTCTTTAAGCTTTAGTCCCATTCCTTAGGGTGTAGTTTTTACATCCCCCAAACCCAAGTCTCACTAAATTATATTCATAAACATCGCCTTATTCATATGCTCTGTCTATATATATAAATATTGGTCTTTACCTACATATGCATCTCTTTACTTCTATATGCTCATACATCTGCTTATTTCTTCTACATTCATCTTTATATATATGTATATACATAGGTTTCATGCTTATAACTATATTCAACTTTATTTTATTACTACTTTCAAACAACGATAAATTTCTTAAGTACTCGTGACATGAGTTACTTACCTGGTTTCGCGGACACTCCGAACCTGAACTCGATCTGTCAAAACAAATCACAACATATGTCAGAACCGCTATTTGCGGAACTTCTACTCATCTATAATAAACTACGGACTTTCCCGGAATACTCAAATCCTCACCGACTCTACGGTTTAAGCTTCATTACTCTAATATGTCTTTCTATACTACTCTGAACTAACTAGATACCTCAGATTCTCATTTTACGCGTTTGCGGCAAATCTTGCGGAAAAGTTTCTGCAAACGCTACGGAAGGGTCTCGAACCCCCCGAACTAATCCAGAATTACCTAATTACCCTCGCAATATCATTTTAATACTATTTCCATGATTACGATCAACTACGCTCAGTCACGGGAGAAACTCCGTTTTACCGGAACTTGCTAATTCTACCGGATTGATCATATCTCATCCGATTCTCCCCGGATTCTACCACATTTATCGTTTTAACATATTAAATCATATTCAATTCATTTCATGCTAATTCGCTAAACTACGGAACTACTAGAAACATCTGAATATAAAGCTGCAAACTTTAAAATGACGAATTCTAAACGGAGAGTCGTACCGAAATTACGAGGCCATATTCGGACTCCCATCGGCCATACGAACGCGCTGGTACAATCGGAATTCTTATCGGAGATACTGTTCACGTCGAGTCACTATTCATCCCCGCTTTCTTCCTCGTTTTGCGTGATTCCGGCCGCTGTTCGGCGAAATCGACTCCGCACACTTGTAGTACTCGTCGAGGGCTTCGATTTGGCGGGTGGCACGGCTCGTGGTTCGAAGCGACGAGCCGGGATCGGAGAAATGAACTCGCGCCCTTCTTCCACCATTTTCCGCCACTTCCGGCGTCCCCTGCGGCTGCTCCGACCATGGATCTCCTCCCCTTCGCCGGACGAACCTGATGCCGCCGGTGCGCCGTCCAGATGCCGGCCGGACCTCGCCGGCGCCCCTCTCCCTCTCTCGCGTGCGACACTGCCGTTTTTTTTTTTTTTTTTTTTCTTTTTTCTCTCTTTCTTTTACTTTCTGTAATTACTAAATAATTTAAAATAATAATAATAAAGGAACAAATATCTTGATTCCAAAATTTACTAAAATACCCCCACCTCCAAGGGTAAAATCGGAAATCATCACTTTTGAAGCCCTTCTGGCACGATTCTCGAAAAGTGTTCAACACGAAAGTTGTTCATCTCGGAAAAACGAGTCCAAAGGTTCAAGAATCAACTCGATCGGAGTTCATTTGAAAATTCGGTGGCTAAAACAGTAAACTTTACTCGTATAGTAAAAATCGCGTAACTGACTTTTGATCCCACGCGTTTCCCAATGTGACGAATGTTCATAAAATATTATTCTAACTCATATAACATCGCTAGAACTCTTATTCTTCATTATTACCATGATCCGGGACTAAAACATCCGTCCGGAAATCTTCTAGATCAGTCTCAAAAATCTGGGATGTTACACAATAGTCGAAAATAAATCAGGAGTAAAGTTGAAGGAGGTAATTCAAATAATTCCTAGCAGTAGTACCTTAGTGTGGAAGCCAATATCAGATATGTAAATAAGAGAATCTTATGACTATAAATAAGCAGCATATGCAATTGCAGCATGCATAGCTATCGAGACCACTATAGTCGAAAAAGACTTCGGGAACAACCCCACCCTCTCCCAACCCTCCTTAGACAACAACAGTAACGTTGGACCCCGATGTTCGTTCCGATGATATTCCCAGAAACAAGTGAACATGTGGTGTAGTATTGTATCCTATAAGGTAGAGTAAGAGACATTTAAAAGATAATATCCTTCGGATAAGAAAAATGAGATAAAATACGAAAACTTCAGACATAGTATAAGAGTAGAAGAGAAGAGGAAATAACTCTAAGTAAAAGATTTAAAGGAGGAACTGTCAAGATAAAACAATAAAAAGAGGGAGCATTAGTCAAACAATGACAAGAATACATGAGTAACAGCGTTAGACATGACTAAGGATATATAACAACGGATTATTCCATTTAGAAATTGAAGAAGAACGGTATCAACATAATATATTATGGAATACATAGCAGCAAGATCTTAGGCGTTAGTATGAGACCAAGGTTCTATTAAGTATAAATTGGAAGAAAGATAACGAGCATAGCGCATATGTTTCCCTTCACAGCGCACCATTATAAATCAGGCTTAGCATTACTTGAAATAGATTTATTGGAGTATAACGTAAAAAATGGTCAAGGAAACTAAGTATACAGATATTGTTGAGACCGAGACAACACATGACAGAATAAAACTATGGGAATAATTGAAAGTGGGATATCATAGAGTGCCACCAGACATGGAGAATAAGTCAGTGTGGAAGATAATTAACCAGATTCATATTAGCAACGAATTTAAAGGTACGGAAAAAGTATGAACATTAACCAGAACCGAGTTGCCAGCGTCGACATGATTAGTAAGAGATATAGTTTAAGCATATGTGTACATACAATTAAGCTTAATATAGGCACCTCGTTCCTGAGTTTTTAGCCAATTAAGAAAGACCGCCAGAAAATCTACCATAATTAATATCATGAATATAAGAGGCATCAGTAAACAACAATATTAAGCTAGAAGTACATGAAGAATTTGACCATAAACTATGAGGTCCTAAGCCCCACAAATAGGCAGAGATAAAAAAGCTTGAAGGATGGATCTGATAAGCAGTTGGAGCTTAGCGAGGAGAAAATAGAGAGTACATCCCCAATTATGACTTCCAAGTCATGGCATACAAAGTCCAACATGATAATTACATTATCTTATGGTATGATGACAACGTATGGAAGATCGTCAGGAAGTAGTGAGATATAGTTGATTAAACAGAGTTGGCTATGAGAATACAGTCAGTTGAGATTTGGTGGCCTAGGAAATAGCGTGTGAATTCGGTGACTTGTGGTAAAGGGGATTCGATGACGAATCTTATTTAATGGGGGAGAAAATGTAACACCCCGATAACTCCGACGACTAATATATTATAGGTGGCATAATACAAGATATAAATCATGCTCAAGCGTGTATGTGGTCATGAATTACTTTTCGGACATTTGATATATCCCTTGCAGTTCTGATACGAAATTTACTTTCTGTTATATTCCAGACAACCCTTAGTACTTGGGCCATAATATTTTCATACTATCTCCAAATTTTATGAATTTTTATATCTTCGAAAAACTAAGACCGAGACCTGCAACTTCTGTGTTGGATATTTTTTCAAATTCGAATTAGAATCAGGTTCAAAATCGTAATTTTTATGGATACTATAGTGAAATTCGAGTAAAGTCTAGAATTGAGTGATGTAGCACAATTTTAGCCACTCATTTCATTACAAAATCAACCATTTGCTTATAAATAGGGAACTATTCACTCATCTATTTTCTAAGCTAAAAATGTGAAAAGCAAAGAGCAAAAATGGGGGTTCTCATGCCATTTTCTTCTCTTCATTTTATCTTCATTTCCAAGCCATTTTTGGATCCATTTGAGCACACTTTTAAGCATGGTAAGCTTTCTTTCCCTTTTTATCTTCTTATTTTTCAGTTTTGGACAAAAAAATAAAGCCTCAAATTCACACCTTGCATACCATAGGGTTTGGATTAGCTTAATTGGCATTGATGGTGTTGCTGGCATGTATTTTGCAGGGTGTCATGATAGTATTAGCATGGAATAAAGCCTTTATGTGTATGGATGTGTTGGGAAATTATATTTTATGATTGACGATACTAGATAATTGGTTGAGCTTGATTGATGAAATGAAATGAGTTTATGTTAAGTTGAGTTGAAGTTAGGATGATAGTGTTGGGGATTGCTTTAGGCATTGTCATTGAAGAGTTGGTGCTCTAGCCTGAAATTGGGCGAGTGTCGCGACGCCAATGGGCTTGTGTCATGATGCGAAGCAAGGAAATGTTCTCTGCCTTGGGTCTAGTCGTGTGGGCATCGCGACGCGCAACACTTAGCATTTCAACGCATAACAAGAAGATGCCTCTACCTCAGATCTGATCGAGTGGGAGTCGCGACGTGTAACATCTGGCGTCGTGACGCGTACCCTTTTCTCAGGATCAGTTTTAGCCATTCCAATTTAATCTTATGATGTTAGAGGCCACCCCTAGGGTTTCGTATCGGCACATACACACATATTATGTCATGTCACAAGCATAATACGTCATGTAGTGATAGTTAGTGAAATGAGAAGCTTAATCTAGTTCTGAAGCATATATCTCAACTTATGTACTAATTAAGGTTATCGATTATAGATTATCGACTGGAACCGTAATTCTCTTCGACGAAGTGAAGTAGTGTCAGCCAGATTCCAAATCTGTGAGTGGACTTTTTCTTTTCAAGTTGATATTTACTTATTTGTTTTTGAATTCAGACTTACTTTTAAGAACATTGGGCGTTAGCCAAGTTATTTCTAATTATTTTATGAATAAGAATATTTCAGAAAGTTTTATTTCAAAAGTATGATTTTAATGGTTTTTAGAGGCATGGGGAAAAACCTACCTCAGATGTGACTTATGGGAATTGACAGACATAGACGTGTGCACATGTAGATCCGGACTAGGGGAATGGTGATACGTAACGTCCCTAGTTCCTAGTTTCAAGGCTAGGGGGATGGTGATACGTAACTGTTGGGGTCAGGCGTGGCGGAAGCGCTGTTCGGGCAAAATCGTAACTTTAAAAACTTTTAAACTTACCAAATAAATATTCAATATCCAATATGAATAATTCATTCATATTTCACCTAAACATATTATATTTTTTTATCAAATAACAATATCAATAATTTAGAAAACATTGCGAATCGTTTACGAAAATGTTTTTCCGTAAAATACCATAAAACTCGTTTTTGCCTGAACCGACCAACCAATACACATAGGGGCTGCTCAGGTCAGCTCCAGTAGTACTTGGACAGTTCATGGGCTGCCCGAACAATGACCAATTCACTGTTTGGACAGTCGTTACCCGGTAAGCCTGAAACTCACCCGGTAAAGCTGTTTTTCGCCGTTTTCGTATATTTTCACTCCGAAACACTTTTCGGCAATTATTCCAATGTCCAATACACATCCAATATATTTAAATAACATATTTTTCATCACCAAAATTCCAGAATATCCAGATCTGATCTGGGTGCCAAAAATATCATTTTCATGCTTTAAATCCAATTTTCTCAATATTAATCATATTAATATTTACACCAATGAAGAACTCAAGAACAATTCTAGGAGTTATAAGAGTGGTCATAACACTCCAGAATGACAACAAGTCATAAAATGATAAAATTGAACTAATATTACATTAATATTACTCAATCTCACTTCACACATATATCTAGCCGCTCAATTTATTCTCCAAATCAAAAAGCCCCAAAATTCAAGAAAGAAATAAACCCTAAAACTATTTTAGATATTCAAGAACAAGAAACAAACTTTCTAAGTTTAAGAATATTGAAGATTACCTCAAAATCTCCTAATTTCCTTAAGCTTTCTTCTTGATTTCTTCACTTTCTCTCAAGTTTCTTCAAGAAATATTTTTGGGAGCTTTCTATTTGAGAGGTTTTCGACCATGGAGGACTTATGAAAGAGAAAAAATATTTTGGCTATTTTTCAAAATTATTTAATAAGCTTTAAGTTATCAAATTCAAATTGACAACTACAAGCTTTAAATAAAGCATGCCAATTGTTACCAAAAATAATTAAACATTTGTAATAACAATTATTCAAATGAATATTAATCTAATTAGACATAAAGTTAAAGTAGACAAATTCAAATTGAATACTTCAACCTTAAAGTTTAATATTATTAGTAACCAATAATAATTAAACATATTACATAACAATTATGTAATATTGATATTATTTAATTATTTAAATATTTAACATTTAAATATCTAAATAATTAATTAATATAATTATTAATATATATGTATTTTTATTTACACTAAATAACAAAATACATATACTAGTGACATGTGTCAAAATCTCATTTGACAATTAATTAATATATATCTAATCAAATTTTGTATCAAATATAAATACATATTAATTATTAATTGATCAAAATCCCCTAATATATGTATTTTCGTTTAACCGTTTAAACGATTCGAATTAACTCATTTAATCCGGTGAAGTATTATGATATTATGAGTAATCTGTATTATTCATAACGCGTTGCCCAAGTGCTCAACGAGTACACTTCATATTATGAGACTCTCTAAGTTTAGGTTTATCTATCACAGAATCAAATTTCGTGTCCATAATTCACCCACTCGTAAATTATGACGACCACATATAATCTCGCTAAACTATGCAAGTCGAGGTCATTGCATACGTATAATCCATTTGGCACAGGCTATCAATATTATACCGGGGATATAGATAGGAACATCAAATCCCTAAGATATAATATAATCGACTTTCAAATTTAAGATCTCTAAATAATACTCGGAACTTGCTTTCGAAGTATACCACGACCATGAATTTACTAGATTGCAAACACGTACAAGATACATATGCCCTGTACACAGGACTGACATATTCTGTCTGATACTCACAGAATATCATGAGCATCAGTCCACACCCAACGAGCAGAAAAAGGTTTGATCTAAATAGATCGGTGACATGACTGCCATCAAAGTGTGGAGGATGTCTCATATATCCACAGTGGTATCGCAAGTCGAAAGACCACTATGCTACTCGACTCGAGAGGATTCCTATTGACGTTGGTGTACCATCTATTAGGAAATATTTGGTGAGTCGTTCACTGTTTATCAAATAAACACATACACGTCTATACAAGTCTCCCAAGACTCATGGTTCATTGGGATAAACCATCGGACCAAGTCTCGATATACGACATGTACTGATCTCAACGGATTTTACTAACCGACCTGGGTCAGTAAATCTTGACCATGATTATTATTTGAGAATATACAACTTATAGTGATGCTTCCCGATGTCAATTACAAACTATGTTGTAACGGCGCATTACAAACTATGTCGTTCACTGTTTATCAAATAAACACCTACACGTCTATACAAGTCTCCCAAGACTCATGGTTCATTGGGATAAACAATCGGACCAAGTCTTGATATATGACATGTACTGATCTCAGCGGATTTTACTAACCGACCTGGGTCAGTAAATCTTGACCATGACTATTATGTGAGAATATACAACTTATAGTGATGCTTCCCGATGTCAATTACAAACTATGTTGTAACTGCGCATTACGTTGTAAATCTTGGGGTCTTTGTCTAATATATAAATACCATTGAATCATATTTAGTTTCAATCTAATCGTAATTATATCGAATACGTATATAAAAACAAGAGGTGCTATCATTAAGTAAGTAATATTATGGAAAAACGAATTGTTCGTATTCATGAATCAGACATAAATACGATCCGGATTGGCGCACCGAGCACCAACCCTAACAGTAATGCCCCTAGACCTTGTATTCAGGGTCAGGATGATGGCATGGATTAACACTCTTGATTCTAGTTTAGTGGCTTGGGGGATGGCGATACGTAACGTCCTAAGACACTAGTTTAAGTGTATGGGGGACGGTGATATGTAACCCCCCCATGTATTAGGTTTTCTACATATTCTCAAAAATATGATTTTCAGAAATGATGGTTTTAGAAAAGAGTTTTTAGAAAGAACAGTTTTATGAAAGACTTTCAGCAGAACAATTTTATGAAAGAGTTTTAGAAAGAATTCAGTTTTACAGGAGATCTCAGAGTTTTACAGACATAAAGGATTTCCAGAAAAGTTTTGTAGAAAGAGATGTGTTTTCAGATAAGAAAGAGTTTTCAGAAAAGATCAGTTTCTTGAGGTGATTTTGATTTCAGAACAATGAATGTTTCATAAAGTATTTCAGTTTCCGTTTTAAACAGTCCACTCATTAGGTCGTTCAAACGATCTAACCCCTCACTCCTAGTGTTTCTGTTTTACAGGTTTACCCGGAGGACGAGCTTGAGAGGATGGATACTGATGGCAGTCACTAGGGTGTTGAGTCCACCAGGTCGAGTTTAGAAGTTAAGCATAATCAGTTTCAAAGTAAAGTTACATGTCAGACAGTAGTATTATATAAGTCATTGTAATGTACTAAGAGTGTCCATGAATAAAGTTGTAAAAAAAAAAATTATTGAGTACACCGTTATGAGTATTAAAATGCATTGTATGTTGTTGAGTTAGACAACGGTCCACATGCATGAGTTTGTATTTGAGATGGATTAGTAGTGATGTTCATAGTCAGTAAGTCAGAGGCTCAAGGGGATATGACAGCCTATTCCCTGCCGGTAGCATCTCCGGAAGGGGGATGCTACACAGATCAATCAATATTTTCACTTTTTAGTTATTAATGGCTTCTTGTTTCTCAATGAATGCATGTACAGTATCCTCAAGGATTTTCCTAGGCGGTGGGACATATGGTGTATAATTTTAAGAATTTTGAAAATTCTGGTGTACCTAGGGAGGTTTTTGTGATGGTTGTGCTTGGTTATCATTCCTCCAATTAAATTTTGGATGGTTTCTCCAATCAAAATTGTAGGTTTGGGAGTATGAGTTTGGATTTGGTCTATTGAAGGTGTTTATGGAACTGATTGGTCATGTAGACATTCTTGCAGTGTTGGCAAGGTTGGGAAAACTTGTGTAACATGTTCATTTGAATTACAGATTTGACATGTGACTTCTTGAACTGACTTGACATGATCACTCTTTCTCATTTCTAACCCCTCAATTTTTTTAGCTAGAGATGCATATTTAGCAGAAAGATCATGATATTCCCTAAGGTTAAACATTCCCTTACCAGATGACTATGGTTTTACATACGACTCATAACTGCCAACTGTGTCTCAGTGTTGTGCATTCCCTGTTATGTTTTCTAAGTAATCTAGTGCATCTTCGAGGCTTTTGTCCCTAAATTCACCATTGCACATCATTTCCACTAATTGTCTACTTTGGAGTGTTAAACCCTCGTAGAAGTAGGAAACCAGCCTCCATATTTCAAACCCGTGATATGGACAAAAATTTAACATCTCTATAAATCTCTCACAATATTGGCAAAGTGTTTCCCCGACTATTGTGTGAAATTTGTGATTCTTCTCTCAAAGAAGTTTGTCCTATGACAGATAAATATTTTTTCAAAAATCGCTCTTGCAAATCATCCCATGCTCATGGATACTGACATAAGGTTTTGCAGCTGTAGACACCGCATTTTTGCATGACCCGATGATGAGCCTCATATGGAGGCACTACCCGATAAGTTGCGGAAGTCATGGGAAAAGAACGTCGGAAGGGGAAATTCAAGAAATAAACACCTTGCCAGATTCAATTCGTTTGCTTAGCCTAGGGATCGCTAGATTAATCTCTGTTTAACCGTTGGGCTCGGTCCAAAATCCCCGCAATCCACACTAATCCACACGCTCAAGCCTCCAAGCCCAATCCAAAAATAATTAAAACATTTAAAACACATGTCTAAATTAAATCACATCCAATTAAATTAAAACAAATCAAATCAAATCAAATCCCCTTTCCTAAATTAAATAAATCAAATAAATCCCTCTCCTAAACTAAATAAATCACATTTCTAAATTAAAGAAATCCTTTCATTATAAACAAACTAATTAAATCTTCCCCATGATCACACAATCTCCATTCACTACCCATACAAGGACAACCCTAACCCACTCTTATAAAAAGACACACAAACTAGACCTTTGGACCCGGGGGGAGAGAGCTCATTCACGATAACTCACAAAACAACAGAAAACCCTAATAACTCACGGCAATAACACAAGCATCCTTTCTCTATTCTCTTCCTTCTCTCTCTAGCCTCTTCATCTCGCCTCTCTCAACCCTAAACAACCACGCATGAACCTTCAACCCAGCCAACACCCCTCTCGGTAACCCTCCAACAAAGCCACATTTTCTGGCTTCCTTACACACTCAGCATAAGCAAGCAGGCCACACGGTTTCACCTTAAATAGCAACCTCACGCACAACAACTGCCCACCAAGCCATTGACGGCTTCACATAACAATAAAAACCCTAACCTTCACTGACCTTCATCTCTCGGTTCGCTACTCTTTCTCACCTATCCACACTCTCGGCAAAAACAAAAACAGCACACACCATTCACCACTCGGCAAACATAAATAGCACACACCCTTCACCACTCGGTAAAAAGATAAACAGCACACACACCCTACCAATCTGCGAACAAAACCCTAAGCCACAAAGCCCTCCATCGAACCAAAACACAAACAAACAAATCACACAGCTCACAAACTCTAAGCCACAAAGCCCTTACCGACTCAAACGAAACAAACAAACAAAGCAAGCCCCCTGACCGACCAAAATTAAAGCACCCACTAACTCTCACACATACGTAAACAACGACAAACCATGCAGCCCTACAGGTAGCCATAAAACACGTAGACTCGGCAATAATAAATAACCACCAGCAAGCCACAAACACACTCCCCCCTAAATACCAAAAACTATCCACCAAACTGCACCCTAAATACCGCAGAAACAGCCCCCTAAACCGCACCACAAACAGCCCGTACAGCCCCCAGATTCACTGCAAAACAGTCCCGCAAACTACACCCCTAAAATACCGCAAAACAGTCCCGAAAAACTACACAACCAGAACATCAAAAACTGCATCAAAAATAGTCCAAAATCGCACAAATCGTCACCTAAAACAGCCCATAAATACCGCAAAGACTAACCAAATACAATGACCAGAAAATACAGCAAAAATAGAGAAAACAGCGAGGCGACGAAGGGAAATATTGAACCAGTGAACCGAAAAAGTTGCGTAGCATTAATCCTTCCGACGGCCGTGTAACGCACTTCCAAGAGGCGAATTAAAAGGTAAGACCTGAGGGCACCCTTTTATTTAATTTCATTCATCTTTTTCAGTTATTTATTATTATTTCTTCGCATGCACACTGTTGGTTCATGTATGTTATTGTTTTGGGATGAATGATTTTGTGCTATCTCTCGTGGTATATAGGATGGAAACCCAGACGTAAATTCCGTAGCCGAATCCGAATGAACGGTAGTGCGGTATGAAATTGGGATACAATTCCACGTACTACTTGAGAAACACACATATTTCGTTTTATCTAATCTTGTGTTTATCCATGGTTCATTAGAAATAGCATGTTATTTCCATGCATGATTTAGTTATTTCTTTCGCATTAGGAACTTAATTATATCTCTTCAACGTTTATGTTTAGACCATTATTATTTATTTATGTTTCCGCATTTATCAATTTAATATGTTCATGGAATTGTGTGATTGCCGTTATGTCGATTTACTTTTATGCATGCAAACTTAGATATAGGTTCTACTCCTATGTATGCAAACTTAGATATAGGTTGTATGTAAACTTAGATATAGATTATTCTTGCTTATGTGTTGCATGAGACTCGATTATACTATCGCATAAATCCTTTCATTACAATTGTCATAAGTAAGAGGCCATTCCGAACCCAACAGTTTGAGGTCTTCCCTTGCGAGGGGTGAGTGCGGCCTTAAATCATTTCCCAGTTCACGCTGGGTGGCGATTCCATTTTATTTCTCTGATTTAGTCCCCCGCGGGCTACTTCGTACTCCCGACCGGGCCGCGAGCCTGGAATAGTGTCGTCGATTTCTGTGTCCTATAGTCTGGCGACTCCACTAGGGATAGAGAATCGGCCCCGAAATAATATTTTGTAATGTTTGCGATTTGTGCTTTAGTTAACTGTGTCTACAGTGGGTTGAAGAGGTTTAACCAAAGGCATTATTAGAGCTAGGTAATGGTTTGGTGTCTTCTTTCATTCACTACCTTTCTACAGCTGAAAGGAAAAGTTGTGAAGGCACCTAGATAATCATTTACTCGAAGCTTACTATGATGGACTAATTTGGAGGACCTATTGTTTATTCTTGTCACCAAGGCGATAAGAGCCTAAGAGGCTTGGGTATTTAAGAGAGTCCGCTCCACCCTCCCTCTGGGGAATCTTCAATAAGAAATTCATTTGACAGTCATTCATGTATCATCACTCGTTGGCACGTATCTTAGGGTATAAAAAAGGTGCACTCACTTGGTCGCTCGAACCCTTGAGTGGGGAGACCTAATTGTGGGCAATCCTTCGCCAGCGGGAGCCTTTGTCTACACTCCTATAAACCCGCGTATGAACCATAGTCATATATCTCATAGAAGTTGCCTCTTTATGCTTTTGATAAACACATGCATATTATATCTCATGCATCGCACGCATTTCATGCATATCATGCATACACGCATCATGTTAACCCTGTGTCTTAAAAGCCATCATAGATATCTGTTGGGTTAGAGAAGAAAGAAAGATTTGTCAAAAAGAGTTTAGCATACATGTATATCAGGGAAAAGGAAACCGAGGAACAGAAAACGTTACGGCAATGATAGAAAGACCATCGGGGGGCCATCAAAAAAAAAAAGAAAAAAAAATTATTTGTTCTTAGTCCTTAATAGTTAGGCATAAGTCTGATGATGAAATTGATTGCTTTAGGGTGAAATCTTAGAAACGATAAACTCTTGATGTGCTTTTATCTGATGCATTGAGTAGTTGATCTATGTTAGACTCGTAAGCACTTAATTATAGGTTCTTAGCAGTGAAAACCTGAGTAGTTAGCAAAGTGACTAGTTGAAGAAATTGTAGGTCGGTGAATGATCGTTCGCCTAAATGTCTATCCTGATTTGCTTGTGTTATGATGTGTGGTATTGTTGAAAATAAAAGAAAAGAAAAGAATTAAACCATCTATAACCGATAAGCGTGGAGCTACCCATGGGTGAGTATTAGGACCACCATGAGGAGAAATGTTACCTTAAAGGGTAGGTGTGTTGAAGAAAAAGAAAAAAAAATTATTTTTTCTTAGTCCTTAATAGTTAGGCATAAGTCTGATGATGAAATTGATTGCTTTAGGGTGAAATCTTAGAAACGATAAACTCTTGATGTGCTTTTATCTGATGCATTGAGTAGTTGATCTATGTTAGACTCGTAAGCACTTAATTATAGGTTCTTAGCAGTGAAAACCTGAGTAGTTAGCAAAGTGACTAGTTGAAGAAATTGTAGGTCGGTGAATGATCGTTCGCCTAAATGTCTATCCTGATTTGCTTGTGTTATGATGTGTGGTATTGTTGAAAATAAAAGAAAAGAAAAGAATTAAACCATCTATAACCGATAAGCGTGGAGCTACCCATGGGTGAGTATTAGGACCACCATGAGGAGAAATGTTACCTTAAAGGGTAGGTGTGTTGAAGAAAAAGAAAAAAAAACAAAAAAAAAGAGACAAAGGAAAAGAAAAATAAAATCATACCACATTGAGCTCGGAAAAGCAATTGCAGAGCATAACTGAGACATCTAGGTTGGTTTGACCCATCGATCCCGATTTTTGAAACGAAATCATTGAGTTGGCTTACTTAAGGATCAAGTTGTGAAAGAACCTTTGCACACACACACTTTGAGTCTGGCTTAGATCATTTATTCAAAGACTTGGATTTGAGTTGCATCGAGTGTTTTGAAGGTTCTCTGGTCTCATTATTGAGAATTCTTTGAGGACAATGATGTGTATAACTATTGGGACTATCTCATAGCCTGTAATGGGGTATGTTGATATGGAATGCCACATCATATGGTTCACCTTGACCTGATGTAAGCAATGAAGAGCAGAAAGCTAAGCCAAGACTGGGGGCGACCAGTCTACCACCCCGCAAATAAGGGATACAACGAGAACTTGAGCCATGAAGACAAAAGAGAACTGAGCAATCAACAGAAAAGAACCGGTAGAAGGAAATTATAAGCAGGCCCAGGAGGCGACCAGAGACATTTGTAGGCAAATGGTACCAAGGAGCACACGGAAGGCCTAACCCATCGGAATAGGAAATACATCCATGCATACATTCATACACGTCACATGCACGCATCTTTTTGTTTTGTTTTTGTTTGCAGGTTTTGAAGAAAAGGAAAAAACGGCAAAGTCAAGCAGTTTGGGGAATGAATCCCAGGGTCGAGGCCCATATTATAAGCAATTTCGGGAATGAATCACAGGGTCGAAGGCTACATTATCAGCAGTTTCGGGAATGAATCCCAGGGTCGAGGCCCACATTATCAGCAGTTTCGGGAATGAATCCCAGGGTCGAGGACCACATTATCAGCAGTTTCGGGAATGAATCCCAGGGTCGAGGCCCACATTATCAGCAGTTTCGGGAATGAATCCCAGGGTCGAGGCCCACATTATCAGCAGTTTCGGGAATGAATCCCAGGGTCGAGGCCCATAGTATCAACAGTTTCGGGAATGAATCCCAGGGTCGAGGCCCATAGTATCAACAGTTTCGGGAATGAATCCCAGGACCGAGGCCCACACTATCAGCAGTTTCGGGAATGAATCCCAGGGTCGAGGCCCACTTTCTACATAATTCGGGAATAAAGCCCACTTTCTACACAACTCGGGAACAAAGCCCACAATCAGCTCAATTCGGGAACAAAGCCCACTCTCTACATAGCTCGGGAATAAAGCCCAGGGAACAAAGCTCACATTCAGTACAGCTCGGGAACAAAGCCCACTCTCTACACAGCTCGAGAATAAAGCCTATGGAACAAAGCTCACATTCAGTACAGCTCGGGAACAAAGCCCACTCTCTACACAGCTCAGGAATAAAGCCCAGGGAACAAAGCCCACATTCAGTACAGCTAGGGAACAAAGCCCACAGTCAACATAGTTTGGGAATAATGCCCAGGGAATAAAGCCCACATTCAGTACAACTCGGGAACAAAGCCCACATTCAATACAGTTCGGGAATAAAGCCCATGGAACAAAGCCCACATTCAGTACAGCTCGGGAACAAAGCCCACAGTCAATACATTTCGGGAATAAAGCCCAAGGAACAAAGCCCACTCTCTACACAGTTTGGGAACAAAGCCCAGAAATAAAACCCACAATCAACAGTTCGGGAACAAAGCCCACAACCAATTCAGTTCGGGAATAAAGCCCACAATCAACACAAGTTCGGGAACAAAACCCAGGGAATAAAGCCCACAATCAACAGTTCGAGAACAAAGCCCACAACTAACTCAGTTCGGGAATAAAGCCCACAATCAACATAAGTTTGGGAACAAAGCCTATGGAATAAAGCCCACAATCAACAGTTCGGGAACAAAGCCCACAACCAATTCAGTTCGGGAATAAAGCCCACAATCAACACAAGTTCGGGAACAAAGCCCAGAGAATAAAGCCCATAATCAACAGTTCGGGAATAAAGCCCACAATATACACAGTTCGGGAACAAAGCCCACTCTTAACATAGTTCAGGAATAAAGTCCACACTCAGCACAAAACGGGAACAAAGCCCAGTGAACAAAGCCCACATTCAGTACAGTTCGGGAATAAAGCCCACATTCAGTACAGCTCGGGAACAAAGCCCACAGTCAACACAGTTCGGGAACAAAGCCCACTCTCTACACAGTTCGGGAACAAAGCCCAGGGGTCAAAAACACCTCGCCATCACATTCATCACAGTTTGGGAACAAAGCCCAGGGAAAAAAGCCCACTCTTAGCATAGCCATGGAATAAAGCCCACACTCGGTGGTTCGGGAACAAAGCCCAGAGGTCGTAGCGCCTCGCCATCAACTCAACTCAGTAACGGTTCGGGAATGGACCACCTCATACAGTAACGGTTCGGGAATGAACCACCTCTTATCAGCTCAGTTCGGTAGTGATTCCTAGAGATCGCAGCATCTTACAGGGATGAACCTTGGGGGTCGAAGCACCTCGCCACCATATCAACTCAGTTCGAAGAAACAACAAGTCAGATAGCAGCTGGCGAGCTAGGTAAGTAAAAATGAATGTATAACTTTGATAGGATTGTCACTGTCACACACTGCATAAGTCCCATCAAAGTGGGGGCGACTGTAGACACTGCATTTTTGCATGACCCGATAATGAGCCTCATATGGAGGCACTACTCGATAAGTTGCAGAAGTCGTGGGAAACGGACGTCAGAAGGGGAAATTCAAGAAATAAACACCTTGCCAGATTCAATTCGTTTGCTTAGCCTCGGGATCACTCGATTAATCTCTGTTTAACAGTTGGGCTCGGTCCAAAATCCCCGCAATCCACACTAATCCACACGCCCAAGCCTCCAAGCCTAATCCAAAAATAATTAAAACACATGTCTAAATTAAATCACATCCAATTAAATTAAATCAAATCAAATCAAATCAAATCAAATCCCCTTTCCTAAATTAAATAAATCAAATAAATCCCTCTCCTAAACTAAATAGATCACCTTCCTAAATTAAAGAAATATTTTCCTTATAAACAAACTAATTAAATCTTCTCCATGATCACACAATCTCCATTTCCTACCCATACAAGGACAACCCTAACTCACTCTTATAAAAAGACACACAAACCGGACCTTTGGACCGGGGGGAGAGAGCTCATTCACAACAACTCACAAAACAACAGAAAACCCTAATAACTCACGACAATAACACAATCAGCCTTTCTCTATTCTCTTCCTTCTTTCTCTAGCCTCTCCATCTCGCCTCTCTCAACCCTAAACAGCCACGCATGAACCTATAACCCAGCCAACACCCCTCTCGGCAACCCTCCAACAAATCCACCTCTTCTGGCTTCCTTACACACTCAGCATCAGCAAGCAGGCAACACGGCTTCACCTTAAACAGCGACCTCACGTACATGAACTGCCCACCAAGCCATTGACAGCTTCAAACAACAATAAAAACCCTAACCTTCACTGACCTTCATCTCTCGGTTCACTACTCTTTCTCACCTATCCACACTCTCGGCAAAAACAAAAACTACACACACCCTTCACCACTCGGCAAACATAAATAGCACACACCCTTCACCACTCGGCAAAAAGATAAACAACACACACACCCTACCAATCTGCGAACAAAACCCTAAGCCACAAAGCCCTCCATCGAACCAAAACACAAACAAACAAATCACACAGCTCACAAACCCTAAGCCACAAAGCCCTCACCAACTCAAACGCAAACAAACAAACAAAGCAAGCCCCCTAACCGACCAAAAGTAAGCCACCCACTAACTCTCACACATACGTAAACAACGACAAACCATGCAACCCTACACGTAGCCATAAAACATGTAGACTCGGCAACAATAAATAACCACTAACAAGCCACAGACACACTCCCCATAAATACCAAAAACTGTCCACCAAATTGCACCATAAATACCGCAGAAACAGCCCCCTAAACCGCACCACAAACAGCCCGCACAGCCCCCATATTCACTGCAAAACAGTCCCGCAAACTGCACCCCTAAAATACCGCAAAACAGTCCCGAAAAACTACACAACCAGAACATCAAAAACTACATCAAAAACAGTCCCAAAATCGCACAAACCGTCACCCAAAACAGCCCCCAAATACCGCAAACAGTAACCAAACACGATGATCAGAAAATACAGCAAAAACAGAGAAAACAACAACTCAAAATAGCGAGGCGACGAAGGGAAACATTGAACCAGTGAACCGAAAAAGTTGCGGAGCATTAACCCTTCCGACGGTCGTGTAACGCACTTCCAAGAGGCGACTTAAAAGGTAAGACATGAGGGCACCCTTTTATTTATCTTCGTTCATCTTTTTCAGTTATTTATTATTATTTCTTCGCATGCACATTGTTGGTTCATATATGTTATTGTTATGGGATGAATGATTTTGTGCTATCTCTCGTGGTATATCGGTTGGAAACCCAGACGTAAATTCTGTAGCCGAATCTGAATGGACGGTAGTGCGGTATGAACTTGGGATACAATTCCACGTACTACTTGAGAAACACACATATTTCGTTTTATCTAATCTTGTGTTTATCCATGGTTCATTAGAAATAGCACGTTATTTCCATGCATGATTTAATTATTTCTTTCGCATTAGGAACTTAATTATATCTCTTCAACGTTTATGTTTAGACCATTATTATTTATTTATGTTTCCACATTTATCAATTTAATATGTTCATGGAATTATGTGTTTGTCGTTATGTCGATTTACTTTTATGCATGCAAACTTAGATATAGGTTCTACTCCTATGTATGCAAACTTAGGTATAGGTTGTATGCAAACTTAGATATAGATTATTCTTGCGTATGTGTTGCATGAGACTCGATTATACTATCGCATAAATCCTTTCATTACAATTGTCATAAGTAAGAGACCATTCTGAACCCAACGATTTGAGGTCTTCCCTTGCGAGGGGTGAGTGCAGCCTTAAATCATTTCCCAGTTCACGCTGGGTGGCGACTCCATTTTATTTCTCTGATTTAGTCCCCCGCGGGCTACTCCGTACTCCCGACAGGGCCGCGAGCCTGGAACAGCGTCGCCGATTTCTGTGTCCTACAGCAGCCAAATTTTAGCTTTATCATATAAAGAAAAGGGAAAAAACTTGAGTCGAATTATATTCATGTGATAATTTTGATCTATGCAATTATTACATACCTCTTCGAATTACCTTAAATGCTGATAAAGATTTTTTGATTTTAGACCGTGGAATGTGGGTAAAAGTTGGATGACACTTGGTTTAAAATTAAAATGTGATGCATCTGGGGGAAACCAATGCAAGATGGTGATTTTGTCCTAGTGGGATTCATGAATTCTCTGAGTGTCATAGGATGATTAAGATCGCCATGTTGAGACTCATGTTCCACCTGATCAACTAGATTTTCATCTCGGCCAGGTGGGTTATCATTTCGATTCTCAGCCATTTTGACTAGACCTGGCCGCCGGTTCAGTTCCGGTTCGGAACCGAACCGAACCGGCCGGTTCCCGGTTCCACACTTAAGTGGAACCGGAACCGTAAACCGAACCGGAACCGAACCGTTCGGTTCCGGTTCGGTTTACGGTTTTCAGGTTTTTTTTTTTTTTTAATAATAAATTTTAAAAAATAGAAAAAATTCTATAATCGTAATGTTTTTTCATACTATCACATTATTTATAGAATCTTTTTTATATAAAATTCTTTTAACATATAATCTTTTTTATAGCCAACTCTTGGCTAGTGTTTTCTTTATATAAGCGATGTGGGATATTTTTTACTTGGCTATTGTGTCCCACATTGCTTATATAAAGAAGTCAATAACCAAGAGTTGGTTATAAAATGGATATGGATATTCATGTTTTAGTATTGCAATTTTAAACCTCATTAAGTCATTATTATTAATAAAAAAAAATTGAGATTTACTTGAGGAACCTTACGGTTCCAAGAAAATAAATTTTTTTTTTTTTTTTACTTACGGTTCTAACCGGAACCGTACGGTTCCGGTTGGAACCGCTGGAACCGTTCGGTTCCAGCGGTTCCAACCGGTTCGGTCAGGGTAAGAACCCTAACCGAACCGGTCAGGTTCTGGTTTGGTTCCGGAACCGGAACCGGAACCGGTTGGAACCGGAACCGTCCGGTTCCAACCGGTTCGGTTCCGGTTCCGAACCGGAACCTTGGCCGGGTCTAATTTTGACTGACGATGAATGTGATGGAGACTCTCTATTTAATCCATCGCTAGATGATCGAGATCAATGTCTCATACAACTTAAATGCAGACTATATGCTAAAATTTAAATATGCAAATGCAATACTTATAAAAATAAAAAAATTATAAACATGTGAAAAAAGTAAAAATAAATGACAAAAGAAAAGGAAAAAAAGAAAAAAAAAATACAAATGTAGTTATTAGATCTAAAAACGTCATCTGATTCTTGTCAATTCAGATCTCAATTGAATTTCTCGTTCAGCTGTCTCAATTTCTCGAATTAGGTTCTCACAAAAAATTAAAGAAAAATCTCTAGATGAGGATGGTTCAAGAAAATTTTTGGCAAAATACAAGCTTCATTTTAATTGAGTTTTCTATCTCCTGTAACCTTGAAGAATCGAGTATAAGGTTTTTCTATATGTGAGATGTCTGGGTTTAAGATTCTTTTAGGATCAATTAGGATATATTGAATCAACACAAATGCAAAGAAAAAAAAGTGAGATGCAGAAAATATATATAAAAAAAAGATATACAAAAGAAAAGAAAAGAAAAAATACAAGGATGTTAAAATATTATTATATCTACTAAATTATATTCCCCGACAACGAAGCCAACAACTTGACATACTCACAAAGTGGTTCTTTACTCCCAAATATATGAGTGTCGAAGTAATATAATAACCCGGTAAGTCTGAGGTTGATCCACAATGAATAAATTTAGTAAAATAAAATAATAATTCAAGTGACAAAAAAATAAAAATGTTGAATTGTTTGAAGTGGTGAACAATTTTAAATTAGATTGCAACAATAAAATAAAATACTGGGGCTAAGGGATCCACTCTTGATATTTCAAATTTAGAGTACTTTTACTTTTTATAATATATAAATTGTTATTATTGCCCAGTGAATTTACTTTATGAATTAATTATGTCAAAACATATAAAACTAGCCATAAATGCAGTGATAACATTTGTCTATAATAAGTCTTGTCAGATACTCAATTATGCCAAATATATAAAACCAGCCATATATGCGTTAACAAAGTTTGTCAATAATTAATCCAGATTTAAATTAAATATTAATCTTTAGATTACAATTCATATATTATAATATAAGTAAGATTAATCTATATTCTCATATTAAGAGTTTTATCCTTTACTCCAGCATGATGAAATTAACTATTCATATTTTGAATAAAAACACACATAATTTTATTATTGAAAGAAATTACTACAAAGCTTAAAAAATAAAACACACAAGACATTTCTTCCAAGTTCTTCAAGAGAGAAAATGAAAGAAACATGAAGGAAATGAAATGTGGGCACCTTTATTTACAGTAGAAGTGTTCATCCCCCAATTATTAATTAGAACTTGCCAAATCAAAACAAACAATAAATTTTTACTAATTTATTTTTTCTTTTTCATTTTTTGACTTTCTTTTTTTAATTTTTGTTGATTATTTTGCAAACACTTGTCACAATCCACCTAAAGATGGAATGTGACATTTTAATTTTAATTTATTTATTATTTATTTATTTATTTTTTAATAATTAAAATTACATGCAACACACATTGCTTTTTCACCAATTTCGACATTGAAAACCTCAGAACTAGAAAATCTTATAAAGAGTAAAGTTGTAGATATTTGAGTTTTTTTCATCTGAAACTGGAATAGCCTTAATCTGATATCGGAGTAAAAAGGTATGGCCAAAATACGAAAATTGCGCAAATTTGGAATTTCCGAAATTGTACACTGTTAGAACGCCATTTTAAGTTTATGGCCTTCAAAATCCAAATGTCACGTCCATTTTTCTAATTATGCATCCAAAGAATTATTTCACCTACATAAGAAATAAAAATCACAATAAAATTATATAAAATATAAATTTAATTATTATTTCACAAATGTGCTAAATTAAAGGGATTAATAAAACTACAAAAAAGTCAATATTAAAGTGTGCCAATGATTTCGAAATGCCAACACCATCGCCAAATTTTGACCATTCCAAAGAAAGTCAACATTAAAGTGTGCTATAGGATATCGATGGACAAAAAAATATATGATATCTTCAAGAAACACTACAAGGACATTACTTGGATTGATGATGAATAAAATTTACAAAAAAGAATTATTGCATTTAAAGTTTTTGATGAAAGACACACTACTCATAATATATATATATATATATTGATTAAAACTATTTTTGAAGAATATTATTTTATTAATAAAATATTTATAATTTGTTTTGACAATGCAACTACAAACACTCCATTTATAACTGATTTAAAAACTATTTGTCAACCTACTTTCGGTGGTAAACTTTTCACATAAGATGTGCATGCTATTTTTTAAATTTAAATGTCCAAGATGAGTTAAGAATATTACATGAACATCTTAGTCAAAATTGTCATATCTTATTTATGGTCACATCCACAAGTAATGAAAGATTGGTATAAATTTTGTAAAGTCCACAATAGGAAGCCTAAGAAATTTTCAAGAGATGTTCCAATCCGTTAAAATTCAACATATGAATTGTTGAATGGGTCATTTGCATATAATGAATTATTGTGTTTTTTATTATTTCACATGTTAGCGATGTTATTTTATATCCTCAATAGTGGAGTTTTAAAAGTATTTAATGATACTACATATACTTTATCTGATATTTATTATCTTACTGCTAATGTATTTATTAATTAATCTTTTAATATTTTTACTGTTATACAAGAACATAAGAATGATGAGTACTTGTACGAGTCAGTTGCAATCATGAAAATTAAATTGTATCAATATTTTGAAAATATTCCTTTAATTAACTTAGTTGCTTCTGTTTTTGATCCTTGTATTAGGTTAAATGGTTTGAAAGATTATTTAGATATTTATTATGAATGTTTAAATAAACAAGTATATGTTAATAAAATTATTAGCGATTTTTGAGCTGATATATTTCAATAATAAAATGAATATTATTTACAAGTTGATGAGAATGCCCCCCCCCATCTTCCCAACATACTGAATTTGAGCATTTTGGAGTTGGTGTTTTGAGCGCCAATCCGAATAATGTATTGTAATATTTTATTATTTATTAATAAAATAATTACATTTTCATTTCAGTTTGTTAATGATAATTATTATTATGTCATGATCTTTTAATGCATAGTAGTTTAACACACACACACACACATATTTATTTATTTATATGTTAAGAATGACACCGACCCTAGAATAGTCACATAGTAATACTGGACACTGGGTGTGACTCGATATTGTGATAATATTACTATTATAAACTATTCTCAAAGTATATATAAATTCCTAGTTGTTAGTTTTGGAATACGGTCAGATTCTTATAACCTAGACTAGCACTTGTCGCATATTGGATTTGAAATTTCAATGGCCTAATTCAATGGACCATGAGCATGAGAAGCTCGTATAGACATGTGGGTCAACATTCTTCGTAATTTCGGAGGTGGTCGAATTTCGTATATATGAGCTAGGCTTATATGACGAATATGTTTGGACTTAGAGAGTCCCACAATATGAAGTGTACTCGTTGAGCACTCGAGTAGCCGATTATCTTTGATAATAAATAATATTTGATATTATATTTATTAATGAAAGTAATTAATTGTTATTGGATAACATTAATTATTTACTTGACCAATTGTGATTAATTAGATTAATCCATATTTATAATACACAAGGGCTTTGTTATAATTTCATAAATATCTCCACAATCGGAAGATATTTTGGTAATTATAAAATATACAATAATAGATGTATTTAAATTGATTTAATTGGATTAATCAAGTTGTTAGATAAAGTTGATAAGATTACACATAATTTGTATATTTGGACAAATTGGATTAAGCCCACCAAAAAGTTGATTAAAATTTTTATTAATTAAAAATTCAAAACTTAATCATAAAAGATAAGTTTAGGCATTTTTGATTAGTAAGTCTTAACCTAAAGAAAATAATTGTGAGAGATACTTTGGAAGTTCTCTACAATTTTTCAACTTAAAAGATTTAATATTTTATTTAAGCTTGCTAGGTAAGTTTTGTTTTGTTTTTTTTTTTTATATATAATAAGTTATGTTTCCATTAATGATTTGATATCATTAGTGAAATATATGGTGATGTATTATGTATTTGATGTATAATAACACAACTTAAAGTTGAAATTAGGATAAAGATTTGTGTATAAATGCTTAAGAAACATTAAAAGACAATTTGGTTGTGATTGGGTCAAGTTTTGTGTATGTTAGACATAAAACACAAAATTTGGAGTTTAGAACTCTAAATAAATAGTTTAGAACTATGACTACCATTGTAGAATCACCTGACCACCTTTAAATGACCTACAATTGTTCAATGGTTACATCTTTATGGGATTCTTGTTTGGTTTTAACTTTAGATTCAAAATTTATGCATATATGTATGTATATTGAATAAATTTATATTTTTTTTGTAAAAATATTTGATATTTTGAAAAACATGATTTTGTTATTTAAAATGTGTTGATGTTGGTTTTGATATTAAAATTATATTTTGAAAAGATTGAAAATATATTGGGTGAAAAAACTATTTTTTCAACTCTCTGGAATTTCAATTCCAGAGAGCGGATTAACATTAGCACTTTGTGCTTGCTACAGTGTGCGCGCGTGCTCGCTATAGCGTGCTGAAATTTTATTTTCTCATGTTTTGAGCTTCCAGACTCCGATTCGTCCTAGATTTTTTATGAACTCGTAATGGAATATAATAATTTCATTTAATTATTTAAAAATACACACATTCTCTATATCAGTGGGTTAGACCCATTTTTGCTGTGCTGGGCCCTGATCCGGCCTTAGGGGTTCCAGATCCGCCATAACAGGACAATCTAGTACAACAATGTCTAGAGGGCAACTCCCACTTATGCGAAAAAAGCAACCAAGGGTAACAAGTGTTGCATTTGAATTTGATGTTTATCTAATAACTTCTTTTGAGATTGGTGATATTTCAAGTACAAAGCAACACGCTAGATAATTTCCAATCTTAGCATTACTTACTAAGGATATTCTAGCATCTCTAATGTCAACAATTGCAGTTGAGCAAACATTTAGTGCTGGAGAGAGTATATTGGATGAGATTTGGTCAAATATGAGTCCAAAATCATTAGAGGGCCAAACATGTCTTGATGATTGAACCAAAGTTAAGCGTAGTATCCAAGAAAATATCAGAGAGAGTAATGATTATTTATTCGACTTAACCAAGGAAACTCAAGTAACGACAACTGAAACGGCCGACAACGAGTAGCCGATTATGAATTAAATTTAATTTCAATTGTAATTATTATATAATGAGTTGTAATTCTATATTATGTATACAATAAATTAAAATTCGTCAAATCTAAAATTTTGTCAAATCCTTAGTCTTAGAAGTTAGAACCGGAATCGAAACGAACCGTACAATTTCTCCTTTAATAGGAATTGGAATTGCCGGTTCGGTTCAGGAATCGAACCGCAGTGAGGGCTACACAAATGGCCAAGACCGGCTCTGGGGAAGAGGTTCGTCAGCTGTTTTTGAGTTTAAATCAGCTATGCGGAATGTTTTTTGACTTGTTGTTAGGGGATGAATAACGGTGCAAGCATGAAGTAGCAACTCGCGTCGCAAGGTAAGTTTTGGTCCTTATGCGTAGACGCTGCATGCAAAGAAGAAAACCTCACATGGGTTTGAATGAAAAGAAAACGTAGGGTACTTAAATTGCATGGTGTGAATGGAACACAAACTGATTATGCCAATAATTATCTTTTATCATCTGTTCTAGTTTTACTTCATATTATCAACTGGTTTTTGATAATAATATTCTATTAGTTTCCCACAAATAGCTAGGATAGATTTGTCATCTCAAAAACTATTTGGAAGGTTGAGGGTTTTTTCATGCATGCACCTCACAAAATTTTGGATTAAATATACATAAAAGATTATTATAAAATAAATGGATATAAGAAAGATTGAGAGCAATGTTTTACTATCATGCCTAAGGTTATCAAAAGTAAACTGGACCAGACTCAACCGTAAGACATTTTAGAGGGCCGGGCCCAACTAATCTGGTTTGATAGTGGGTTAGGATTGAGCCCAATGTTAAATGGGCCTAACTCTGGGTGAATTTTGGCGGTGGGGTCACATTGCGTAGCACTGCCACTCACAATGAAAAGTGGGACCCATTCTCATTAAAAAAAAAAAAAACTGGCATTGTTTTGTCAAATGCTCCTCTCTCTGTTTTCCTCGCGCTCGCCAATAGAGCGACAAAAGGAAAGAAAAGAGAGAAAAGGAAACAACGAACGAAACACCGTAACAAATTATAAATTTTGAAAAAATAATTTAAAAAAATTAAAAGTTCAAAACATTTTTTTCTTCATCTCTGGTCGTAATTTTTTTTTTTAATTCCTTTAAGCTCCCATTTAATAACACCAGATGGTAACGTTAGAATCGTCCCCGGTCAAAGTACGGCGGTCGTATGGTTAATTTTTTTTTTTTTTTGGCATTTTGACTCGATTTAGGGTTAGGGTTTTCGCGAATGAGATTTCGTGTTCTCTCATTTCAAGGTCAACTCCACGGAGTTTCGCTTTCGAAGGTAATGTTTGATTTTGTTTCCCTATTTTTCTTAATTTATTGAAGATTTATTTATTCCACGTTTGCTTCTTATGCAAGTTAATCTTGGCGTTAGTTTGAGCAATGCGTTTGTACTTTTGAGATTTTTAGAGTTATTGATTGTGAAATGTTTGTTCTAATCCCCAAATTGAATGATTAGGGTTAGGGCATCAAGAGCAATGGAAGCGTCTGGTACTAATCCTGACGCTTATAGAGGTTCTGGAACGAGTAGTAATTCCCGAAGATATGGAATACTTTCGGCTTCTAATATAATTCAAGCGCCTATATCGACGTTGTTAGAGTACTCGGGTCTTTTGAGAACGAGGTCTAGTCATCAGGAATCGGAATCGTTGATTAATTCTACCGTTTCTGCTCACCTTAGCAATAATAATCGGCTTAATGATTCTACTATAGACAATGGGGAGGTTGCGATTAGGATAATTGGTGCGGGGGAGCATGAACATGATAGAGAAGGGTCTGGAGGGTTGGTGGTTGGCCAGATGAGGGAAGTGAGTGGGCAGAATGAGGTGGCGTCTGTGGGGTTGGCGGGTGATAATGAGGGAGATGGTAGGACAGATCATGGGGTGTCCGCTGGAGAAGGTGTTTCACAGTCTTCTAATGGGAATGGTGATGCAGAAGCTGGGGATGGTGCTGGTGTTAATGGTAGAGACTCATCTTATCAGAGATATGACATTCAGCAGGCTGCGAGGTGGATTGAACAGATCCTTCCATTTTCTTTGCTTCTCTTGGTTGTCTTCATTCGCCAGCACTTGCAAGGTATCCTTCTCATCTCCTGTCTGTTCACAGTTATTACATTATTTTGATGGCCACTGGGTTGGGACAATTATTTATAAATTTTTTTCTTTGATGGCCACTGGGTTGGTATACATATCATATTCCAACTTCTGAATAAAATTTATATGATATGTAACTGTTCTCTTTCTCCTTCACTCCCCACAAAAGACTCATTCACACACATACATACATACACGCACGGTAAGATAACAAATCACAGAGATGTAGTTCTTATGTCCAAAGTGCTTGTCGACTTACAGGTTTCTTTGTTACCATTTGGATTGCTGCTGTCATGTTCAAATCAAATGATGTTCTACGGAAACAAACAGCTTTGAAGGTGCTGTAATAAGTAATTCATTGTTCTATTTTTTATATTGGATCTCTGCTTAACAGGAAGATAGAAGTGAGAACAGCTTTAACTATTTTCTATATACTGAATAGTATGATTAAGCATATCAATTGTTGGTGGCTGCAGGGAGAGAGGAAGGTCTCTATTCTGATTGGCATTACTATCGCATTCTTGCTTCACGTGGCTGGTGTTTACTGGTGGTATAGGAATGATGATCTTTTGTACCCTTTGGTTATGCTTCCTCCCAAATCCGTACCGCCTTTTTGGCATGCTATTTTCATCATCATGGTTAATGGTATGTTCTTGTCCACAGTTTTATTTCGCCTTTTTTTTATGGCGAAATTTACTGTAACGGATTGTATACTTATTTCATCGTTCTAAAAGGAGAAAATGTCGGAAGCTGGGGGATGCTCTGCCTGAAAAAAATATTAATTTGGAAGGAGATGAAATCTTCTTGCATTGGTTTTTGATCTTTTTAATTTTCAGTTCTTTAAAAAAAGATGGTTGCTGAGTTTTCAGCTTTTGCCAAAAATTAAGATACTTTTTATCGACATTTACTGAGCCATATTTTCATTTGGTACTGGATAAAATACTGTGCTTGCATTATCTCTAAAATATGCATTTCTTTAATGATTTGATGAACTTTTTCATGGAAGTTCTCCGTGTATGCTGAATATGCTAGTATCATTTTTATTTCTGTCAGTCTATTAATATGGTTTGTTTTCAGATGCTTTGGTCCGGCAGGCATCAATGGTGCTCAAATGTTTTCTTTTATTGTATTACAAGAACAGTAGAGGCCGGAATTATCGGAAGCAGGTTGGTAACATGTGGTATAGAATTTGGAAATATACATGTTCACTTTTTTTGTTTTGTAAGGAGTTTTCTCAATTGGCTATTGCTTGCTCTTACTGCTTCATTCATTGTTTCTGAGAAATAGATTATGAGTTTGGTTTTAAATTTCATATGCCTTTGAATCCATTACTTTCTGACTTTAGAACTCTTGTTTTACAGGGTCAATTGCTAACTTTGGTTGAGTATTTGATGCTGCTGTACCGTGCGTTGTTGCCAACGCCAGTATGGTATCGTTTCTTCTTGAACAAAGAATATGGGAGTCTCTTCTCATCACTAATGACGGGGCTGTATTTAACTTTCAAGCTTACATCTGTGGTTGAGAAGGTAAGACAGTGGCTTATCATGTCTGCTTCTTGCTCCCTCTGGCTACACTCTCTTTCCTTTTCCGTTTGTTCGACCCTTATATGAATGGTGATTTTCAGGTGCAATCCTTCTTTGCTGCATTGAAGGCATTGTCGCGTAAAGAGGTGCATTATGGGGCCTATGCAACAACAGAGCAGGTAGCTTGGATTTCACCTTTTCCCTTTTCCCTTTTCCCTTTTCAGGAATGACCTGAATGTTTTCGTTTACTTGATAATACTACCTGTTCAGTTAAATCTTGTTGCAAGTTAGTAGCAGATTTCCATTCATCAGGACTGAAATTTTACAATCACGTTTCCGGAGAATGCTTTGTTTGTTTACTTCTTTTGATATTCGGAGATTGCATCTCTGATAAACTTTACTTGAGATCACAGGCAAACTGTTGTGATATGAAAGTTGTATGCCAAAACATTATAGTTAGCAAACTTTTAATACGTGGGTATGTGCTATCTTTTTTTTTAACATTGCACCCCCCAAATTAAATGTATCCCTTGGATTTGATCCATGACCTCTTGCTTAGTTAAGCTTGCAAGAGTTAAGCTTACGGTATCCTTTGGGGATGTTGTATTCGGTGTTGTTAGAGGCGCACTGAGGCGCGCCTCGAGGCGAGAGGCGCACAAGGCGATGGCTGATGCGCATCAACTGGTCGAGGCGAGGCAACGTCTAAGAGGCAACGTGAGGCGCAACGAGACGTGATGCGCAGCGAGGCTTGCGCATCATAGTTTTTCGATTTGTTTGTCAGTTATTTTTCTTTTTTTCCAGTTTTGTTTCTTTCTTATTCTTTTTTTTTTCCCATTTTCTTTATTTACGATTCTTTCTTTTACATTTGTGTTTCTTTTTTTTTTCCTATTTTCTTTATTTATGATTCTTTCTTTTACATTTTTGTTTTTTTTTTTTTTTTTTCCACTTTTTTTAGTTCTGTTTCTTTCATTTTTTTTTCTATTTTCTTTATTACGATTCTTTCTTTTACATTTATATTTCTTTTTTTTTTCCCTCTTTTATAGTTCCTCTTTTTTTTTTTTTTACTTTTTTTAGTTCTGTTTCTTTCTTCACTTTTTTTCTTTATTTACGATTCTTTCTTTTACATTTTTGTTTATTCTTTTTTCTCTTTTATAGTTCTTTTTTTATTTCCACTTTTTTAAGTTCTGTTTCTTTCATTTTTTTTTCTATTTTTTTTATTTATGATTCTTTCTTTTACATTTCCTTTATTTACGATTCTTTCTTTTACATTTCCTTTATTTACGATTCTTTCTTTTACATTTTTGTTTCTTCTTTTTTATCTTTTATAGTTCTTTTTTTTTTTCCACTTTTTTTAGTTCTGTTTCTTTCATTTTTTTTTCTATTTTCTTTATTTACGATTCTTTCTTTTACATTTCCTTTATTTACGATTCTTTTTTTCAGTAGATTTTTTTAATGCTTGTTGTTTTTCATTTTCTTAAACTTGAACTATGTATATTTTGTTAAGAATATGATGATGATGTTTATTTTGACTAGATATTTTTTAATTATGTTTGTTTTTATTATTTTCTTGAATTTGAAGTTTTGAATTGTGCATATTTTGTCAAATATTATGAATTGGACAAGTAGAAGTAGTATAAAAGTAAACTATATGTCAACATATTACTATCTATTTATTATTTTTTTTACATTTACAAGTTAATGATGCATATATTGCAAGTTTAAAATCATTATTATTAAACGTGCGTCTTGTGTCTATGAGGCCCTCGCCTCGCGCCCCTCGCCTCGCGCCTCACTTTTCTGGCTCTGATCTCCTCGGTGCCGCCCCTCGCCTTTAACATTGGTCGTATCTTTTTGATACCTTGTTTTGAGATTCTAAAGTATTCCAAGTTTTATCAAGGTTTTGTTAATCTCTACTTGATGTGGAAATTTACAGTGTGTTTAAGCTTGCCTGTGATCTAATGCAGGTGAATGCAGCAGGGGATTTGTGTGCTATATGCCAGGAGAAGATGCACGCTCCTGTTCTGCTTCGTTGTAAACACATTTTCTGTGAGGACTGTGTCTCAGAGTGGTTAGTTTATTATTGCTTGCTCTTTCTTTGTTCTTCAGTGTCGTGGAATCTCTCTCTGATTTCTCTTCTTCAATACTGTTTGTTTTCCTTCCCTTCTTGCTGCAGTAAATTAATTGATGTTAATCATGACACCGACTCACCTAAAGTCACTAGTTTGCTTCTGTTCTGGATGACTGACTTACACCCTTTATTCTTTTACAGGTTTGAAAGGGAAAGGACATGCCCATTGTGCCGGGCTTTGGTCAAGCCAGCAGATCTCAAATCATTTGGTGACGGATCAACTAGTTTGTTTTTCCAGATATTCTGATCTCATTGCTGTAGAAACCAGGAAGTTTTTCAGCTTTGAAGATCTAGACATTTATTCAAAGCTGCCTTCTCCAGATTGTCGTCTACACCAGTTAAGTTGTGGCTGTATTCTACTCTAATTTGTTCATGAAATGATGGATATAATTGAAGTGGCTATCTGTTAGTATATCTTGTATTGAAGAATGACTCCGATGATGGCAAAGATTAATGTATGTAATGAGGCCATTAAGTTACAGGGATTTTTTTTTCTTCTTTTTTCTCCGACACACAATATATGTTGATGTCAAATGTTAATTTTCTATAAATGAAAGCATGTTTTCTTACTATGTTGGTTCCTTTCAAGGCATGTACTATTCTTCTTATTTAGTTAATCAAAGATATTGTTGGCTTTTCCTGTTAAGAATAAAAGATACCCTGGAAGTTCTGTGAAATTTTTTACCATATCATGATGGATGATATCATACATCTTGTCCAACAATCACTTCCTACTTGTCCGAACAGTTCAAAGACCACCAGATATGAGATTATTAAGCTTCATTTGTGCCCGATATTTGGTATGGGTTGGTAAATATTAATTGAACCGATCTTAACCAATTTTTTGAATAGGTTTCATGATTAAAAAAAAAAAATTGAATTCGGTTTGATTTTCAACAAACCGATTCAAATGGCGGTTTGTATCTCTTCAAACCAAATCAACTGATGAAGAAAAAATATTAAGGCTAAAATGATAAAATAGTAAAGTTTTAGGGATTAGAACTTAAAATATGTAAATAAAATTGGGTAAAATGATAAATTTACAAAATTTCAAGATTATGAAAATTTAAATCGAGATCCACAGTTCAATTTGAAAAAATAAAAATTTTGTGGATTGGTTTGTGCTTAATCCAAACCGATATCTTTAGACGGATTATAATTTTAAGCCCAAACCGATACAAACCGAATGTGCGTACTCCTAACAAACGCACCATTTACACCACCAAGCCACATCCTTTGGAGATATTTGACGACTGACTTACTAGTGTACAACTTGAAGATTTGTAGGTTTAGCTGAGTCTACAAAACTCCAAACTAGCTGAGTCTACAAAACTCCAAACTCTAAGGCACAAATTGAAGGATTTTATTTAATAACGTATCCAGAAAACTGCATACACAATTACATTCACAAAATACCAACAAATGCATGCCCAAAAAATGGAAAAATAGGAAACCAAAAAAATGGAACCAAAACCAATCTTACAAAAATCCTTTTCAGTAAATAATGGCAATAACACAAAAATTATTTAAGCAGGAGATACTCTGTGTATTTTCGCATCATTGTCTTCAGGTGCCTCAGCATTTGAACTTGGTGGGACTTCAGTTACTGGAACTTTATCTGTCTCTTCTGATGGGGCAGGGACGTGAAGGAATTCCTTTGTCGCTGGCAGGCTCGTAGGCGTAGGAAAATCTGATGGTGATGGTGGGGATGCAGAGTGTATCTTGGAGAGTGGCGAAGAAGTTGAGACGGGGTAAACTTCTGTCACTTCTTCACTGCAGTCATCTAGATACATAACATCCTGCATTGTGAGTTGATGATACTCAACTGTCTCCCTAAGAAAGCGATTTTCACGAGCATATATCGAGTTCTCGTTGGCCAAACGAGCCTTCTCAGCCAACAGAGTCTCTAGTTGAAGGCGGATCTGCAATCACAAATATGAAGATCCAAAAAAACAGTTACTAATAAGATCCAATGTAACAAAATAGGTTAGTCTTGTTTAATTTTTCTGAAAAAATAGGTTTACCAAATCATCATCAGCAGGGTTTTGCCCTTTCTCACGACTATCACGAAGGAGTTTATTCTCTTCTTCCAACTGAGTACTCCTTTGCTTTGCAAAAGCCAGATCTGCTTTAACTGTTTTTAGCTCCCGAAGAAGAATTTTTGCTTTGGCAGCTGTTGCCATCGCAACCTGTGACCCAAAAAACAAAGTCCAACATGCATTTTCATTCAATAGGAGATAAAATAAAGTCCAATAGCATAGTTGCCACCTTACATCACGAGATGCCTGGAGTTGCGTTTCATGGTAAGTTTGATTATGTGGTTTCCATGGGCCATTATCACCAGAAGCTTGATTTTGTCCTTCACTATCGCCCTTTCGCCTCATTTGAAGTTCATGTAAATCTGCAGTTTTACTTTCTACCATTGTCCGACCTTCCTGGAAAAACCATAAAAATTGAAAACTGTTTCATTTGTGACAAATATTGACTATTTGGAATGTTATCAATCATTATTTACACCCATTTATGTAACTTCAACTCTTTTTTTTTTTTTTTTTTTTTTTTTGAAATTGTTAGAAACCCCACCGCCAAACCACCCCTTCTGGATTTAAGCAGAGCATGTAAAATCTCTGACTGTCCCAGACTCTTATAAGAAACGCACTCTCTGGATTCGAACCCAGGACCTGAAGGTCAGACTCTGAACCCTACCCCACCAAAGCCATTGGGGACATGTAGCTTCAATTCGTATAAACATTACATACAGTAAGAGTAAAATGACTCAATATAGCTATCAGATCACAATGCTTAAGCAAAATATATTCCAACACATCTTTAACTCAATAGCCTTTTCAAAGGTATCACCAATTTGATCAAGGGAAGATGTAAGTTTGTCCAAACCCTTCCGCAGTCTAGGATTGTCCAAATTTCTAAAGCCCTCAGATGAATGCAGTTGTCGCTGCTGCAATTGAAATTGGCAAAGAAATGATAAAGGATGGTAATAAAGCTAACAAGCAACTGCACGAGTAGAAACGATGGCTGGATTAAAAAGATAAAAATAAACCGTACCCAATGCACAAGATTCCAATTATAAATAGAATTTGGGGAAAGTCTTGTACGTATTTTTATCCCTGTTTTTTCATAGAAATATTGTTTTCAATGTTCTAACCCGTAACCAAACAGACAGTAAATTAACACTTCAATTGTCATAGTTATAAAATATTGTAGAAGTAAATGATCACCTGGCCACCTGTTGAGGTATCGGCCATCTGCCATCTAGACTTGGCTCTGGCTGGCGGTTCAGATTTTGGGAATAAATCATCCTCCTCGAGAATTGCTTTGGCTTTCCGAGCAATAACACCCCAAAACCCCGTATTTTCATTTCTAGTTGATGCACTCTCATTTGCAGTGAAGCTCTGAATTTTGAAGGCACCACATCACATTCACAAAACACAAACAATCCCATTTAAAAACCTTTCCAAATAAAACTAAACAAAATTCACCCAAATTTTGATTAAACTTGACAAAATCACTAACAGGGTGGTCCTACGACAACCCACGTAGGGGACTTGCTAGGTCCCCAAAAGACTCCAAATCTAAGAAAATTTAATATTCATTATAATAATAAAATAATTAAAAAAAAATCTTTCTTTTATTAATAGTGACAAACTCTCCAAAAACTAAAGGCCGCCCATTTCACCAAGTTCATATAACGTTACAAGACCAATGACTTCTATTATCCAAGTGCTCATATATTTTTTTAAAGCGTACAGATTTCTTAGATCAAATTAAGAAATCAAAAGAATGAATCGAAATCATAGTTTATTATAAAACAGAATTAACATAAACCAATGGAATTTATTGTGTGCTATCAAAATCAATATAAAAAAGGAAACATATTTGCTAATACAATTGAATTGCTCTTCTTGATCCATAGAATATGAAAAGCAAAAGAAACAAAGGGAAACCTTGGATCTTCGATGGACAGATGCAAAAGCAGAGTCAGCACCACCATAAGCAGAGAAAAGGGAAGCCGAAAATGATTGTGAAGATGAAAACGCCGGAAATGAAGACTTATTATTGGTTTTGTTATCTGCTGGTGGATTATAAATCTCTTCTTTGAAAGTTGAGGCTCTTGTTATTCCCTGCTGCCTCCTCCTGTACGCCATTTCTGTTTTGCTTTTCCTCGCCACCAACACCCCGGCAGCGCCCTTTCACCGGCACCCACAAGTGAAAGATCTTTACGTCTTACAAACTCTTCCCGTGGACACATGCAAAAAATAATCGTTACGACGTTTGTCAAGAAATTATGTATCAATTAAGGTTTTAATATATGTTATTTTACTTGACGTGGCAATATGGGTCACTATTAGGGATGATAAAAAATTCGATGGAGTAAGATCCGATATGTTAAGAGCAGGTAAATAAATAATTTTTTATATTCATTGATTGGATGGATTATATATATCGATATTTCTATTAAAATAGAGATAAAAATCTTATGTGAACGAAAGCTCATAATCCTAAAAACGAGTAAGATGATATTTTCGTACCCATTAATTAAATATGTCAAATATAGATAATGTCATCCCATGTCATATCTGATCATTATCATCCATAATCATGACACGAATACATCACAAATTTTGATAATTCTACCCCGACTTATTACTATTAATGATAACTCTTAATTTATTTTATAATTAATCGAAATTTCTTAAAATTCTCTCCATTTTATCCAAAATATATTCAAAAATTGATTTTGACGATATTGATTTTCTTATTTTATCCTTCTTCATAAATTGTGTATATTTAAGGAAATATACAACTGACAAATTAATGTAGTCCAACTAACTTGTGCAAAATGGCCAACAAGTCATGTACAGAAACAAGTGGTTAGTACACCAACGAAAAAAATAATTTAATTTCGTCAATACGGGAACTTGTCAAATTAATCACAAAGATTAAATAATAACAAAATGTATTAAACTATTTTAAGATGTACGTACACCAGTTCAATTTAACTGCGAAGTCTGCAAAAACAAATTCATTATGGCCAACGAACAAATTTGCAGAATGATAACTTCTAAAGTTCAAATCTTTTGAAATAATAAGGTCTCAAAAGAGATGTTTGATTCGATTAAGTACACAATCTTATTTGGTTATCTAGAAAAAAGAAAATTACATTTGCTTTTGTGAGTTATTTATTATTATTATTATTATTTTTTTGTCTTTTCTTAATAATAGTGAAGATAGTTGTCTAATAACTGCTTGGGCGGATTGAATCACACATTCTGCAATTCCTTATTTCTTCATCTACCACCTGTGATAATTACTACAGTCGTGCCTCAAGATCGTGGTAACTGTCGAGTTGTGCTCAATGTTGTGATTTGCCACCTATGATAACTGTTAGAAACGTGCCCCACTTTCCTGAATTGTCAGTTTACATTTGCGTAACTGCTCATTGGTTCGGTCGTTGTTTGGATGATTGAGCGATTTAGTTGTCTGGCCAATTGAGCGATTCGATTGCCAAGCCGATTGAGCGATTCCCGTAACTTCTTTAATTTAGGACGAATCTCATCTATGTCGTATCATTTGACTTGATTGAGTGATGTTACCTTCGGTGTTCCTTCTGACATGTAACTTTTGCAAGTTTCAGTTGTCAACAACTACCCCCAAATTTGGCTCAATTAATTCGCTTAATGAAATTTAAGCCGTAATTATTAACTGGTATTTCTTTTGAGATGACCCTTCATTAAATGCAATCCTTAAGAGGGTATTAAGATGTCTTTTTATTAAATGTAATTTTATTTAATGTAACATTTGAGATGACCCATCATTAAATACAAGACGTCTAACAAAGCTCATCATTTCCTTATTTAATGCACATGCTTTCTGCTCGCGTCTCTCCATTTGACGTACGTCTCTCCATCTATCGCTAATCAAATTGAAACATGCGCCCCGTCCTTTCATGTTTCCCGCTTTTTCGTCCAGTCTCAATCAAGGTGTGTCATCCATCTAGGGCAACAAACACGTGCCATTGGCTTGGATATAAAAGGCGTCTTTTTCGTTCCCCATTTCACTTTTACCTCTATGTAACTTTCTCAAGTATTTACAAAAAAACTTTTGCTTTCACAACTTTCCAATGGCATTTTCGTCCGCTAATTCTAAATCTCCTGAAAATTCTACATTTCTAGACTATCGAAAAAAGCTAGAAGATTCTTCTACCGATGCTGTTCATTTGATCTTTCTGGACTTAGTAAGGGGTGCATGCGCTCTTGTCCATGCATTCAAAGATGGAGATGCTGACATGCTCAAAAGTGGTTATTTACTCTCAAATATAAGAGTGTCGAAGTAATAAAATAACCCGGTAAGTCCGAGGTCGATCCACATGGAATAAATTTAGTAAAACAAAATAACATTCGAGTGAAATAAAAATATTGAATTTGTTTGAAGTGATGGAAAATTTTTAAATTGAATTACAACAATAAATTAAAATGCTGGGGTTATGAGATCCACTCTTATTTTTTCAAATATATAGAAATTTTACTTTTTATAATATACAAATTATTATTATTATCCAGTTAATTTACTTCAGGAATTAATTATGCCAAAACATATAAAACCAGCCATAAAGGCGGTGATAATATTTATCTATAATAAGTCCAGTTAGGTACTCAATTATGCCAAAAAAAAAAAAAATCAGCCATATAGGCGGTAACAAAGTTTGTCAATAATTAATCCAGATTTAAATTACTTATTCATATTACAATTTATATATTATAATATAAATAATATTAATTTATATTCTCGTATTAAGAGCTTCATTCTTTACCGCAGTAGGATGAAATTAGCTACTCATGATTTGAAGAAACCATGTATAATTTTATTACCGAAAGAAAAAGAAATTACTAGAAAGCTTAAAAAAATAAAACATATAAGATACTATCTCTTAAATTCTATAAGAGATCTTTGAAAGAAAGCATGAAGAAAAATGATAGGTGAGCACCTCTATTTATAGTAGAGGTGCTCACCTCTCATTTTACAAACACAAATCAATATTCACAGGTCTTGTTGAAAAGAGAGTAATATTTTTGTCCTAAAATTATATCAAAATTCACATATTTTGGCAAGTGTAGTGTATTTATAAATATAAAAATATTTTTTTTAAATAATAATAAATCTTCAATCATTCTAGCGAGCTTTGAGCCAGTGACTCCCAAACCAGTTGTCTTTAGGGCACTAAGTGTTAAGACTCTCATACGGACTTAATTGCTCGGATCTCAGATGTTAAAAAGAAGAAGTGTCTGATTTCCTTAAGCTTTCTCTTTAAACCATGTGACGAGCTTTGGGCCACTGACTCCCAGACCAGTTAGCCTTAGGGCACTAAGTGTTAAAAAGCCATACGGACTTAATTGCTCGAGTTAAAGAGGCTACGAAATCAAACTTATTTAAAATATTTTTTCTTACAAACTTAAGTTCTACTGTTTTACGTGAAAAATCACTGCTTACGGAGGCAAGATGTCCGGTTACTAAATAAAAACTTGATTATTATCATTTTTTTATTTAACTAAAACTCTACCATTTTATGTGAAAAATCACTGCTTGCTGAGGCAAGATATCTGGTTACTAAGTAAAAGCATGGTCAGATTTTTTTTTTTGAATAAACACACAAATTCCACTACCTTTAGGTGCTATTTCTAACAAACTAGAAAACTAAATATTATAAAATTTTCACCTACAATCCACAATTAAATGTTACTGTGTATATTGATAATACCTATCAAATGAGCATATGAAGATCAAATTTAATCAATATTATGGAGAATTCATAAATTTAAATGTTTCAAAAGGAAAGAAACAAAAATAATTTATTACGAATTAAATTGAGATACATCTTAGGAGTGAAAACTCCTTACACTGCCATCTCCGAACAACAATTCCACTTGGTTAGTTAAAAATTTGTTGTTAATTTGTGTGTAGTATTTTTTTTAAACACAAAAGAAAATCAAAACAAAATATTTTTTTTTCACATAAAATCACAACAAAGCAAAAACAACATCATAATTTTTTTAAGAAAAAAAAACACAATAATGAAGCATAAAACAAAAATAATCTAGTCAACTATCCCCTCCCCCAACCAAATTGAGACATTATCCTCAATGTCTGAATAAGAAGAAACGTAGTTTAGAAGACATCATCTAATTAATGTGGAATTGACAATTGAATCTACTACTAATTTAAAGAAAAATTAAAGATTAAGATCAAAATCCACTCTACGCTTCTTGCCACGATCATTATCAGACTAGTTTAACTGGGAAAGAATTGGGTCGATTTTTGGTTCATAAGCTAAGCGTTGATCAATTAATTCATCAGATTTTCTTGCAGTTAGGACGATATCTTTTATCGGTTTCGAAATAAACCCAAGTCTTTTGGCATCCGCAAGAAATACTAAAAGAAAGTCGAAAAAATTGTCAACATTAAGTAGTCCAATGGGTTTTTGGTGAATATTCAAGTTCGCCCTTGATGCCACTGTGAATATTTTTTCCAGTGTTCCTAGCCCACCTGGTAAAACAATAAAAACATCACAATGATTAATCATTTCAGTAAGTCTTTCAGACATACCTAAGACAATGCATTCTTCTCCATTTGATTTCCGATGAGGTTTCCGTCTGCCAAAGGTTTTGGAATGATCCCTAAAACTTGTCTGCCACCTTCTTGTACGACCTTTGAAATATATCCCATCAGTTCAAGATTTCCACCGCCATATACTAAGTGCATGTTTCTTTCCGCCACAACTCTACCCAATTCTTTTGCAGCCTCAACAAATTCTGGTTTAGTTCTAGAGTTAGTTCCATAAAACACAAAGATATTAGTGACTCGTCTTCTTGAAATTTTCTCCATTTTTTGTTCTCTCTCTTATATGGATGTGTCGAAGAGAGAAATGACGAGCGGTATTTATGGATCCTGAAAAAGGGTGAGTAATAAAAGCACCAGTACTTGTAAAATGACAATTTTCAGATGAACATTAAAATAGATCGTGAAAGTCAAAAAGTTTAGATACCGTCGATAAAATTAAAGTAAAGGAAATCAAAACAGTAAATTAGAGAAAATCAAAATAGTAATTTAAAGGAAAAGAAATCAAAGCAATGAATTGAAACAATATGTACTGGCAGTTGTGATTGTGTTTCATATCTTCCTTTGGTTTTACGTCCAGTAACATCTTGAACGCCCTATATGGGTTGAGGATATGCTTCTCATCTAAGTTTCTCATAAATTGGCAAATATGGTCTTTTAAAGTTAGATTCCCGAGACTATACTGTTGTCTTTCTTTTTAAAATTATGTATGTAAGTTGCGAATCAATCTACCAAATCCACTAGAATGTGTCTCAAGAGTCAATGATATATTATCTAATGACTCCTTACTCAAGTCATCTTTAATGGATTTATTTTTTTCTTCGCGATTATTAGACATCATTCCTTAAGAACGACAACGAGTGTTGCACGTCCAATGTGCGCATTTATAACAAACACCTAATTGTTTAGCTCTCTGTTTCTTAGCATATGTGCTTTTCTCCAAACCAGGTATGTAAGAGAAGAATGAATCAATAAATTTAAGAACTCTTGTTTTAACCACTTCTTTTTTGTAAAGGTTTAACACTTTTTTGGGTGGTTGACATGTCCAAACATTATCTTTGAAATATATTATGCATGTCCATTTTAAAGGATTAGTGCCTTTTATATCTTTTAAAGTCCATCTAATTCCCTGTTTACGTGTTCTCAACATATTTAACAACTTATCTTCTTGATTGCTTGTCAGAGAAGGAGAAATTACCGCAGGGTAAGTTTTTTTATCTCCAAGAAATGCATACTTCAAGTTTTCTGGCAAAGTCTTCAATTCCAAATTGGGTGCTTCCTCATGTTTTTCTTCTTCTAGTGTTCCTAGTTCATCAAGATTTTGCTTCTCTCCATCATCTTCCAGTACCTGTGTAGAATCAAGTAAAAAATTATTAGGAATATCTGAATCTAATTGTGTATTTGATTCAAGAAAATTAGTTGTACGAATTTCCGTAGGATCAGATAAACTCCCCTAAATATATTCATCCATAATTGGTTCAATTAGTTCTATGCTCTCGTCTTCACTGTCCTTATCGTATGGTTGTTTGCATATGTTAAAAACATTAAGCTTCAACATCATATTGCCAAAGGATAAATTCATGATTCCATTCCTATAATTTATTAAGGCATTAATTTTTGCTAAAAATAGACAACCAAGTATTACATGAACTAGTTTATAATTGTCTGCTACAGGTTGTGTTTCCAAGACAATAAAATCCACATGATATATCAATTTATCGACTTGTAATAACACATCTTCCACAATTCCTTTCCATACATTGACTGATCTATCGGCAAGTAAAAGAGTAGTTGAAGTTGGTTTTAACTCGCCAATATTAAGTTGTTGGTAAACTGAAAATGGAAGCAAATTTACACTGGCTCCAAGATCAAGCAAAACATGTTCAATTTTTTTTATTTCCAATAATACATGAGATAGTCGGACAACCAGGGTCTTTGTATTTTAATACATTATTGGTTGAGAGAATAGAACTTATCTGTTCAGCTAGAAAAACTTTTTTTCTTACATGATGTTTTCTTTTAACGGTGCATAAGTCTTTCAGAAATTTGGTATAAGATGATATTTGTTGGATGCCATCTAACAAATAAATATTGACCTTTACCTGTTTGAATATTTCATAAATCTCTGGGGAATGATTCAATTTCTTTATTTTTAATGCTTGAGGAAATGGAGGGGTATGAGAAAAATTATTATCATCAACGATAGGTATGGTTTATCAACCCATTCCTTACCCTCTGAATCTGATTTATTTTCAACTTCTCGAGGTTCAAGAATAGGTCAATGGATGATCTTACCACTACGAAGAGTAATAACAGATTTGACTTGGTCTATGTGTTGACTATCAGAACTACCTTCGTGAGGGTTTTGATGACTCTTGGGGTTTGGCAGTGGTTGTGCAACTTTCCTTTCTCATTAATGGTCAAAGCAGATGTGATTTTGGAGAAAGTATCTTTCAATCAATCAATGTTTGCACATTTTGGTTATTGATAGCTTCTTGTTTCTCAATGAATGCATGCAAGGTATCCTCAAGGGTTTTCCTAGGCGGTGGGACATATGATGCATAATTATGGGAATTTCAAAAATTCTGGTGTACCTGGGGAGGTTGTTGCAATGATTGTGTTTGGTTATCATTCATCCAATTGAAGTTTGAATGGTTTCTCCAACTAGAATTTTAGGTTTGGGAGTATGAGTTTGGATTTGGTATATTGAAAGTTTTTATGGAACTGAATTGGTCATGAAGACATTCTTATAGGGCTGGCAAGATTGGGCAAACTTATGTGATATGTTCATTTGAATTACAGATTTGACACATGACTTTTCAAACTGACTTGACATGATCACTCTTCCTCATTTCTAATGCCTCAAATTTTTTAGCTAGAGATGCATACTTAGCAGAAAGATCATGGTATTCCCTAAGGTTAAACATACCTCTACCAGATGGCTGTGGTTTTACAGATGATTCATAAGTGCCAACCGTGTCTCATTGTTGTATATTCTCTACTATATGTTCTAGGTAATCTAGTCCATCTTCTGGATTTTTTTCGCTAAACTCACCATTACACATAATTTCCACTACTTGTCTACCTTGGGGTGTTAAACCCTCGTAGAAGTAAGCGACCAGCCGCTATGTTTCAAACCTGTGATGTGGATAAATATTCAACATTTCTTTAAATCTCTCCCAATATTGGTAAAATATTTCCCCCGACTCTTTTGTGAAAGTTATGATTCTCCTCTTAAAGGAGTTTGTCCTGTGATAGGGAAAGAATTTTTTTAGAAACTGTTCTTGCAAATCATTCCATGTTCGGATAGGTCCTGACCTAAGGTTTTGCAGCCAAATTTTAGCTTTATCCTTTAAAGAAAAAGGAAAAAACTTTAATCAAATTGTATTCATGCTGCAACTTTGGTATGTGCATGTGTTACATACCTCTTCAAATTTCCTTAAGTGCTGATAAGGATTTTCTGATTCTAGACCGTGGAATTTGGGTAAAAGTTGGATGACACCTAGATTAAAATTGAAACGTGCTGCATATGGGGGAAAAATTATTACAAGATGGTGATCCCGTCCTAGGGGGATTCATGAATTATTCGAGTGTCATAGGATGATTAGGATCGTCATGCTGAGACTCGTTTTCTTCCTGATCAATTGGGTTTTCAATTCGGGCTGGTGGTTTTTCATTTTGGTTATCAACCATTTTGACTGACGACAAAAGTGATAGAGACTCTCTATTTAATTTACCAATAGATGATCGAGACCAATGTTTCATGCAACCTAAATGCACAATATTTACTAAAATTTAAAAATGCAATACTTACAAAAAAATAATAAAAAAACAAGTGGGATAAAAAAAAAAAATAACAAAGGAAAGGAAAAACAAGGAAAGAAAATACAAATGCAGTGATTAGATCTAATGAGATACAAAAAATACAAACAAAAGAAATACAAAATAAAAATAAAAGAAAAAAATATACAAGGACGTTAAATTATTATTCTATCTACTAAATTATATTCCCCGGCAACGGCGTCAAAAACTTGACACACTCAAAAAATGATTATTTACTCCCAAGTATACGAGTGTCGAAGTAATAAAATAACCCAGTAAGTCCGAGGTCGATCCACATGAAATAAATTTAGTAAAACAAAATAAAAATTTGAGTGAAATAAAAATATTGAATTTGTTTGAAGTGATGGAAAATTTTAAAATGAATTACAACAATAAATTAAAATATTGAGGTTAGGAGATCCACTCTTAATATTTCAAATATAAAGAAATTTTACTTTTTATAATATACAAATTTTTATTATTACTGAGTTAATTTACTTCAGGAATTAATTATGCCAAAATATATAAAACCAGCCATAAAGGCGGTGATAATATTCGTCTATAACAAGTCCAGTTAGGTACTCAATTATGCCAAAAAAGTAAAACCAGCCATATAGGCGGTAGCAAAGTTTGTCAATAATTAATCCAGATTTAAATTACTTATTCAGATAACAATTTATATATTATAATATAAATAATATTAATCTATATTCTCATATTAAGAGCTTCACTCTTTACCTCAACAGGATAAAATTAGCTACTCATGATTTGAAGAAAAACATGCATAATTTTATTACCGAAAGAAAAAGAAATTACTAGAAAACTTAAAAAAATAAAACACACAAGATACTCTCTCCCAAATTATACAAGAGAACTTTGAAAGAAAGCATGAAGAAAAATGAGAGCTTCTAGTTATAGTAGAATCGCTCATCTCTCAATTATTAATTATAACTTTCTAAATCAAATACAAACAACAAACTTTTACTAATTTATTTTTCTCTTTTTCCTTTTTTGACTTTTTTTTTAATTTTTTGTTGATAATTTTGCAAACATGATCACAATCCACCTAAAGTGGATTATGACATTTCAACTTTTATTTTTTTATTTTTATTTTTTATTTTTCTACTTTATTTTCTAATAGTTAAAATTACATACAACACACATTGACGTCTTCACCAATTTCAACCTTGAAAACCTCAGACTAGAAATTTTTGTAAATAGAAAAGTTGTAGATATTTGAGTCTTCTTTCATCTGGATCTGTAATCGGCTCAATATGATATCAGAGTAAAAAGTTATGTTCAAATTACGAAAATTACGCAAAGTTGAAATTTCCAAAATTGTACATTGTTAGAACGCTCTTTCAAGTTTCCGGTCTCCAAAATCCAAATATCACGTCCATTTTTCTAGTTATGCATCCACGGTATTATTTCACCTACATAAGAAATAAAAATCACAATAAAAATATATAAAACATAAATTTAATTATTATTTTACAAATGTGCTAAATTAAGGGGATTAATGAAATTCTAAGTGTAAAATGATTAGTTTCTATTTTATTAAGTGTACACTTTTTAATGTTCATCAAACGTCGTAGCTACCACTCCCTTGGCCCAGCTATTCCCTCTTACAAGTGATCTTCCTCTGTCTGAAACCCTTACCTATCTCTTCTCTCTACCAGGCCTATGCTAATCGAACTTGACCTAAACCAGATTCCATCTTTAGGGACTGGTTTCATCATATGGAGGTTGATGGTGAAACTAAAAGCCTTTTTGAACGATCAGACCTTTTTCCCATTCTTGAACTTTCTCTTATTCTTCTTGTTTTGATCACTTTTTATTCCCAGTCTCCATTCTTTTCTAGTCTTATGAGTACAACACTTACATCTTCCCCCTAGGTTCTATGGCCATCACTCTGTGCAATATAAACGCTATGACAGATCTCTCCCCCATGGGCCCTGTCATCTCAACTTGTACCAAATTCCCATCCACCACTTCTTCCTTTGAAAAATCTTGCTCAGTTCTTACTCAGCTCTGTTTAGCCCTTCCTATGCCTTACCGCTCTTGTTTCAATCCGTGAACGCACATTGTTTATCTATTACTGGCTCTATAAATACATTATTTGTGTGCCAAGTCAAAAATCCATCGCTGGCTATCTTTCTTTGTCTTCTGACATAGCCAATGATCGTTCTTTCGACCAGACATATTTCATCATGGCCTCTTTTTAAGGGGATTAGCCACTCTATTGAAATAAATATATTCTTGCTCCTTTCATATTGCTTCTGGTCCGCTCCAACTAGCCCAACTATGGCTTATAGTGTACTTTCCTATTTTTGGCTCCATTAAGTCCAATCATCCAACTCCATATGCTGGCCTCTTGCTCACTCAGTTGGGGCCAGTGTCGCTCCTTCATCGTTTCATTTTTTTTTACTACTTTTATTGCCTTTATGAGGTTCCATTTTTTTCCTTTTTCTTCGGACAATAATCCTGTCTTTGTCCACAGTTTCCCGACTCCCGATAGTGACAAGGCTCTTGTTTGAATTTGGCATAGATTTTTGTGCGGTCGCGAGTTCGCCCATGACCTCATAACCGGGACCAATGGCAAAGTCAGGGTTGAAGTTTATTCTTCGAATTTTGTTGCCCGCCAATTTGGCTTTATCCAAGCATGGCCTATACCCTTATTTCATGTTCGTTCCATCTTTCCATCAGAATGCTCAAAGTTTTGACGCTCCCAAAGGTATACCAATGTCTTTCGGAGATGATGACTTTGATGAGTTTTTAACCGTTGAAGTTTTCAATTCTTGTACATCCGTCCACCCTCTTTTCAAAAAATTATGGATGTTCGTGTCAAGCTTTTTTCTTCTCCTCATGCCATTGTATATATTACTCTTTCTTTTTCTTCTTCTTGTAAGTCTCATTCGGTGAACCCGACCAAAACATCTGGGTCCAAGAGAGTGGCCACCTCTAAGAAACCTCATGTAGCTCATCAAATTAGGAATAGTCATTCCCCTTGTCCACTATCGCTATCTCTAACACCGATGACGAGCCTTTGATTCATCGACTTCGAGCTAAGGTATGCATTTCTCTTACATTTTTTTGTTAATATATTATTATTATTTTGTGGAGGTTCCCAGGACAGAGGAGATTCCTAAGAGAGAGGGGGTTCCCACAGCTGAACTAGCTCAGATCGTGTCCCCACCAGCTCTCATCGTCCAGCACATTCATGAAGCTGAAGATCATTTTGTTGGTTAGGCACCGCAAGGTATTTCATCTGATATAATTTTGAGGAGTCATGACCCTTTAATCGAGGAGATTACAGGGATAACTCATTCTTTGAATACCGACTTTTAGATTCTCCCACTCTTATCGTTCAAAAACCTGATGAAGATGGGGATTTTGACCGAACTAACCTTGAACGGGTTATCCCTTTATTTTATTGGTGGATGGATTCTGGATTTAGAGGTTCCTTTATGGATGCAGCTGACATCTTTAGCCAGACTGAAATTAGGATCCTAGAGCGGGTTAGGTCCTTTCTTAATTCTAAGCTTGTTAAACAAATTTTTGCAGAGTTTGAAATCATCGATGTCCCTGACTCTCCTGACTTTGATTCTTTTATAATTCTTCTAAAGTCGAGGGATCTGAGCCCCAACCTTCTCCACCGAAGGATGACTTTGAGACTATATGACAATAGTCTTCACATTCTTCAACACATTCTCCCATGAATCCTCCGGTTTTTGTTGCCTCCGAGGTAGAAATCCCTCATTCTTCTTTATGGGCTGGTCAACCCCCAGCTTCGATGTACACTACCACTGCTCCAGTGACTCCATGATTTGATGAGCCATCATCATCCACTCCTGCTTCTGAGACTATAAGTTATGCTATCTTATTCCTTTTGTACACAGAAATTATGTTAAGATTCTTATTTTTCGTTTTTCCTTGTAAAATCCTGATTCCATCATTCAGTCCATTCAAGACGCTTTTGCTAATTGGGATTGCCTCAGGTCCACCCTCCCTCTCGGCCTAGAAATTCAAGGAGCACAAGTTCAGATCTGGAGGCCTTGAAGGACGTCATCAATCAGTACTTGGCCTTCACAATCCACCATTTTGAGTATATCCACTCACAAAGGAATTTCACTACCTCAAGTGTTTGATAATGAAGATTTAAACAACAACTTGGTGTAACATCCTTGATCTGGGAGATGCTACCGGCACGGGATAGACCGTACTAACCCCATAAGCCTCTGACTCTGATAACTACTATTCAATTACTAATACCATTTTCTTTAATAAAGTATTTATATCGTATATATGGGACCGTGGCCCAAACTTACAACTTAACGTACAAACTTAACTCTGACACTTTATACATAAAGACACATGTTTTTTTTAACATGACTACACATAAGTGAGATACTAGTACATGACTTTTACTTGACTCTGACTGACTCCAATTGGACTTTTACTCTTTAACTTGGACTGGTGGACTCCAACGCTAGTGACTGCATCAGTATCCGTACTCCCAAGTGTTAGAGTCTCTAAGACTTGCCAATGATACTAAAAATGATTCTAGTGTGAATAAAATCAAGATAAGTTGTGGAAGACTTACATTGATCGGTAGAGAAGTTCAAAAATTTTGTTGGATGTTGGAAGCTCCAAGCTTTGAAAATGAATTCCAAACTCAAGGGTGAGTTTCCCTATCACCTTTCTTTGACTCCTTTAAGTGCTAGCTTGAACAAAATTGAAACAAAATTTTCTCCTCTAAGAAGAAGCAAGTTTCGGCCAAGAGAGAGGATAGGAAGAGAGTGAATAGTTCCATTTGTGTTTTCCAAAAACATATATTAAAATTGGTGTGTGTTGACTTGGTAGGTGTGTTATCAAAAAATCCAATTAATTGTTCCCAACCACTTCCATCAAATGTCTAAAAATTGATGTAAGTGAAGTGGGTCCCATCAATTTAAATTCCAAATTCAAGTTGGCTTGTTCAACACACTTTGGGCCCGAGTTCGTTTAATCCGATTAAATGAATTTTCCGTTGCGATGAAATTAAATCCAATTTAATTAAATAATAATGCCTAGCAAAATTATTACGAAGGTCGCTTGCGAATTAATTCCAAAATAATTCGTTCGCTTGAATTAAAATCCAATTTCAATTCCGCATTGAAATATAATTTCATTTGATATATCCAATATATTATTTTAGCCCAATTAAATAAATTAAATAGTAAAATCCAATTTAACTATTAAATTTACTTTGCCGATTAATTCCAAATTAATCGCGTTCTCTCTTATATACGAATTTAATCCCAGATAAATTCTTGTCGTAATTAATCCCAGATTAATTTTGTTCGAGTCAAATGTCATTGGTGAATCTTTGGGAAGCGACCCAAGAGATCCATGGATTTGTTGGCAGTAAATATGGTTGTCGGACCATCCGATATGTGCGTACCCCGTACCACGTTCTCACCGATTTACAAGACATGGTTGGCTTCTAGCAAAGCACCGTGCCTACCCAATTCTCCAGAAATATTCAACGAGGAATATGTAATCTTTATCAGGCGTAGTATACTATGTATTGTGTAATGCAATCCAATATCGGATGTCACATGCTAGGCCTAGGGCTGGAATTGTGTCTGCCCCGTACGAAGCATATATCGGATCACTAACAACTAGTCTCTGTAATCGGATAATCATGACCAAGTCATACTATCCCGATAACTGCAACATTTAAGAGTACTAGTTCCGTATACATGCGTGATCATCATCTCCATATGACTGAAGTGATACTCCCATCTTGACATCATATCCAATACACTACGATTCTAAGTATACCCAGAAGAGGCGTACACATAACCTGTTAAAGCTCCGGACGACCAAAACCAAAGTATATTGATTGTCGCAAGTATTAGCGATGCAAGTCTTAGGTTAAGACCACATACACCTACCCTGATTCGGATTCCCATAGACACATAGTCATACTACCAATGGGATTCCGAGGGGTCTATCCAGAGCGAAGCTGTTCTCGGTCCAACGGCTAACAGAACCTCTTATCACACTTGCATAAGTATCCAATACTTAAATATATGAGAACTATGTCGTTAAGCTTCCATAACGCGCATAAGTGTAATACTAGCCTATTCCGCATTATCGATGTACAGTCTCGATAATACTATGACTAGGGATATTTAATGATTAAACCTTTCGTGGATTAATACTGTCTCATATCTTATTAATCCGGTACTAATCATATGGACTTTTATCATTTATATATCCAAGTAATCCAATTACAAAATGATAAAAGAGCAATTTCCTTTGTCACATAGTTAATTTGTACAAAAACACTATGTCTTTTACAAATAGTGATGCTATGGGTCATAATTGTCCAACAATTTCCCACCTGGCCTATAGCCAATCACTCAAGTGTCCAACACCTGAACTATGTACGAGTCGCTCATGCTTATGCTGAGATATCGCTTTCGCCAGCGGATATGCAAGGTTATCATCTGAAATAATCTTTTCGATCTTGACATCGCCACGATGTGTGATCTCATGAAACCGTTGAAGTATATACTTGGATCATTGATGAGACCGTAATTCCTTAGCCTGTGCTGTAGCCCAGCTCAGCTGCTAACAGAACTACTCCTAATCCAATTAGGAATTTTATAGATCCAAAATGCTTCTTTTGCTGCCTCAGCCGCGACAATGTATTCCACTTTTGTTATTGAATCGGTAACAATATCTTGCTTAGAAGATTTCCAGCTCACTGTTCCGTTGTTCAAACAAAATATGTACCCTTATTGCGACTTACAGTCGTCTTTATCGGTTTGGAAACTTGCAACGGTGATCCCAGTCACCTCAAGTTCTCCATCTCCATAAATTAAGAAAGCATCTTTAGTTCGTCTAAGATACTTAAGGATGTTCTTAACATCAATCCAGTGACAATCACCTGGATCGGCCTGATTGTGACTATATATGCTCAAAGCGTATGAGACACCAGGTCGCAGACATGTTATGGCATACATGATCGATCCGACTGCTTAAGCGAACATGATCTAATTCATTGAATCTCTCTCATCTTGAGTTTTAGGACACATGTCCTTAGATAGGGAGACACCATGTGACACTGGAAGTAGCCCCTCTTGGACTGATCCATGTTGAATCTCTTCAACACTTTGTCAATGTACGAATTCTCGGAGAGTGCCAACAACTTTTAGATCTATCCCAGTAGATCCTTATTCCTAGAATAAAGGTTTCCTCTCCCAAGTATTTAATGGAGAATTTTAATAAAAGCCAAGCTTTCACTGATTTTAATATGGGAATGTCATTACTAAGAAGCAATACATCATCAACGTATAAGACACTCATTGTCGGTGCGCTCCCACTAACCTTCTTATATACACAAGAATCGTCTTTGTTTTGAATGAAACCATATTGTAATATGATCTCATCAAAACGTTGGTTCCAAGAACGCAATATTTGCTTCAATCCATAAATGGATCGATTTAACTTGCAAACCTTGTTTGCATGTTTTGGCATGACAAAACCGTCAAGGTGTTGTATATAAACATCCTCCAAAAGGTTTCCGTTAAGGAAAGCGCTTTTGACGTCCATCTTCCATATTTCATAATCGAAATATGCATCATTAGCAAGTATTATCCAAATGGATTTAATCATGGCAACGGGTAAAAGGTTTCGTCGTAATCGATACTATGTTGATGACAATACCCTTTCGCTACAAGCCTAGCTTTGTACGTTTGTATGTTGCCATCTATGTTTGTCTTCACCATGAAGACCCATTTACTACCAATAGGCACTATGTCTTCTGGTACATCAACCAGTGTCCAAACTTGGTTGGTATCCATGGAATCCATTTCGGACTTCATGGCATCTTGCCATAAAGCGGAGTCGATACCTTGTATTTCTTCCTCATACGTAGCCGATTTATATCCCTCAATGAGATTAATATCTACATGAGGTGAGATTAAAAACCCATACCTTTAAATTTGTTTTCTGACTCTCTTCGACCTACACGGTTCTTATGTATTAGAAGATTGTGGAACAGTCTCATACTTGATGAACTGTTCGTGTTCTGTTAGGGATCGGTGCCAGGAACAGTATCACTCTGATTTTCATCGAGTTTTACTTTCCTCCCACTTACCACTGCATTTAGGAATTCCTCTAAGGAAAACCGCAAGGAGAGCAACAAATATTTTGTTCTCTTATGGGTTGTGGAAATAATATCCTTTTGGTTTCCCTAGGATAACCAATTACAAATAGGCACTTATCCGATTTGGGTTTTAGTTTGGTACCATCCAAACATTTAACATATGCCCAGCATCCCCAAATCTTCAGGATTGAGAAACCCAGTTTCTTTCCTGTCCATATTTCATATGGAGTCTGTCTAACAGACCTTGTCGGAACCTTATTCAAAATAAGTATTGCACTGTTCAATGCGTTTCCCGTGAAGGAAATTGGTAGCTCAGTGCGACTTATCATAAACCTTACCATGTCTAACAAAGTTCGGTTTCTCTGTTTGGACATACCTTTCATTTGAGGTGTTCCGGGAGGAGTCCACTGTGAAAGAATACCATACTCTTTCAAGTAATCTTGAAACTCACTGCTTAAGTATTCTACACCACGGTCCAACCGTAATATTTTTAATACTTTTTCCAGTCTGTTTCTACTTCATGTCGAAACTCTTTGAATTTATCAAAAGTTTCCGACTTATGTTTCATTAGATACACATAACCATAACGCGATGCAACATCCGTAAAAGTTACAAAGTATTGTTATCCACCTCTAGCCTGGCTAGACATGGGCCCACATACGTCACCATGAACGAGGTCTAACAGGTTGGTGGCACGTACACCCTTACTGCTAAAAGGCATTTTACCTAATAAACAAGATTCACAGACGTCATTTGAATCGGAATCAAATCCGTCCAAGTATCCATTCTTCCAAATAGTGGATATACGAGTCTTGTTAATGCGTCCCAGATGACAATGCCACAAATAAGTCTCATTAGAATTACTCAATTTGAGCTTTTTGTTTGTCATGTTATATGTTTGAGATTCATTTATATTTAAAATATAAAGACCATTATTAACATCTGCTGTACATATCAAAATGTCATTTTTATATACAAAACACCCAGTGTTTCTGAATACAAAGGTAGGTACAAAATAATGATGTTCCTAGTCAAACTAGGTACAAAATAACAATCACCAAATGTAATTACATGCCCCAATGGCAGATACAAAACATAGGTCCCAACGGCCAAAACAGCGACTCTCGTCCCGTTTCTGACTCGTAGGTCGATCTCGCCTGAAGCCAGTCTTCTGCTAATCAGCAGATCCTGCACATCAGTACATATGTGAGTACCACATCCAGATTCAAAAAACTAATTTTTTTAAAACCAGTAGTGGACATGTTTATAACAAACATACCTGAAGCCGAAGTCTTGCCCGTCTTCACTTCCTTCAACTCCGCCTAGTACTCACGGCAGTCACGCTTCCAGTGACCCCATTTGCTACAATGTAGGCAGACGTCTTGAGATATGTCCTTAGTCTTCCTAGAAGACTGTGATGATTTAGCCTTGCCGTTTTTCTTTTTCTTCTTCACACCCCCAGAAGCCTTCGGCCAAGCCTTGGCCTTCTGGGATGTCGAAGTAAGATGCGCCTCACGCTTCTTGCCCTTCAGAAGCTCTGGCTCTGCTTCTTTCAGCATTGCCATTAACTCTCCAAGAGTCTTCTCTTGGTTCATCATGTTATAGTTCATGATGAACCCGCCCCAACAGTCGGGTAGAGACTGTAAGATCAAATTTATGGAAGTCTCGACCTCGAAGTTTATGCCCAGTTGACCTAGCTGTTCGATGTCAGCAATCATCTGTGACACATAGTGCTCGACAGATATACCCTCTGACATACACGAGTGAAATAACTTCTTTTGTAATTCGTACTTCTGTGATCTAAGGTTAGATCTGTGAAGATCCTCCAATTTCAACATCATACTATAAATATCCAATCCTTTGTTCTGACAACGAAATTGAGGAGTCATTGCGGCAAGCATAGCAGATTGAGCACTAAAGTTATCATCACGATGAGTCTTCCAAAGCTCATGCTCTATTATTTTCTCAACTGCGGGCTCAGGCCCAAGAGGTTTCTCTATGACATAGAGTAACTTTTCGGATCCAAGACTATCTTGAGATTCATCTCCCAATCTGGAAAATTGGAGCCGTTAAAGACATTATCGCCAATGATTATGTCCCTAACGCTAATCTTTCCAGCCATCTTGATTGCAATAGTCCAACTATCCAATCAACGATTTTGGGTACACTCAATATGTAATGGTTACTATAGTCCAACTATATAACCAACTACAAGTGGAGTAATGTCTTGTACAGTCTAACTGTTCAAAGAAAGCAATAATCAATATTAGTCCAACTAATATATTTATAACAACGATAAATAAAATAAAAGAGCGCGTGTAAGCAAGTATTAAACGAAATTGCAAATTTAATACAGGCCCCCCACTATTTTTCGGCGAGCCTCTAACCCTCTATGTAGTACTCAGGAAACCCAGTTTCCTAGTGGGCTAGGATCCCGTTAAATAACACACAACCTTGACTTTGGCCAACAAGCTATATGAACTTAACTAGGTAGATCTCTAAGATCAATTGGATCCCATCCAATTCCTAGATCCGGTAGGTGGACCTCAAAGTCCAAAAAATATATCCAATATATTTCCTAACCTTTTCCTCTGAATCAACTAAGCCTTGGATTTGGCTCAACAAGCTTAATGATTCCAGTTAAGCGCGACCATTGACAGTGGGAAAGATTCGTAATCCACGTCGATGTACATAAATGACCTTGAATTTGGCCAAGAAGTCACAACTGCCCAAGACATGTGATATATAACAAAGCTTTCGTGGTTCAAACACATCCGCAATGGACAATGATCTTGATTTTGGCCAACAAACCAATGCCAATCTTGGATCTTGAGAGAGAACCACTAAATGGAAGGAAAACGCTTAATATTAAAGTAAAGGTTTTTCGCGTAAATTGGCAACCAATTTATTATCTTTGATTAGGTCTCAACATACACCCTTAAACATGCATTCTAAAAGCATAAAAAGGGGCGAATAAATTAATAATGATATGCGGATGGATATATAATACAATTTGTTCATAGAAGAAATCAATCTCTTTCCTCTCTCCCGCTAGCACTTTACATACTTATACCCAATTAAATAATACTAAAAGAAACCTCATTTGCATTGAGGGGAATTGGTGAGAAGACAAATACAAAGAGATAAGGAGGTGAAAGGCTAGACACACAGGTCCAATTTAATAAATAAGTATCATACTTACAACAATTTCCAAAATTTCCCCCACCCATCTAATATCCATCCGATATATATTATTCATACAAATACATCCAAGTATTCACACAAAGCATGATGTCAATCAATCTAATCCAATTAATTAATCTTTGATTAATGACCATCCAATGTTCATACAACGATTTTATTTGCGCGAGTCCAACTCGTTTAAGAGTAAATACTCAAAGTAAGTATTCTTGAATTATATCGAACTATAATTTTAAATCCAATTTTAAATTGTATCCAATACTAATTCATATTTAATTCCAAATTAAATAATTAAACTTATTTTAGTGCATTTTAGAATTGGATTCCAAATCCAATCTAAATGGGTCTCAAAGGCCCAATTAGCATCCAATACTATTCAATTAAAGTCCAATGGGCTTTCAATTAATTCTTTAGGCATGGGCTTTGGCCATAATGGATCAAACCCAAAATGCCAAGGCCCAATTAGGAATTACCCTATGCCAAAAATCAATTTAGGCCCATTAGGCCCAAATAAATTTTTAAAGGCCCAATAATAATATTTGGACTTTATGGAAATGGTTTTAGGCCCAATTGGATCCAACCCAATTGTCCAAAACCAAACTTGGCCCAACCAAGGCCATTAGCCCAAATATAACAAATTAAATTAGCATATTATTCCAAAAACACATTAATTCAATTTAAAGTATAATAGGCACAATTAATCAATTAATCTAATGTTTCCAAAATACTAATTAATCCAATTAATCATGCTTAATTTCAAATTCATGTCCAACACAAAATTGAAGCAAAATCAATTCATTCCAACATGCTCAAGCTCATGGCAATACATGAAATTAATATCCAATTTTGATTTCAATCCAATTAAATCAACAATTAACATTCAATTTCATGCCAATTAACATATCCCATTGTCAAAATTCAAAAAATCACCATGAGCATTTCTCGAGTACCATTCGGCCATGCTAAAGGAATTGGGAATTTTTGATCCAATCAATTTTTCTCAAATCCAAAGATGCACAAATCCAATTCATCATCATATAAACACAACCAAACAATCAATTTAGGAAAATACAAACTCCAAGCAAAATTCCCAAATTAAAATTTGGAACCATAGAATTTAAAATGAAGTTTAGGTGGCTCATGATACCATTGTTAGAGTCTCTAAGACTTGCCAAGGATCCTAAACATGATTCTAGTGTGAATAAAATCAAGATAAGTTACGGAAGACTTACATTGATCGGTAGAGAAGTTCAAAACTTTTGTTGGATGTTGGAATCTCCAAGCTTTGAAAATGAATTCCAAACTCAAGGGTGAGTTTCCCTATCACCTTTCTTTGACTCCTTTAAGTGCTAGCTTGAACAAAATTGAAACAAAATTTTCTCGTCTAAGAAGAAGCAAGTTTCGGCCAAGAGAGAGGATATGAAGAGAATGAATAGTTCCATTTGTGTTTTCCAAAAACATATATTAAAATTGGTGTGTGTTGACTTGGTAGGTGTGTTATCAAAAAATCCATTAATTGTTCCCAACCACTTCCATCAAATGTCTAACAATTGATGTAAGTGAAGTGGGTCCCACCACTTTAAATTCCAAATTCAAGTTGGTTTGTTCAAGACACTTTGGGCCCAGGTTCATTTAATCCGATTAAACGAATTTTCCGTTGCGACGTAATTAAATCCAATTTAATTAAATAATAATGCCTAGTAAAATTATTACGAAATTCGCTTGCGAATTAATTCCAAAATAATTCGTTCGCTTGAATTAAAATCCAATTTCAATTCCGCATTGAAATCCAATTTCAATTAATATATGGAATATATTATTTTAGCCCAATTAAATAAATTAAATAGTAAAATCCAATTTAACTATTAAATTTACTTTTCCGATTAATTCCAAATTAATCACGTTCTTAATCCTAAATAAATTCTTGCCATAATTAATCACAGATTAATTTTCTCTCTCATAATTAATCCCAGATTAATTATGTTCGAGTCAAATGTCATCGGTGAATCTTTGGGAAGCGACCCAAGAGATCCCTGGATATGTTGGTAGTAAATATGGTTGTCGGATCATCCGACACGTGCGTACCTTGTACCACGTTCTCACCAATTTACAAGACATGATTGGCTTCTAGCAAAGCACCGTGCCTACCCAATTCTCCAGAAATATTCAACGAGGAATATATAATCTTTATTAGGCGTAGTATACTATGTATTGCGTAATGCGATCCAGTATCAGATGTCACATGCTAGGCCTAGGGCTGGAATTGTGTCTGCCCCGTACGAAGCATATATCGGATCACTAGCAACTAGTCTCTGTAATCGGATAATCATGACCTAGTCATACTATCCCGATAGCTGCAGCATTTAAGAGTACTAGTTCCGTATCCCTGCGTGATCATCATCTCCATATGAGTGAAGTGATACTCCCATCTTGACATCACATCCAATACACTGCGATTCTCATTATACCCAGAAGGGGCATACACAGAACCTGTTAAAGCTTCGGACGACCAAAACCAAAGTATACTGTTTGTCGCAAGTATTAGCGATGCAAGTCTCAGGTTAAGACCACATACACCTACCCTGATTCGGATTCCCATAGACACATAGTCATACTCCCAATGGGATTCTGAGGGATCTATCCAGAGCGAATCTGTTCACGGTCCAACGGTTAATTGAACCTCCTATCACACTTGCATAAGTATCCAATACTTAAATATATGAGAACTATGCCGTTAAGCTTCCATAACGCGCACAAGTGTAATACCAGCCTATTCCGCATTATCGATGTCCAGTCTCGATAATACTAAGACTAAAGATATTTAATGATTAAACCTTTCGTGGATTAATACTGTCTCATATCTTATTAATCTGGTACTAATCATATGGACTTTATCATTTATATATCCAAGTAATCCAATTACAAAATGATAAAAGAGCAATTTCCTTTATCACATAGTTAATTTGTACAAAAACACCACGTCTTTTACAAATAGTGATGCTATGGGTCATAATTGTCCAACAACGAGCTCGTCCTTCGAGAATACCTGCAACCACAGAAAACTGGGAGAAGGGGGTTAGATCGTCGTATGATATAAGTGAGTGGACGAAAAACTGAAAACTGATATAAAAGCTTTTGGTTCTAAAACCAAAATTCCAGAAATACCTTAAGATGAAAACTCTTTTCTAAGAACATCTTCTGAAATCTCTTTATAAAACTTAACCTTTCTGAAAACTGCTTTCTGAAAACTGTCACTAAAATCTGATCTCTGAATTTTTTTTTTCTAAAAATCTGATATCTGAAAGTCTTTTTTCTGAAAATCTGATGTCTAAATACTGGTATGTATCTGAAAAACTTGACGTATGAGGGCGTTACGTATCGACGTCCCCCCATACGCCTAACTAGAGCCAGCAGTGCAAATCCATAACTTTGGGGCGATACATATCGCCGTCCCCCAAAGCATGCCACTACTGTCCCTGAAACTGGTGGTCTTGGGGCGTTACGTATCGTCGTCCCCCAAGCCACAAACTAGAACTGGGGGTGCGGATCTATGCTACCCTCCAAGCTCTGATACTAGGTCTAGGGGAGTTACGTATCACCGTCCCCCTAGCCTTGAACTAGGATCTGGGGGTGTTACGTATCGCCGTCCCTCCAGTCTTCTACATGTGCACATTGCTCTCTGTCTGTCAATTTTCAACTGTATCAAGTTACATACTGGGGTGGGTTTTTCCCCCATGCTCCGAAAAACATAAAACTCAAGACCTAAAAATATTTCTTTCACAAATATAACTTAAATCATGAACTCTTATGTAATAACTGTAATAAAAATTGAGCTATCGCCCTAAAGCATAAAAAGTAAGTCTGTTGTAACAATAACAAAATTAAAATCAATTTTTAAAAGAGTGGTGTCCACTCACAGTGTTCAGAATCTGGCTAGAGCTATATCGCTTCGTCGAAGGAGATTGCAACTCCTACAATGGTCTATATGTGATAACTTGATTAGACTCAAAACTATGAGATAAGTTCTGGAACTAGGCTAAACTACTAAATTCAAGTACGTGATATCGTAATTTGGTATATCAGATTTGTACTAAGATGTAATGTGTGCATACGAACTAATACGAGACCTTAAGGGTGGTCTCTAACACGCTAAGGTGGAACTGAGGTGGTTACAAACTGATTCAGGAAAATTCTATGCCACGTGTCGCGATGCAAACCCTTGCGCGTCGTGACGCGCATCGTCCAGAAGCGTGCCATCATTTTCTTCTTGCGCGTCGCGACGCAAAGTCCTTCAGCGTCGCGACGCGACCTGGTTTTCCAGGATTCTGTTTTGCTTCTCAAGTTCATCTAATGCACAAAATATCAAATTACACTCCATACCAACACTTCCATACTAAAAACCAATGTACAATACATCATATATCACTCCATTTCACATACCCTAAACTACCATCTCATCAACAATCAACTTTAAATCCACTTCATGCAATTTACCAAATTACACCCAAACTTAACAAATTGGGGTTTATCAACATTTCATTGCCTCAAAATAAAAAAATCACACAATCATCATCATACTAATGCTCAAAACACAACACAATATAAGTACCAAATCATCAAACTTAACATTTTAAAATTTGGGTCATGGATTTCTTACCTATTTCTTTTGATTTCCAACATCTCCCAAGTCTCTAATGGTTGCCAAGCTCCTCTATTCTTTGTTTTTTTTCTTCTTTTTCTTTCCTCTTCTCTTCTCTATTCCTTCTTCTTTTTCTTATTCTTCTTCTTCTCTTCTATTCTCCACGTTTTCCTCTTTCTTTTGTTCCCATTTTTTTTGTGTATTTGTGAATAGTCTTTTCCTTATATACTTGACCCTTTAAAAAAAGAAAAATGAATAATTTTCAAGAACCTTGTAGAATTTACTAGAATGCCCTCGGGTATTATTCATCTAAAATTTTGATTTGCATTGTTAACCTATTTCTGCTTTGAATTTGGAAAAATATTCAACGCAAAAGTTGCAGGTCTCGATCTCAACTTTCCGACGATATAAAATTTATAAGAAACAGAGTTCGTATGAGAAAGTTACGCCCTAATTCTCATGGGCTGTTCGGAATAAAAGTCATTCCATAAGTATATCTGTGTCCCAGCATAATTTATATTATGATACCTTCGTCCCGTAAAACCACGGTACTATAATGTAACAGTAGTAGAGTCGTTACAAATTCTCCCCTTAATAGGATTCGTCCTCGAATCCTCTTAAACTTTGGATCTTATCATAGATCATGGGATTCATGTGTTCCTTATAAATTATCAACTTTATTTGACTATATACCTACTGCTTTAGTCTTATCCACTGTATTATACCATCTCCCGATAATTTTTGTCGTGTGCTAACATTACACCCCAGGACAATGTGCAGATCATGCTGGATCTGGAAAGTCATGACTTGGAAGTCGTAACTAAAACTGTACACTAATTTATCTGTGTGAATTCTTACTTTGTTGTAACTATACTGTGTCATCGGGATTCTATTTGACCTAACAATAAAGGTCTTTACATGGCTGATTACTCTCTACTTGACTAGTAAGTATGTGATATTCTCTATCTTTTCCTATGCATCGCACCTCTAATCACACTTGGGTAAACTGCTTCAAAATTTGTGTCTTCAGTGATAATCCCTTAAGTCTTTTACTGAGAGGTACTACCTTATTCTTGTTTAGGATCTTTGCTGAGTATCCTTAACTACCTCATTATTGGGCCTCTAATTGTGCTCAAAATTCTTTATTTCTAAGGAAATCTCTTCCTATAGATCTTTAGTTATACACATTAATTATTCGACTCGATTGGGTTTTTCTTGGCTGGTACATTTGGTCCTCACTAAAAGTACCGGTATCTCCATACTTGTACTCAATACTTCTTTTGCTTCACTTGTCCAACTTGATCTTAATATTCTTTCTCATCACTTAGCTACTTAGTTTTATGTATTCTCCTTGCTAAACTTCTATTACTTATGATACCAACTAGTGGTCCTCCTCAATTGGCTACAGATTAAGGCTTAACTACATGCACTTTGGTGCCTAGACTGCAATCCCTGCTATTAATATCGACCCTGGCGATTTGATCCTGGCTAAAGCTCACACTCTCTTGTACTCTGTTTTCAAGGGTTGTTACTCAAATACATGCTAATATTTCGTACCTTGAGAATTCACTTGCTATGCCAGTTACAATTTGCAATAACTTATTTCTTCGATTCCGTACTTTAATAGGAATCTACCAAACCACCCATACCCGTGGCTAAAACCATCCCAAACCCGTAATGGTTTAGTCAACTTAGACTAGGGCTGGGTACTTTTGTGATTACCTGACCAAAATTACCTTGTTGTTACTTACTTTTGTTTTTATTTATTAGGTATTCTCTCATACCGTCGTTGCACCTAAACAGCTTCGCCCTCACATTTTTTCCTTAGTATTCTTTTCACCTTCTACTTTATGCTACCCTATATTGAGAAATTCCTTGGTCTATATCTCCATCTTCTTATTTTAGGAATGTCTTTTTTCCTTATACATCCTCAATATCATCAAACCTTGGTTCCTTGAAATCTTAGTCCTTGCTTGACTACTACTTTACGTCTGTACCACTCTATCTGAACAACTTTTGTTCTGACTCCCTTACTTAGAACTGTCACTTACTTTTATTCTGTTCTTAAACTATATCTGCAGGTCTTATGTTCTAGTTGTCCTTCACTATACCTTCACTGATTTCTGGGAGTATCTTGAGGCGATCTACAAGGTCCATCTCTGCTGTCGTTATCTAACGGGGTTGGGAGGGTGGAAGCTTATGCTGAGGCTTTATTAATTATAATCATCTGGTCATATATTCTATTTATCTATGAGCTTAGGACTCTTGTGAATATATATATGTAATGCCTCTCCCTTCACTAGGGCACTACTACTAAAAACTCTATGGTTCACTTTCTTTAACTTACTTCTGACCATTTTCAACTATCGAACACACTACCCCTTCTACAAAACTCTTATGGAGTCATGTTCTCTAAAAACTTCCTTGTGCAGCTTCTGCACTCCTTGTTATTTAATCTCTGTTGTCACGATCTAGTAAGTGTTGGGATGGTGGGGTTCGATTTTGACGCTTTCCTGATGGTGGTAATCTTATCCACTACCCATGTTGTGATTGTGTGTCCTGTTCATCTATTAGTCTGAGACTCCCATGTTACTAGTTCCCATTCCCACACTAAGATACTCCCACTAGGTACTATCTGAATTGTCTCCTTTTTCAACTTCACTCTTGATTCGCTACCCGACTATCGATTATACTATCCCTTATCATGAGCCTTATGTATAATCATGTTCTATAATTACTTCATCATTTGCTTGTGTACCCCTTTCTTCTAGTTTCTGTTGTTTGTCCCTCTTAAGTCTTTATTCTTTCTCAAAATCCTATTATACTCTATATATTATTTTTCCTTACGAAGTCTACTCAGCTACTTATATTTTCTTCCCATCTTAGTCCTTTAAACTCCTTATATCATTTCTTTTCTGAAAACTCTATTAACTTCAATTACTCGGTACATCTTTTACAGAATCTTTAATTCAGGTACTACTCTTTACCTAGTATTTTCTTCTCACTACCATGAGATTCTTCATAACTTATTTACTATACTCCTGTAAATCATTCTCCCTGCTCTCTTTGTACTTCTAAGTTCTTACTTATTTACGAATTCCTTAATTTGACGATGGCTTTTTGACTTAGTTTAACTTATCATAACTTCAAACTATTCCATCTCATATTCCTTATCTATGATTCATTGAACTCACTGATTTAGTTGTCTAATCATCTCACAATTCATTTAATCTCTCAATTGCTCTTCCTCACTGGTTCTTTTCTTTACTGGGCCCTAAATTGAGAATGGATACGTGCCAACGTGTATGGTTCGGTGTCTATATGCTTACTCGAATCAATTTTTTCGGAAGGAAATGTCCTTATTCATTCTGCAAGAAATTGGTCGACTACTTCGTGTCTCGGGGTCCCACAACTACCATCAATTCTCTACACTATTATCTTCTCATTATGTTATTTTTATGCCCGAATGCACTGAATTTCCTTATTACTTCTCGCGTTCCTCTTACCATTTGCATATCCTATTTCTTTGCTCTACAGCTTGGTACTGAGGTTAGCGGTGGTTCATTCTTCTGACTACTCCCTAGCTTTCTGCTCTCCGCTCTTGCTATAAATCACAGCCGTGACACTTTGTTCTACTGTCCATACTGATACTCTTACCACTCCCAAATGTCTCCAACCTCTCGAATTTATCCTTGCATACCTTCACAGATTCCTTCTAACTTGGGCTATTCTATAGGTTCTACTACATTTGGTCTATCTATGGATTCCTACTAATCTTGCAAATCTCTCTCTCACTTGCCTTAATTTTTGACCTTATTGGGTTCGCTTCTTTATGTCCTCGAAGATTTTCTTAATTTTTTTTTGAGTAACTTGCCTTCCAAGGTCTTTACGTATCTTAAGATGAACTCTCATCGGCTCCTTACGGTCATCTATATCTATGCTGGTAGGGACTAGGACAAACATAGTATATCTCGATGAGTTTCGATCTCCTCGTTCTGGTACTCTGTGTCCTGGTGGAGTCTATTTCTAATGTAAGACAGATATGAGCTCGATTCCATCAGGACATCTTTCTTAACTGGTATCACTAAGTGGTGGTAGGATAGATAGCTCAGGATCTTGTCTCCATCAAATTACTTGGGATAAGGTAACTAATCGCTTCTGTTTATGACCTTTATTTGCATGCTTAGGGGTCTGGGTCTGGATTTGGGGATCTGGGGTTCTCTAGGTCCTTTTTGGCATCTCTTGCCTGTGGGAACTTCCTAGACTAGCCTTGATCTCTCGCTTCTTTTATCTTCCTGTGTATTCCTCGTTATTTGGGGAACTTACTATCTATACGAAGTACCTAAAGACTATTAGATCGTCTTGAAGGAAATTTTATATGGAAGGAATAATCTAACATCTTCTAGGCACTCTATTACTTGCTCGGGCTTTTTCTATTCTTTCTTTACTATCATGGGTGGGTATCCTTATACTTTCACTATATTATTCTGTCTCTTTACTTTTCTTTATTTCTAGCTGTTTACACTTCTATACATCATTTCTTACTTTCTTATAACTTCCCTATCCAATTCTCTTTGGGTAACTTTCTTTAGAATCTTACTGTCTGGTTTCATAGCTCATTTACACTCCAGGTAATAAATCAGAATAAATTCTTAACGTGGATCTAGAATACAGTTGTTCTCGTAAGGGATACTATTTGAATAGCATGGGAGGGCTTACTAACCTGTTTATAGAACTTTGAGGACGTACTCGAGGATCGGATACTAGAGATGTAGTGCCTTGCATACGAGTATCTCAGACATACTGCGTATACAAAACCCCAACACTCTACCCACTGCAGTCACTGACTCCAAAGACTATGCTCTGATACCATCTTTGTAACATCCATGATCTAAGAGATGCTACCGGACCGTAGTAACCCCATAAGCCTCTGACTCTGATAACTACTATTCAATTACTAATACTCTTTTCTTTAATAAAATATTTATATCGTATATATGAGACCGTGGCCCAAACTTACAACTTAACATACAAACTTAACTCTAACAACTTTATACATAAAGACACATGTTTTTTACAATGACTATATATAAGTCAGATACTAGTACATGACTTTTACTTGACTCTGACTGACTCCAATTGGATTTTTACTCTTTAACTTGGACTGGTGGACTCCAACCCTAGTAACTGCATCAGTATCCGTATTGTTGGGTTTCTAGGTTAATTCCAATATCATTTAAGCATAGAAATAGAATGAATACGCAAAGAATAGTGGCGGAAACACACTTACATTGAACGGATTTGGATGTGTTGAGAAGCAAAAAATTCCTCCAAGAAGTCTTTGAGAATTCGGCCAAGGTGATATCCCAAGCTCCAAGCTTTGTCTTGTGATTCCAAGCTCTTAGAATAGGTTTCCCTATCACCATGTATTGATTACTTGAAGGTGCTAGCCTTTAGAAAAATTGCCACAATTTTTCACTTCATTTCCTTCCTTGTTCGGCCAAAAGAGAAAGAAATAGAGAGAGTAATTTTCTTGTGAAAACCGTGAATGGCTAAGGGAGAGAGAGAATGATTTTTGTTGATTTTATATTTCAATTTCAAAAATTAAAATAATGATATACCAAAGTTGGTATATGTCAACAATGCCATCAAGTTTGGAGTGCTTAAGAAGTCATCACCAACTTCACCAAAACCCATCACCAAAAAGCAACTTTAAAGTGACAAGTGATGTGACATGTGGGCCTCACTTGATTCAAAATCCGAGTGTGCCCGCAAACACTCTCGGGCTCAGGTTTGTTAATTCCGAATTAATGAACTTTTGTCGCGACGTAATTAAATCGAATTTAATTAAATAATTATGCCTAGCAAAATTACTATTCACGTCACTAACGAATTAATTCTAAATTAACTCGTTTGCCCGAATTAAAATCTAATTTTAATTCCGCGTCGAAATCTAATTTCGTTTAATATATCGAATATATTATTTTATCGATTAATTCCAAATTAATCGTTCTCTCTCTTCTAATAGTATTTTATCCCAGATAAAATCTCTCCGCAATTAATCCCAGATTAATTATGCTCGAATCATACGTCATCGGTGAATCTTCGGGAAGTGACCCAAGAGATCCCTGGATATGTTGGCAGTAAATCCGGCCGTCGGACTATCCGAACACGTACGTACCTCGTACTACGTTCTTACCGATTTACGAGACAAGATTGACTTCTAGCAAAGCGCCATGCCTACCCAATTCTCCAGAAATATTTTTAATGGAATATATAATCTATGTCAGGCGTAGTATACGCAATATTGCGTATCTCGATCCAGTATCGGATGTCACATGCAAGGCCTGGGGCTGGAATAGTGTCTGCCCCGTACGAAGCATATATCGGATCACTAGCAACTAGTCTCTTTATTATCGGATAATCATGACCTAGTCATATTATCCAGATGGTTGCAACCCTTTAGAGAACCAGTTTCGTATCCCTGCGTGACCATCATCTCCATATGACTGAAGTGATACTTCCGTCTTGACATCACACCCAATACACTACGATTCTCAATAACCCCAGAAGAGGCGTACACATAACCTGTTAAAGTCCTGGACGACCAAAACCAAAGCGTATTGATTGTCGCAAGTACTAGCGATGCAAGTATCAGGTTAAGACCAAATACACCTACCCTGATGCGGACTCCCATAGACACATAGTCATACTACCAATGGTTAAGACCAAATACACATATCCAGAGCGAAGCTGTTTTCCGTACCATCTGTAAAACACAACCTCTTACCACACTTGCATAAGTATCCAATACTTAAATATATGAGATCTATGTTGTTACGCTACCATAACACGCACAAGTGCGATACTAGTCTATTCCGCATTATCGATGTCCAGTCTCGATAATACCACGACTAGGGATATTTAATGATTAAACCGTCGTGGATTGATACTGTCTCATATCATTTCAATCCGGAACTAATCATAAGGACTTTCATCATTCACACATTTAAGTAATCTTATTACGAAATGATAAAAGGCAATTTCCTTTGCTACATAATTAATTTGTACAAAAACACAATGTCTTTTACAAATAGTGACGCTATGGGCCATAATTGTCCAACAATCTCCCACTTGGCCTATAGCCAGTCACTCAAGCATCTAACACCTGAACTATGTACATGTCGCTCAAACTTTTGCTGAGGAATGGCTTTCGTTAGCAGATCTGCAATGTTGTCATCTGATGCGACCTTCTAGATCTTCACATCGCCACGATGTATGATCTCACGAATCAGATGAAACGTCGAAGAACATGCTTGGATAGTTGATGAGACCGCGGTTCCTTAGCCTGCGCTATAGCCCCGTTATTGTCACAATACAATGGAACGGGCTCAGTTGCTAACGGAACTAATCCTAATCCAATTAGGAATTTTCGGATCCAAACTGCCTCCTTTGCTGCTTCAGCTGCAGCGATATACTCCGCTTCTGTTGTTGAATCAGCAACAGTCTCTTACTTGGAAGATTTCCAGCTCACTGCTCCATTTTTCAAACAAAACACGTACCCAGATTGCGACTTACAGTCGTCTTTATCGGTTTGGAAACTTGCATCGGTATACCCAGTTACCTCAAGTTCTCCATCTCCATAGATTAAGAAAGCATCCTTAGTTCATCTAAAATACTTAAGGATATTCTTAACCGCTATCCAATGACCTTCACCTGGATCGGCTTGATAGCGACTACACATGCTCAAATCATAGAAGACATCAGGTCGTGTACATATCATGGCATACATGATCGATTCGACTACCGAGGCGAACGGTATCCGACTCATGTTGTCTCTCTCATCTTGAGTTTTACGACACATCTTCTTAGATAGAGTGATGCCATGTGACACTGGCAACAGTCCCCTCTTGGACTGATCCATGTTGAATCTTTTCAACACTTTGTCAATGTACGTGCTCTGGGAGAGTCCAAGCAGCTTTCTAGATCTATCCCGGTAGATCTTTATTCCCAGAATAAAGGCTGCTTCTCCCAGATCTTTCATGGAGAATTTTAATGAAAGCCATGCTTTCACCAATGTTAACATGGGAATGTCATTGCCCATAAGTAATACATCGTCAACATAAAGGACAATGAAAGTCAATGCGCTCCAACTAACCTTCTTGTATACACAAGGATCATCTTCGTTTTAAATGAAATCATATTCTCTTATGATCTCATCAAAACGTTGGTTCCAAGAACGCGACGCTTGCTTCAGTCCATAAATGGACCGATTTAACTTGCAAACATTGTTTGCATGTTTAGGCAAGACAAAACCGTCAGGCTGTTGCATATAAACATCCTCCAACAGGTTTCCGTTAAGGAAATCAGTTTTGACGTCCATCTGCCATATCTCGTAATCGAAATATGCAGCAATAGCAAGCATTATCCGAATGGATTTAATCATGGCAACAAGTGAGAAAGTTTCATTGTAATCGATACCATGTCGTTGACGATACCCCTTCGCTACAAGCCTAGCTTTGTAAGTTTGTACGTTGCCATCCATGTCAGTCTTCTTCTTGAAGATCCATTTGCAACCAATAGGTTTTACGCCTTCTGGTGCATCAACCAGTGTCCAAACTTGGTTGGTATACATGGAATCCATTTCGGAATTCATGGCATCTTGCCATAAACCGGAGTCGATACCTTGTATCGCTTCCTCATACGTAGCCAGCTCGTCTTCCTCAATGAGATTGATATCTACATGAGGTGAGATCAGAAACCCATACCTCTCAGGTTTTGTTCTGACTCTCTCCGACCTACGTGGTCCTTGTGTATTCGAAGATTGTGGTACAGCTTCATCCCTGATGAACTGTTCATGTTCCGTTGAGGATTCTATGCCAGGAAGGAATAATATCACTCCGATTTTCATCGAGTTCTACTTTCCTCCCACTTATCACTGCATTTCGGAATTCCTTCTCAAGGAAAACCACATGTAGAGCAATAAAAACTCTGTTCTCTCATGGGTGATAGAAGTAATATCCTTTGGTTTCCCTAGGATATCCCACAAAAAGGCATTTATCCAATTTGGGTTCTAGTTTGGTACCTTCCAAACGTTTGACGTATGCCCAACAACCCCAAATCTTCAGGAATGAGAAACCCGGTTTCTTTCCTGTCCATATCTCATACAGAGTCTGTTGAACAGACTTTGACGGAACCTTATTCAAAATAAGTATTGTACTGTTCAATGCATATCCCCAGAAGGAAATAGGTAGCTCAGTGCGACTCATCATAGACCTTACCATGTTTAACAAAGTTGGGTTTCTCCGTTCGGACACACCGTTTAATTGCGGTGTTCCGGGAGGAGTCCACTGTGAAAGAATATCATATTCTTTCAAGTAGTCAAGAAACTCATTACTTAAGTATTCGCACCACGGTCCGACCGTAATGTCTTAATACTTTTACCGGTCTGTTTTTCAACTTCGTGTTGAAACTCTTTGAATTTCTCAAAAGTTTCCGACTTGTGTCTCATAAGATACATATAACCATAACGTGATGCATCATCCGTAAAGGTTACGAAGTATTCATATCCACCTCTAGCCTGACTAAACATGGGCCCACAAACGTCACTATGAACAAAGGCTAACAGTTCGGTGGCACGTACACCTTTACCGCTAAAAGGTGATTTAGGCATTTTGCCTAATAAGCAAGATTCACAGACGTCATATGAATTTGGATCAAATCCGTCCAAGTACCCACTCTTCGAAAGTGTGGATATGCGAGTCTTGTTTATGTGTCCCAGACGACAATGCCACATATAAGTTTCATTTTTATGACTTACTTTAAGCCTTTTGTTTGTTACATTTTGAGATTGGTTTATATTCAAAATATAAAGACCATTATTTACAACAGCAGTGCAAATTTCTATATCATTTTTATACATAAAACACCCAGTGTTTCTAAATACAAAAGTGTACCCACATTGAGCTAACATAGATACACAAATAATATCCCTAGTCAAACTAGGTACATAATAACAGTCTGTAAGTTCAAGTACATGCCCCGAGGGCAGTTCTAAAACAAAAGTGCCAACGGCCAAAACGGCGACTGGTGTCCCATTTCCAACACGGAGGTCAATCTCTCCTGAAGCCAGTCTCCTGCTAATCCGCAGATATTGCACATCAGTACAAATGTGAGTACCACAACCAGAATCAAAAATCCAATTTTTAAAACTAGAAGTAGTCATGTTTATTTCTATAACAAACATACCTGAGGCCGGTGCCTTGCCCACCTTTATTTCCTTCCTGAGTGCCTTGTACTCGCGGCAGTCACGCTTCCAGTGACCCCGCTGTCCGCACTGAAGACAAACATCTTGGGATTTGTCCTTGGGCTTCCCAGAAGCCTTTGACGATTTGGCCTTTCCCTTCTTCTTCTTCTTGACACCTCCAGTCGCCTTGGGCCCAGCCCTCGGAGTCCGAGATGTAGAAGCGAAGTGCGCCTCGCGCTTCTTGCCCTTAAGAAGTTCCTTTCTGCCTCTCGCAGCGTGGACATCAGCTCTCCAAGAGTCTGCTTTTGGTTCATCATATTGTAGTTCATGATGAACCCACTCCAAGTGTCGGGGAGAGACTGCAAGATTAAATCTATAGAGGTCTCTATCTCAAAGAAAATCCCCATTTGTCCAAGCTGCTCGATATCGGCAATCATCTGTGTCACATGATGTTCAACAGATGTACCATCCGACATCTGAGCGCGGAATAGCTTCTTCTGTAACTCATATCTTTGCGATCTAAGATTAGATCAGTGTAGATCATTCAACTTCGCCAACATGTTATAGGGATCCGATCCCTTGTTCTGTCGATGGAATTGCTGAGTCATAGCAGCAAGTATAATAGATTGAGCAATTGCATTGTCATCGCTATGAGTCTTCCAAAGCTCTAGCTCGAGCAACTGATCAGATCTGGGCTTAGGCCCAAGAGGTTTCTCTATAGTATATAGCAGCCTCTCGGATCCAAGGACTATCCTTAGATTCATTTCCCAATCGGAAAAGTTAGTCCCGTTAAAGACATTATCGCCCATGATGATGTCCCGAACAATGTTCTTTACAGTAATTTTAATTGCGATTGTCTAACTATCCAATTAATAATGTAAGGGTACAATCTAACTGTTACAAGAAAAATAACACAATATTAGTCCAACTAATAAAATAATTTTGACGAAATAATTTTGAAAGCGTGTAAAGCTAAGTATTTGAACGAAATTGCAAATTCAATACTAGCCTCCCATTATTTTTCGGCGAGCCTCTAACCCTCTGTGGAGTACTCGGGAAACCTAGTTTCCTAGTGGGCTAGGATCCTGTTAAATAACACACAACCTTGACTTTGGTCAACAAGCTGTATGATATTTAACTAGGTAGATCTCGAAGATCAATTGGATCTCATCCAATTCCTAGATCCGGTAGGTGGACCTCCAAGTCCGAAACATATATACAATATATATGCCAATATATCCAATATATTTTCCTAACCTTTTCCTCTGAATAAACTAAGCCTTGGCTTTGGCACAACAAGCTTAATGATTCTAGTTAAGCGGGACTCATTGACGTTGGAAAGCTTCGTAATCAATGTAGATGGACAAGAAATGATCTTGACTTTGGCCAACAAATCACAACTTGGACAAGACACCGATATGGAACAAAGCTTTCATGATTCAAACACATCCACAATTGACAAAGGTCTTGACTTTGGCCAACAAACCAGTGTCAATCTTGGATCTTGAGTAAGAATCACTCAATGGAAGGAAAACGCTTAATATGTTTTGAGGGTTTTTCGCGTAAATTGGCAACCAATTTATTATATTTGTTAGGTCTCATCATACACCCTTAAACATGCATTCTAAAAGCATAATAAGACGCGGAAAGTAAATTAATAACGATATGCGGATGTATATTTAACAAATTTTTCCTAAAACAAATCACTCAATTTCCTCTCCCCGGCTAGCACTATTCCATCTTCTACCCAATTACATAATACAGTAAAAGAAACCTCATTAACATTGAGGGGAATTAGGTGAGAAGAGAATACAAAGAATCAATAAAGAGAGAAGGCTGGACACGCAGGTCCAATTTATAAATTCTAAATTTACAACAATTTCTAAAATTTCCCTTTCCCTTCTAATATCCATCCGATATACGCTATTCATTCATCACATCCATGTATTCATTCATAGCATGTTATTCAATCAATCAAATCAAATTAATTAATCTTTGAATATTAGCGATCATCTAATGTTCAAACAATGATTTGATTTACGCGAGTCCAACTCGATTGTGAATAAGTACTCGAAGTACGAATTCTTGAATTATATCGAACTACTCGTTAAATCTAATTTAATTCGTATTCAATACTAATTCATTTATTTAATTCCAAATTAAATAACTACACTTTTAATGTGCTTTAACGACTTAGATTCCAAATCTAATCTAAATGGGTCTCAAAGCCCAATTAACATCCAATGTTGTTTAATTAAAAGTCCAATGGGCTTTCAATTGATTTCATAAGGCATGGGTAAGGAATCACCCTTATTTGCTAAGAAACCAATTTTGGCCCATTAGGCCCAATTAAACATTTAAAGCCCATTTGTTATATTTGGACTTAATGGAATGGTTTAGGCCCAATATGGATCCGATCCATTTGGCCCAAACCGACTTGGCCTAACCAAGTCCATAAGGCCCAAATACAACAATTACAAGCCCAATTCAAAATCAAGCCCAATTAATTAAACTTTAATATTCCAAATTTTAAAATTCAATTAATTAAAGTGTTAAGCCATGATTAACCATTAAATTAACATTTCCAAAATACTAATCTAACCAATTAATCATGCTTTTCATCATCAACACATGTCCAACATATTTGATATAAAAATCATCTCATTACATGCTACAACACTCACGACATTTTAGGGTTTATATGTTCGATTCCGATTTCAATCCGATTGAATTATAAATCAACATTTCCCAATTGTTTCAAGTCATCCAATGATCAAAGGAACAAAAATACCATGACTTTAGGGCACTATAAGCATTCGGCCAAGCCTAATTTTTGGGGAAAAATTGATCCAATCCATTTTTCACAAAATTGATCACAAACAACTCCAAGTCATTCATTCACAAGCATGCTCAAACACGTAATTTAGTCAAAACATGCTAAAAAACAATTTACCCAAATTTTACCCTAAGTTTATTTCATGCTCAAATTGGCTCATTGATACCATTGTTGGGTTTCTAGGTTAATCCCAAGATCATTTAAGCATAGAGATAGAATGAATACGCAAAGAAGAGTGGCGGAAACACACTTACATTGAACGGATTTGGATGTGTTGAGAAGCAAAAAATTCCTCCAAGAAGTCTTGGAGAATTCGGCTAAGGTGATATCCCAAGCTCCAAGCTTTGTCTTGTGATTCCAAGCTCTTAGAATAGGTTTCCCTATCACCTTGTATTGATTCCTTGAAGGTGCTAGCCTTTAGAAAAATTGCCACTTTTTTTTCACTTCCTTTCCTTCCTTGTTCGGCCAAGAGAGAATGAAATGGAGAGAGTAATTTTCTTGTGAAAACCGTGAATGGCTAAGGGAGAGAGAGAATGATTTTTGTTGATTTTATATTTCAATTTCAAAAATTAAAATAATGATATACCAAAGTTGGTATATGTCAACAATGCCATCAAGTTTGGAGTGTTTAAGAAGTCATCACCAACTTCACCAAAACCCATCACCAAAAAGCAACTTTAAAGTGACAAGTGATGTGACATGTGGGCCCTACTTGATTCAAAATCCGAGTGGGCCGCAAACACTCTCGGGCTCGGGTTCGCTAATTCCGAATTAATGAACTTTCGTCGCGACGTAATTAAATCAAATTTAATTAAATAATTATGCCTAGCAAAATTACTATTCACATCACTAACGAATTAATTCTAAATTAATTCGTTTGCCCAAATTAAAATCTAATTTTAATTCCGCGTCGAAATCTAATTTCGTTTAATATATCGAATATATTATTTTATCGATTAATTCCAAATTAATCGTTCTCTCTCTTCTAATAGTATTTTATCCCAGATAAAATCTCTCCGCAATTAATCCCAGATTAATTATGGTCGAATCATACGTCATCGGTGAATATTTAGGAAGCGACCCAAGATATCCCTGGATAAGTTGGCAGTAAATCCAGTCGTCGGACTATCCAAACACGTATGTACCTCGTACTACGTTCTTACCGATTTACGAGACAAGGTTGGCTTCTAGCAAAGCGCCATGCCTACCCAATTCTCCAGAAATATTCTTAATGGGATATATAATCTATGTCAGACGTAGTATACGTAGTATTGCGTATCTCGATCCAGTATTAGATGTCACATGCAAGGCCTGGGGCTGGAATAATGTCTGCCCCGTATGAAGCATATATCGGATCACTAGCAACTAGTCTCTTTATTATCGGATAATCATGACCTAGTCATATTATCCCGATGGTTGCAACCCTTTAGAGAACCAGTTCTGTATCCCTGCGTGACCATCATCTCCATATGACTGAAGTGATACTTCCGTCTTGACATCACACCCAATACACTACGATTCTCAATAAACCCAGAAGAGGCGTACACAGAACCTGTTAAAGTCCTGGACGACCAAAACCAAAGCGTATTGATTGTCGCAAGTACTAGCGATGCAAGTCTCAGGTTAAGACCAAATACACCTACCCTGATGCGGACTCCTATAGACACATAGTCATATTACCATTGGATTCCGAGGGGTCTATCCAGAGCGAAGCTGTTTTTCGTACCATCGGTAAAACACAACCTCTTACCACACTTGCATAAGTATCCAATACTTAAATATATGAGAACTATGCTGTTACGCTTCCATAACACGCATAAGTGCGATACTAGTCTATTCCCATTATCGATGTCCAGCCTCGATAATAATACAACTAGGGATATTTAATGATTAAACCATCGTGGATTGATAATGTCTCATACCATCTCAATCTGGAACTAATCATAAGGACTTTCATTATTCATACATTTAAGTAATCTAATTACGAAATGATAAAAGGCAATTTCCTTTGCTACATAATTAATTTGTACAAAAACACAATGTCTTTTACAAATAGTGACGCTATGGGTCATAATTGTCCAACACATACTCCCGAGCTCGTCCTTCGAGAATACCCGCAACCACAAAAAACTGGGAGTGGGGGGTTAGATCGTCGTACGATCTAAGTAAGTAGATGAAAAACTGAAAACTGATATAAAAGCTTTTGGCTCTAAAACCAAAATTCCAGAAATATCTTAATTTGAAAACTATTTTCTAAAAACTTCTTCTGAGATCTCTTTATAAAACTTAACCTTTCTGAAAACTACTTTCTGAAAACTGTTGTCTGAAATCTGATCTCTGAAAATTCTTTTCTGAAAATCTGATATTTGAAAGTCTTTTTCTGAAAATCTGATGTCTAAATACTGGTATATATTTGAAAAACTTGACGTATGAGGGCGATACGTATCGCCATCCCTCATACGCCTAACTAAAGCCAGCAGTACAAATCCATGACTTTGGGGCGTTACGTATCACTGTCCCCCAAAGCATGCCACTATTGTCCCTGAAATTGGTGGTCTTGGGGCATTACGTATTGCCGTCCCCCGAGCCACAAACTAGAACTGAGGGATTAAACAATTAGATGTCAATAATGCCTTCCTCAATGTCATTCTTATTGGAGTTGGTACTCGGCGTGCCGATTTATCATGTATTTCCATGTAAATACGTGTATGAACAATATTTTGTTATGAATAAAATTTACAGTTCCGTCAATATTTTTTTATTAGAAAGGGTAAAGACATACTAGACCTAGGAATGATTAAGTTATAATGTAATTGCAAAAGCGTCGCAATTGACATTGAGAAACGTTATAACCGTATCATTCTTAAACTATTCCTGGTCAAGGTTTACATTCTTGGTCCAAAAGTAAACCCGGGAGACTAGTACATGTCATATATCAGAATATTAGTTTCCGGTGGTTTATCTCAGTGAGCCACGAGTCTAGGGAGACTCGTATAGACATGTAGGTGTTCATAGCAGATAGACACTGAATGACTCATGGAAGATTCCTAATAGATAGTACGCTTCCGTCAATAAGAATCTTCTCGAGTTGAGTAGCATAATGGTCCTTTGACTTGAGATACCACGGTGGATATATGAGTTATCCTCCACACATTGATGATAGTCACGTCTTTGATCTTTTAAGGTTAGAACTCCTCCTGTTCGTTGGGTGTGGACTGATGCTCATAATATCTGGTGATGTGTCCAGAGAGGATCCGTCAGTCCTGCGTACAGGATTTAGGTATCCACTTCATGAGATTGCGATTTATCAAATCCATGGCCATGGTACACTCGGAAATGAGTTCTGAGTGTTATTGAGAAATCGCGAATCTATACGTCGACGTGATAATACCTTATGAGATTTGATGATTATATTTATATCTCTGGTATTTATCCGGATACTTATGACGGAAGAATTATACGTAAGCGAAGATCTCAACTTGTATGGTTCAGCGAGAATATATGTGGTCGTCATAATTTATGAGTGGGTAAATTATGGACACGAGATCTGATCCCGTGACAGATATACCTGAACTTAGAGAGTCTCATATAATAAAAATTACTCGTAGAGCACCAGGGCGACTTAAAACGAATAATATTGATTATTCGGAAATCGTTTAACGATTAAACGAAAATTACACATGCGAGGTATTCGGTAATTTCCTAAATTAATATGTATGTGTATTTGATACATAATTTGATTAGATATATATTAATTGATTACCGAATATTTTTTGGGACATATGTCAACCTTGAATGTATTTTAACATTTATTGTAAATGTATAAATACATTATACATTTAGATTAAATGGATTAATTAATTAAAGTGTTAATTAATTGATTTATTAAATAAATGTATTAAGTATTAATAAGTGCATTAATTCACATGTATTAGACATGTGTAGGATGCTTTATTATGGTGACATGTGGCATTGTTGGAAATTAATGGGATAAGATATTTGTTTTATTTAATGAAAATTATTTTGTAAAATAAAATGAATTTTTCTTTCTCCCACTACAAAACTTTCAGCCAACTAAGTTTTGGGGACTATTCCCACTTCTTCAAAACAACAACAAAAAGAGAAAATAGTAAAACCTAAGAGAGAGAAAAATTTGTGGAATCAAAATCAAGCTTTAAGCTTAAAGAATTTGGAAATTCAAGGTAAGTTTATTAATCCTTTGGCTAGGAAATTGTTTCTTTTGCTTGATGAGAATACATTTGATGTAGTTTTGATTTCCTACTCTCTTGAATTGGGTTTTTGCTTGTTGGATGATTGTTGGGAACTTATTAAGCATGTGTGATGATTCTTTGAACTTAATAATTGTTATTTGAGTTCAATTTATTTTAGGAAATTAAAGTTTCCATTCTAGAATTTCTATTCCACTTCATAGAAACCTAGAATTTTTCTTGGGTGTTTTTGTTTGTGGTGAGACTTTAAGAATGTTGGATTGATTATTGTAATGCTAGATTGAAAGTCAATTTGGTGGAAATTTGGTTAATTTGATTAATTGAAATTTCTAGGGTTTATGCCAAATACTAAATTGTGGCTTTTCATTATATGGATTAAATTGGATATATTTGATATATATTAATCATTTCGGTAGTGTTTTGGAAACACTTAATTATGCAATTGACACATTTGGACTAAAATGAGCAAAATGTAAAAAGTTAACATTTTGGGCAATTTTCGGCTAAAGGGTAATTTGGGTAATTCCAAATTTGATTTGGGATTAAATATTAAAATAAATAGTTTATTTTAATAGTCCAAAGAAAAATTTTTGAAATTCGAAAAAACGGATTTTTCACGTTCCGCTGCGCGACCCGACATTACTTTTAATACGCCAACAATTCTCACTGAAGATGTATATATGGAACAACTGTTGTAAATTCTTCAAATCTTCAAATATTATTGTTTTGGATGGAGGAATGACATGTCCCTTGGATGGTACCCTATAGGGATATGTCCTCCAATTGAGAATAACATGGTTATAGGCTCCAAGGTATGCATGGGAGGGGTGTAACCCTTTGGAGGGTTGCACCCCAACCCAAAAGGTGACCTTAAGGCACCATTCCATGCCTTTATAAGGAGGCCTCCATGTTCATTTTCTGGGATCCATATAATCCGAATTTGAGTCTCATATTTTGTGATTTTGAGTCAGAGAGAGTTCCTCTATTTTCCAAGTTCAAGATCTTCTTAATGAGTGCCCCTTGAAGAAGAGGAATCCAAGTTATCATGGGATAACGTTAGCCACAGAACCTGTAGAGCACCGAGACGGGACTAATAAGTTCTTAAGGACAGAGATTTATCTCGACTCGGATCAAAATTTTCATCAAAATTCCAGGTTATCTTTATACTTCAAGTTTTAGGGTTTAGGGTTTTGCATTTGATTTTCTGGATTTGATTTGTTTAAAGCATGTTTGTTTCCTGTTTAATAACACCAATATACCAATAATCTTAAGAACTTATCATTTAGTGTTGTTAGATAGTAATTTCGCATGCTTAGATAAGGAAAATTTTATGGAAAAGATAATATGTGCATGAAAAATACGTAGGGCGTTCGAACGCCCGACGAATGCAAAAGCTAAAATCTGAAATTTCATAAGAACGTTCGAACGCGTCTTCAAATGCAACTCGAACGCAAGCCTTTTGCCTAAGAATGATCGAACATGTCTTCAAACGTAAATCGAACGTGAACTCTTTGGAACACTTCATTCGAACGCGTTCTCTAACACAACATGAACGTACATACATTGGACAGTCTCATTCGAACGTGGATACGAACGCGACACTGACGAATTAGTCTTGGAATAATTTATAAATTGAAAAGTCTTAGTTTAATTTAAGTATTCATAATATTAACTTAGTAAATCATATACTGAATCACAATAATCTTGGTAGTATAGATTTAAGTTATTATTAGGGTGTTCAATCATCACAATCATACACATAGTGATAAAGTTGAAAAATAATTATGTGTTGCATAATTGGTTGAGAATTTAAAGTGTGATCATACACAAGTAATTTCATCCAATCTTGATAGACACATACATATATATCTACACATATCAAATATTGTATTGTAAATCATAAGTGTAATACTGAGTTTGAATTACTAACAGATCCTATTGAAAAAGTATTTAAAGGTTATTCTGTCAAAAAGGCGATAAGAGCCTAAGTGGTCAGAGATTTAAGTGGTTACTTCGGACCCCCCTCGTCATCTGGGAATATTAATTTATTTATTTTTCTTAAGAATCTTTAGTTGAAATTCAAGGACTTGTGTTTATTGGAACCACCGTCCAATAGAACAACAAGTGGTTACTTAGTATATCACTTTGAACAAGATCATTTGTTGATCGTTGTGCAATTTATCTTTTGTAGACTAATTGACCCATGTTGGTTTTTCCAGTTAGATATGGCTAGCAGAAACATCACAGTACCGGTCTCTCATGGAGAAAAGCCGGAAAAGTTTGGTGGGGCAAACTTTAAACAGTGGCAAAATAAAATGTTGTTCTACCTGACAACTTTGCAGTTGGCTAAATACCTCAAAGATCCTCCGGATCCTGTGGAAGGTGAATCGGAAATAGCCAAGCAACTGCGGGAAGAGACATGGTCGTCTGGCGACTTCTTGTGCAAGAACTACCTTTTGGGTGGACTTGACAATACCCTGTACAATGTGTACCAAGGCATGGTTTATGCGAAGGTTCTCTGGGAATCTCTCGACAAGAAATAAAAAATCGAGGATGCCGGACAAAAGGAATTTATCGTGGGTAGGTTCCTGGACTACAAAATGGTAGATTCAAGAACGATAATGTCTCAGTTGGGTGAACTGCAGTTGATCATTCATGAAATACTGGATGAAGGTATGAAACTCTGTGAGATGTTTCAGGTTGCCACTATTATTGAAAAGTTGCCTCCCTCATGGAAGGACTTCAGGAGTTATCTGAAACACAAGAAAAAGCAGATGAGCCTTGAAGACCTTGGAGTTCGATTGAGAATCGAGGAGGACAACATGATGTCCGAGAAGGCCAGCTACAAGACTATAAAGTTTAAGGCCAACATCGTTGAGGATGTAAAGGGTAGCAAGAAGAGAAAGAACAATGGAGCGGACTCTTCCCAAGCTTACAAAAAGTTCAAGGGAAAGTGCTACAACTGTGGAAAAAGCGGTCATATGGAAAAGGACTGCAGAAACAAGAAGTCTCAAGACAAGGGCAAGAAAAAGAAAAATGAGGCCCATGTCACTGAAAATGAGCAACTGACTGAAGAGATATCAGAGATGAATCTGTCAACAGTGGTAACTGAAGCCAACTTGGTTGGAAATCCGAGAGAATGGTGGGTAGACACTAGGGCTACTCGTCATATCTGTGCAGATAGCAATATGTTTTCCTTGTATCAGAAGGTCGATGGCGGCGATCATCTGACAATGGGAAACTCGTCTACCTCAAGAGTGGTTGGACAAGGCACATTGGTTCTGAAGATGACATCCGGAAAAGAGCTTACATTGAAGAATGTATTGCATGTTCCAGATAATCGGAAGAACTTGGTCTCGGGCTCTCTCCTTAGCAAGGTTGGTTTTAAGCTTTTATTTATTTCTGATAAATTTGTAATGACAAAAAATGATGTTTATGTAGGAAGAAGATACCTCACTGAGGGCCTTTTCAAATTCAATGTAATGACTGTAAATAGACACAATGGTAATAATAAAGCTACAACTTCTGCTTATATTATTGAGTCACAAAATGTATGACATGAGAGGTTAGGACATGTTAATTATGATACGATGCGTAAATTAATTAACATGAACCTTATACCTAAATTTGCAATTGATAGCCAACATAAGTGTGAGACATGTGTTGAAGCAAAAATGCATAGAACATCATTTCATTCCATAGAACGAAGTTCTGAACCCTTGGAACTTGTACACACTGATGTGTGTAATATGAATATTGTGCAAACAAGAGGCGGTAAAAATTATTTTGTCACTTTTATCGATGATAGCACAAGATTCTGTTATATGTATTTGCTGAGGAGCAAAGATGAAGCTATTGAGAGCTTTGTACACTACAAGAATGAAGTTGAAAATCAACTTGGCAAGAAAATCAAGAGAATCATGAGTGATAGAGATGGTGAATATTTGTCACCATTCGGTGAATATTATTTCGTGCACGGAATTATTCACGAAACCACTGCTCCTTATTCTCCTCAACAAAACGGGATTACTGAGCGCAAAAACCGAACGTTGAAGGAAATGATGAAGGCCATGTTGACAAGTTCTGGTTTACCCAGAACTTGTAGGGGGAAGCCTTACTTTCCGCGAACTACGTTCTAAACAAGCTTCCTCATAGAAGATTGGACAAGACACCATATGAGTTGTGGAAAGGTCACGTACCTTCTTACAAATACCTAAAAGTGTGGGGGTGTCTTGCCAAAGTAATGGTTCCTAAACCTAAGAAGGTTAGAATATGACCCAAAATTGTTCATTGTATATTCATTGGATATGCTCGCAACAGTAATGCGTATCGATTCTTGGTACACAAGTCTGAGATTCCTGACATCAATCCGAATATGATAATTGAGTCAATGAATGCGATATTTTTTGAAGAGACGTTTCCTTGTAAGGAAAGACAAAGAACAGAGTCTCTCAAAAGAACGATTGATACTGTCAAATACAGTGATAAGGTTGACCAAGAATCAGATCAACGTGCAAACGTTGAGACAATCGAACCTAGACGTAGCAAAAGAGCTAGAACGTTTAAGTCGTCTGGTCTCGATTTTCTGACATACCTGTTAGAAAATGAGCCTCAAAGCTATAAAGAAGCTATGTCTTCTCCGGAGGCGCCTATGTGGAAAGAGGCTATTAACAGTGAGATTGATTCAATCATACAGAACCATACTTGGGAGTTGGTTGATCTTCCTTCAGGTTGTAAGCCACTGGGCTACAAATGGATATTCAAACGGAAGATGAAAACAGATGGATCAATAGATAAGTACAAGGCAAGACTTGTCATAAAAGTTCATAGACAAAAGTAAGGCCTTGATTACTTTGACACCTATTCACCAGTGACTCGTATCACATCGATAAGAATGTTCATAGCCATAGCAGCTATATTTGGTCTTGAAATACATCAAATGGATGTAAAGACGACATTCTTGAATGCTAAATTGGATGAAGAGATTTACATGGAACAACCAGAAGGGTTTAAAGTTCCTGGACAAGAACAGAAGCTGTGTAAACTTGTAAAATCCCTGTACGGATTAAAACAAGCACCTAAACAATGGCATGAGAAATTTGACAAAGAGATGTTGTCAAGTGGGTTCAAAATCAATGAGTGTGATAAGTGTGTGTACACCAAATCAACTCAAAAAGGATATGTCATTGTGTGTCTTTATGTAGACGATATGTTGATAATTGGTAGTAATCATGAAATGATTCAGTCTACCAAAAACGTGTTATCCAGCATATTTGATATGAAAGATTTGGGAATAGCTGATGTGATCATAGGAATTAAGATTTCTAGGACATCAGACGTATATATATTATCTCAGACTCATTATATTGAGAAGATACTTGAGAAATATATCAAAGGGGACATAAATGTGGCTAGAACCCCTGTGGACCTAACTCTTCATCTATCAAAGAATACTGGCTCAAGCGTATCGCAATTAGAGTATTCGAGAATCATCGGAAGTCTGATGTATCTCACGAATTGCACACGACCTGATATCGCTCAAGCTGTGAACAGGCTTAGCAGATATACGAGCAATCCAGGACATAACCACTGGAAAGCCATAGTAAGAGTTTTGAGGTATCTGAGAGAAACTTCAAAATATAGGCTACATTACAAGAGATATCTTGTTGTTCTAGATGGATACAGCGATGCTAACTGGATATCTGATACAATGGATTCCAAATCTACGAGTGGATTTGTTTTCACACTTGGTAATGCAGCCGTGTCATGGAAATCCTCGAGGCAAACATGTGACCGGCGTAAACACACACGTATAACGCAAGCGCACGTATCGTTCAAGTAGTATAACAATATCGATCCCACGAGGACTTAATTCTTACTGTTGTTATTAATTATTGAATCTATTTATTTACAGGTATCTAATTATAGGGAGAAAGAAATTGATTGCTTTAGGTTGGTTGAATGTGGTTTTGCAAAATAAAATAAAAACAGACTCAAAAGAAAATACTAAGGAAAATAAAAGAAAAGACCAAGGATCTAGGGTTTTGACTCCACACAATATTATTATAAAGATGAATTGATTCTCTTAATTATGTGTAATAAATTAATTTGCTAACCTGGAACACGAAAATATGTAAAAGTCTATGTCGATGGTCAGACGCAAATACACAGTATAACCCAATTGAACCATATGTCTATGTCAACCAAATTACCTGGATTCATTAAGATTAAGTTCCAATTGTGGCTACCCCCGCCCGACAGGTATATGTCTATCTTGTAAGGAAATCTATTAAAGGGTTATCTATCCTCAAGGAAGATCGTGGGCTATTGAATCTAAGGCTGAAACCTAAAATCCCTATGTCTAGTTCATTTTAAGTTTACCACATCAATCTTATTGGTGATCAGACAACAAGAAGCATTAAGCTTAAGACTCAATAAACAAACTAAAGAATTACCCATAAAAAGAAAATCAATTATTAAGTGTGTGGATATTGTGTTTCATCACTTCCCTAGAATAAAATAAAATGTTGGGGTTAGAGGATCCACAATTAATATTTCTTATCTAGGAATCTCACTTATTATAATATATAAATTATTTTATATTCTGCTTTCTCAGGAATTAATAATATTAAACATTTAAAACCAGCCATATAGGCGGTAATCCATTTAGTCCAATTACACCAGCCATATAGGCGGTAATTATCTGTCAAATAAAGACCAGCCATATAGACAGTAAGGTAATTTATATTTAAACCAGGCATATAGGCGGTAATAAAGTCTGACATTAATTAATCCGATTAAATTATAATTTAAATATTATAATTAAGTGAGATTTACCTAAATAATTATATTAAAGGTTTCACATTTTACCCCTGCGGTAAATTAACTACAAAACATAAAGTAAATAAATAAAAAGCAGTAATAAAAACTAAAAATAAAAATACATAATTTTATTATTACAAAACTAGATGCTTCCTATGAAATCAGGGAAAAAATCCCAAGGAAAGCACACCAAATGAAGTGAAGAGGAGCTGAATTTATAGACAGTTTTGGCTTCGGGCGTCGCGACGCTGAAGTGCTAGGCGTCGCGACGCCAGCACGCATTTTCAGTCAACGCGGCTTTTGACCACGCGCATTGTCGGCAGAATCTGGTGATGACACGTGTCACGCGGTAAAGGTGGTGCAATGAGAAGACGACACGTGGCACACAGTGATTGGCTGAGCTTTCGGTCCAATGATCATCTGACACGTGGCACGCGTTTAGGATTGGTCCAATGAGAGATTAACACGTGGCAGCATGTGATTCACCAGTGATTCGGTCCAATGACAACTCGACACGTGGCACGCGCTTGCTTTGGTCCAATGAGATTTCGACACGTGGCAGACGGCGCATTTTAGCTGATCTTCTGTGATGATGACACGTGGCACGGCGCACGTTAGCAAGGTCGGCGCACGTTAGCAAGTCCAATTTCTCAGATTCTGACACGTGTCCCTCGGCGCACGTTAGCATGTCTGGCGCACGTTAGACGTCGCGACGCGGCCAAAATACCGAATTGCCCTTTTGTCATTTTTCTCTATTTTGGCCCCAAATTGCTTCCAATGCTTTCCCAACTTTATTTATCTGCAAAATAACACAAAACACATCAAAACGTTCACAAAACTCAAGAAACTATACAAAATATTAGGTTAAATGAGTGGGAAATAGTGATAGATTTACCACTCATCAACATGTATTGCCCGGTCTACTACGGAATCAGAGTTCATAGCGTTAGAAAAAACAACGGAAGATGTAGAATGGCTTAGAAACTTCATGGAGGATATTCCTAGTTGGCCCAAACTGGTGCCAGTGATTAGCATACATTGTGATAGCCAATCGGCTATTGGGAGAGCCCAAAATATAATGTATAATGGTAAGTCTCAACACATACGTCAGAGACATAATACCATACGTCAACTGCTCTGAAGTGGCATAATATCGATCGATTATGTTAAGTCGAAGGCAAACCTAACGGATCCACTTACTAAAAGTTTACCTAGAGAGCAAGTTGAGAAGTCATCAAGGGGAATGGGCATGAAGCCTATAAATTAAGAATTGTCACTGTGGAAACCCAACCTAGCTGACTGGAGATCCCAAGATCTAGGTTCAAAAGGGACAACTGAAACTTTGTGCAATTCAAAACAAGTACTGAAGAGTTTTGTACTCTTTCCCATTCCGATAATGACGCTGAGTCCTGTCTGTCAGGGTTAGGATAAGCTAAGGCTTTTAATGATCACTATATTAGGAGATGAGTCCTAATGAGGGTAAAGCAGATTACCTCTTCATAGTAGATCACCTATTACAAGTAAGAAGTGAGGCCGTTTCCATGGGATTTTACAGGCTGATTTCCCTAAAGTGCTTGATGAATCCAGGACCGCTGTTCAGGGCCGAAATGAACACAACCGTAGAACGGGAAAATGGTCGAAGTAAAGCTGTGTGTTGGCAATTGTCTTGGTTTATACCAACGGCAGAACAGTTTAAGACTATGGGTCACTGGTTTGCCAAGTAAATCTGATTGTCATTCACTAGGAAAGGTTCAAGGCAAAAGCTACCTATTTCGATGCAGTTTTAGTTCACGGAAACTCTCTCAAGTGTCTGCATGAATATTCGAAGAATTGTGGGGGATTGTTGTAAATTCTTCAAATCTTCAAATATTATTGTTTTTGATGGAGGATGGACATGTCCCTTGGATGGTACCCCAAAGGGACATGTCCTCCAATTGAGAATAACATAGTTATAGGCTCCAAGGGATGCATGAGAGGGGTATAACCCTTTGGAGGGTTGCACCCACCTCAACCCAAAAGGTGCCCTTAAGGCACCATTCCATGCCTTTATAAGGAGGCCTCCATGTTCATTTTCTGGGATCCATATAATCCAAATTTGAGTCTCATATTTTGTGGTTTTGAGTCGGAGGGAGTTCCTCCATTTTCCAAGTTCAAGATCTTCTTAAGGAGTGCCCCTTGAAGAAGAGGAATCCAAGTTATCATGGGAGAACGTTAGCCACAGAACCCGTAGAGTACCGAGACGGGGCTAATAAGTTATTAAGGACAGAGATTTATCTCGACTCGGATCAAAATTTTCATCAATATTCCAGGTTATCTTTATACTTCAAGTTTTAGGGTTTAGAGTTTTGCATTTGATTTTCTGAATTTGATTTATTTAAAGCATGTTTGTTTTCTGTTTAATAACACCAATATACCAACAACAACCTCAAGGCTTCGTTGATTCATTATTTCCCTCATATGTGTGCAAACTTCACAAAGCCTTATATGGCCTTAAACAGGAACCTCGAGCATGTCAGTGGGGTTTTATTACTTTTCAGGCTGATAACTCCTTGTTCATTCAGTTTTCTTCTGGCAGTCTAACACTTGTGCTTGTCTATGTTGATGACATTCTCATCACTGGCTGTCATCGGGCTTCTGTCATTACTGCTTTTCACCGAGAGTTTGCCTTGAAAGATATGGGTGACTTCAACTATTTTATGGGCATCGAAATCACTCCTTCAGCTGATAGTCTTCATATTAGTCAACTAAAGTACATTGGAGACTTACTGAAACGAGCAAACATGCTGGTCCTGGACAGCAAAGGTTGCTCCACTGCCTTGCCTCAGCTCTCCAAATTAGTCAGAGATAAAGGAAAACCTTGTGAAAACTCCTCTCTTTATCGAAGTATTGTAGGTGCTCTGCAATATTTCACATTGCTCAAGGTGCTTCTGAGTTACTCTGGATTACTTATCTTCTCAATGAGCTGCATCTTCCATTGGAGGCTACTCCAGTTCTGTTTTGTGATAACAAGAGCTGAATTTTCCATTGATTACCTTTGAACACAGCAGCTGATCAACGACTATCATCATGCAGTGGTTCACAGCTTAACTTCATATGGATGATGCAGAGGATCGCTGCAAGTCTAAATAGCTCACTCTCTTCATTGACACGCGGACCAATAACATACTTAGCGTTATAACAAACTGTAACAAATTGTAACTGCTTTTCCCGCCAATTCTCATATGTAACTATATAAACCTGCTGTGCTTGGCTTATTTGTATTCAGTAGTGAGAAATAATAAAATCTGGATTGTTCTTTAGCTTTTCTCTTCACTTTCCAGAGAAACAAACACATTACACAGTCCTTTTAATCAACTTTAACTAAGACTATTCTTAAGTATTTGAAAAGGGATATTACATCGTGCTAAATTATTTGAAGTCTTGTCATTTTGTAATTTCTAAAATATCATCATGTTAGATCTTACATTTCTAAGTCAAAATATCATCTAATATCCAAAAACATAGGACTCTTGGACATATCTTTCTTTCTAAAGGAGGAAACACGGTTCATAGAAATTCACCCAGTAATTATTTAGGATTAATATTCTGTTGGTTCATATAATTTGAGTTAATTAACAAACAGATTCATTTTTAAAAATTACCTAAAAGACCCTTTGTTATCTATTAAAATCTCTTTCCCTGTTGAAGTAGTGTCTGTTATTTTATTTTATTTTATTTTATTTTATTTTTTTGTGTAGAACTCTCAGTACTAATTAAAATAATGATTAGTTGAGATAAAATTTAATTTCTACGAAAGTTTAGATACATTTCATTTTATCGGTATAAATCAAAATTATTTAATTAATAAATTAATTTTTTCATTAATATATATGAAATATTTTAATAAATTTTTGAATTGAGCAGCGTAATATCAAAAATAACATTGTGACCACATAATCTAACAAATAGTTAAATAAAAAAATAGCTACTTGATACAAACTGGAAACAATACGTGGTGAGTTATAAAAATAATAATACGATTGAACATCAATACTCTTTATTTTAGATGAGACGGATCAAAATTATCTTATTTATACTTTAATACAATTTGTTTTTATTTTATCCTCAAATGATAGTAAGTTGACTTAATTCTTACGGTGAAAGCAATGAGTTCAAGTTATAGGAAATACATTTAATTTGAATTTGGGTGGGTGATGGTGTATTATTTAAGAAAAAAAATTAGATGTTCCTTAATTTTAATTTTAATTTCTTTAAAAAATGTGTTTTTATTTTATGGTATATTGAATTCATCGTCCCCAATAGGCGTGGCTAGATGAAGTAAGACTCAGGATCTGATTTTCAGGTATTGAGTTCGAATCTAGGGAGTGCGTTTCTTGTAAGAGTCTGAGACAGTCGAGGATTTTACATACTTCGCTTAAGCCCGGCCCAGAAGAGGTGGTTTGACCGCGGGGCTTCCAACGATTCCAATATTGTAACATATACGCTCAGTAGATTAAAATATCAAAAATAACCTTGTGACATCAGCATAGTCTTAACAAATAAAATGGCTACTTATAAGCATACCAATATTGAATGAAAATCAATATTATTGCATAAAATTATCAGCAGAAAGAACAGAAACAAAAAAATAAAAACAAAACAAAAAGGGAATGAAGTTGATAATTAAAAGATCTATCGATCATGTCGAAAAGGCGCCATTGATGAGATGGGGAAGTTTGAGTACCTACTGCTGGCAGATCGCCGCCGGTGAAGGAAGCCGTAGTATCGGAGAGCTGACGTGAAAATTGAAATTGCGTTGACGAACAAGAATGCAAATTCTTGATATATGTATACGCTCTTTCGGAAAATTACACTCATCGTTATCGAAACTGTATCTTCAATTCGATTCATTTTTATTTTGTTGCTTTGAAAACACTGCTGTCCTGTCCTACGTTAGATTTGATTTTATTTGAGAAGAGAAAGAGGCATGTTTGTATTTATTATTTGAATCACTGTCACTGTGTAATTACTGAAATATCCTCTTGTTAGATCTTACCATTTCATGTCAAAATGTTGTCGAGGGTAGAATCGATAAAAAGCATTTTCTTAGTAGATGAGGTGGATTACATGAATTATTTTCTCATTATATATTCTCACTTTTTTATTAGAGTACTTAAAACATTTATATTGTATATGTCTGAAGTATTTTTTCCCATTATATATTCTCATTTTCTTATAAAACACTTAAATACCTATATTGTATATCTCTGAATTATTTTAGCCATATTTCTCTCATAATTATCCAGAGTGTTTCTTTATTTGCTGTATTTTTTTTGGAAGATGAGATTTTACAAACATAAAAACATCATAAGAATATAATTACATGATTAATTCAGCTCGAATACAAACTTATGATACCCTAAACTCACATAATAATATAAAATAATATATTATGTGTTTTCTGTAATCAGCATGGATATATATACATATTTATACTTAAAACTATTTATAATACATGAAAAATTATGTGACTAGTCTAATCTCCCTACCTCAGCCTACTAGTAAGTCAATAAATATTTCTACATAGAGGTGAAATAATATAATACACACATTATACATAACACTTTTACATACACCGCTAAACAATCTAATACAAAAAAAAAAAAAATTGATAAATCTATAAAGACAACTCGAAAGTACAATAGAACTTCAATCGCAACTTTAATAACCCGTGTTGGATCCACCCATAAAACCTGCACCAAATTTTTTGTAGGCTGAAAAAAAGAAATAATTATTCTACATATAATAGAAATTATAAAACCAACACCAGAATATTACCGCTATATGAGTGGATCCCCAAATCTATAGATCTATGTAACAAAATGACACAAAATGAAAATTGTTGCAAAACCCTAGATTAGGGCTTTCTTATTTGGTTTGGGTTGAGTGCTAAATCCATAGGTTGATTTCCCAATTGATACAACAATTGTTTCCGAAATTTCGATAAAGTTCTAACTTTTGTACACTTATGAGGGAATAGGTGTAAAATTGAATTTAAATTCTAATTACACTAAGTAAAACAAATCACAAATTAATATTTTTATAGCTAGAAACATACACACTTAAGTCTAACAAAAGGTTATTTGTCGTAAATTAGTAAAATCTTAGGGTCTAGTTGGATTAAAATTTATAAGTTCAATCCAAATCCAAAATATTGTGGTATTCTACAAAATATAATGATGTAATGGATTATTAGACCAAACTAGATAAGAGATTTTACCCAAATAGATTATTAATATGGATATTTTTAATTCTAACAAAACTTCGTTTCATCTACGATCATCAATCAAGCTTATAGTTATAGCAACTCTTCAGTTGTAAATCAGCAAAAATGATCATTTAAAGTGGTGGAGTCATTAAGTGTTGTTGGGGTAATTCTGAAAATTTCTTAAATTTATCTTATAAATTATTGAAAATTTTAATTAATTTTTTCATGATATAATTTTAATTTGTCAATTTAAAATAAAGAGTATTTATCAATTTGCACATAATGCTGATTTTAGATATATTAAATTTTTAATATTTTTTCCACGTGTGCATTAATAGTTGAGATTCAGTTAAAGATTTAAAAAAAAAAAACTAAATATAAAGTTAATCTTTTATAATCAAAATTAAAAAAAAAAAAAAGGATATTTAGGACAAAATTCAACTCCACAGTGAATTCAAGTCCATCAGTTATATATGTAATTCAATTATGTGAAAAACATGGGTAGGGTAGTATAGTAAATTCATCATAAATGTCAGAGGGACACATTATAGAATATAGATGATGACACGATGTGCTCATTCTATAGTTTTTTGAGCAATTATTAGATCGTTATTGCATGCAATTTAGTAACTTTTTAGTTGCAATATGTCGACACTCTAAAAATTTAAAATTTAATTTCCTGTTTTGTGCATCAAGAGACAAATGCTTACTGCAAGTACTATCTATCAGACAAATGTGTTGTGGGAGTATTCTTAATATTTAAATTCATATATCGAGTTACTCCATTTGTGTGGTGGGATCAGATTTTCTCTTTATTTGAAATTGATATTTTCACGTTAGGCTTCAAGTAAAATACATCGAGCCTTGCAACTGTCCAGAAGAATCGACATAGACGGTTGATTAGAACCTCAAAATTTAGCCCAAAATAATTAGGACTTGTTTGGGGTAAATTTGGGTCAAGGAAGACATTGTGTCCCAATCGACACTAAAAGCCCAAACGACACATATTGGCATCCGACCAGACCACTTACTTAAAATTATATCTCATGGCATTCATCTGGTCCAAATGACACCATGGGTTTTTACTAAAACCCAACCACTAAAACCCTAGTCGACATGGATATTTCAGTCGATATTCACTACAACAAAATTGACTTTTAGTGGCAAAAAATTTCGCCACTAAAAGCTATTATTTCGCAACAAAATTTCGCCATTATTTTGCCACTATTATTTCGCCATTACAAATGGTACTTCTAAAATCTAAGAATAAATCTATGAAGATCTTTAATTTCATCATCAAGGTACAATGATCTAATCCTTAATTTTGATGACGGAATTAAAGTGTCATTGCGGTAAGCATAATGGATTGAGCACTAAAGTTATCATCACATGAATCTTCCAAAGATCAAGTTCTACTATTTGCTCAACTCCTGGCTTAGGCCCAAGATGTTGTTCTATCAAATAGAATAACTTCTTAGTTTCCAGGACTATCCTGAAGTTTTATTCCCAATTTGAAAATTAAAGCCGTTTAAAGACATTTTTACCCAGGTTTATGTTTTAAACGCTAATCTTTCAGTTATCTTGATTGCTATAGTCCAACTATCCAATCAACAATTTGAGGTACTATTTAATATAATGATTACTATAGTCTAACTATACAATCAACTATAATTTAATTATTTAAATTCAAATATATTGATTACTATAATCCAATTATATAATCAACTATAATTTGAAGTAGTTTGAATACAGTCCAACTATTAAATTAAAACAACGATATTAGTCCAACTAATATTTATTCGAGTAATGACGAAAAATTGAAATGAGCGCGTATTGGCAAGTATCTAAACGAATTTGTAAATTTAATACTTGCCTCCCACTACTTTTCGACGAGTCTCTAACCATCTGTTGAGTACTCGGGAAACCTTTTTTCCTAATGGGCTAGGATCCCGTTAAATAACACACAACTTTGACTTTGGCCAACAAATTGTATGATATTTAACTAGGTAGATCTCTAAGATCAATTGGATCTCATCCAATTCCTAGATCTAGTAGGTGGACATCCAAGTCTGAAACATATATCTTATATATGCCAATATATCCAATATATTCTCTAACTTTTTTCCTCTGAATCAATTAAGCATTGGCTTTGGCACAACAAACTTAATGATTCCAGTTAAGCGGGACCCATTGACCTTGGAAAGCTTCGTAATCGATGTCGATGGACAAAAAGTGATCATGACTTTGGCCAACAAATCACAACTTGGACAAGACATGCGATATGGAAAAAAGCCTTCATGATTCAAACACATCCGCGATGGACAATGGCCTTCACTTTGGCCAACAAACCAGTGCCAATCTTTGATCTTGAGAATGAATCATTCAATGGAAGGAAAAACGCTTAATATATTTTGAGGGTTTTTCGCGTAATTGGCAACCAATTAATTATTTTTGTTAAGGTCTCATCATACACCCTTAAACATGCATTCTAAAAACATAATAAGGCGCGTAAATAAATTAATAATGATATGCGGATGGATATTTAAAACACTTTGTTCCTAGAACAAATCTCTCTATTTCCTCTCTCCTGCTAGCACAAATCTTACTTCTACCCAATTACATAACACTTCTAAAGAAACCTCATTTACATTGAGGGGATTAGGTGAGAAGAGAAATACAAAGAATCAAGAGGTAATAGGTTGGACACGCAGGTCCAATTTAATAAATTCTAAATTTATTACAACAATTTCCAAAATTTCCCTCACCCATCTAATATCCATCCGATATACATTATTCATACATCACATCCATGTATCCACACAAAGCATGTTATCAATCAATCTAATCCAATTAATTAATCTGAAATTAATGACCATCTAATGTTCAAACAACGATTTGATTTGCGCGAGTCCAACTCGTTTTAAGAATAAGTACTCAAAGTACGAATTCTTGAATTATATTAAACTACAACATTAAATCCAATTTAATTTGTATTCAATATTAATTCTTTATTTAATTCCAAATTAAATAATTACACTTTATTAATGAGCCTTTGCGACTTAGATTCTAAATCTAATCTTTACGGGTCTCAAAACCCAACTAACATCCAATGTCAATTTAATTAAAGTCCAATGGGCTTTCAATTAATTTATAAGGCATGGACTTTGGTCAATATGGGTCAAACCCAAATACCAAAACCCAATTAAGGAATCACCATTTTTGCCAAAAATCAATTTAGGCCCAATTAAAATTTTAAAGGCCCATTTAATCATATTTGGACTTAATGGAAATGATTTTGGGCCCAATTGGATCCAACCCATTAACCTAAACCATACTTGGCCCAACCAAGCCCATTAAGCCCAAATACAACTTTATTAGCCCAATTCCAAATTTAAGCCCAATTAATTTAATTACAATATTCCAACTATCACAATTAAATCAATTAAAGTGTATAACCATAATTAATTAACCAAATTAACATTTCCAAAATATCAATTACACTAATTAATCATGCTTTCTAATTATCAATTCATGTCCAACATAATTGAAGCAAAATCAATCCCATTTACATGCTTATAAGCTCACGGCAATTTAGGGTTTTTCAAAATCGATTTCGATTTCAATCCAATTAAATCCCAAATCAATTTATTTCATGTCTTCCAACTCATCCAATGATCAAAAAATAAAATTACCATGACTTTAGGGCAAGCTAAACTTTCGGCCAAGCCAACAATTTGGGGAAAATTTGATCCAATTCTATTTTCATCAAATTGATCATACATAACACTATGTTATCATCATTCAAGCATATTCAAATAATCAATTTCATCAAATCATGCTCAAATTAATTTTACCCAAATTTTACCCTAAATCAATTTCATGCTTAAATAAGACTCTTGATACCATTGTTGGGCTTCTATTATAGTCCCAAGATCATTCAAGCAATGAAAATATGTGAATACAATAAAGAAGTATGGCGGAATCATACTTACAATGAACGGATTTGCGATGCGACGAAACACAAAATTTTTTTGGCTCCATGAAGCTCTCGGCCATGACCCTTTTGTGCTTCTTTTCTTTTCTTTCGGTCACTCCATGGAAATGATCTCCAAGCTCCAAGCTTTGTCAATGATTCCATGCTCATGAATAGGTTTCCCTATCACCTTTGTTTGACTCCTAATGTGTGCTAGCACTTGTGAAAATTTGCAACAAATCTTCACATTTTCCCTTGTGTTGCACACGACATTGAAGGAAAAAGTAGAGAAGAAAATGGTCTTTGGCCGTGAGTTTGAGGAAGAGAGGAGAAGAGTTGTGTTGGTTGGTTGTGTTCAAAAATCAAATACATAATACCTTTTCCAAAAAATGTACAAGGCATTTAAGCCTTCCAACCACCACCATCAATCACAAGTGACAACCATCACATCACTCAAAGTGATGTGACTTCCATCACAAGAATGACTAATGATGTGACGCGTGATGTGACTTGTGGGCCCCACTTGATTCGAAATGCGAGTGGGCTCGTAAATACTCCCGGGCTCGGGTTCGCTAATTCTGAATTAACGAATTTTCCGTTGCGACGTAATTAAATCAAATTTAATTAAATAAGTATACCTAGCAAAATTACTATTCACGTCGCTAGCGAATTAATTCTAAATTAACTCGTTCGCCCGAATTAAAATCCAATTTTAATTACGCGTCGAAATCTAATTTCGTTTAATATATCGAATATATTAATTTATCGATTAATTCCAAATTAATCGTTCTCTCTCTTTAAATAATATTTTATCCCAGATAAAATATTTCTGTAATTAATCCTAGATTAATTTTCTCTCTCAATTAATTAATCACATATTAATAATGTACGAGTCATACGTCATCGGTGAATCTTCGGGAAGCGCCCATGAGATCCCCGGATATGTTAGCAGTAAATCCGATCGTCGGACTATCCGAACACGTACATACCTAGTACTACATTTTTACCGATTTACAAGACATGGTTGGCTTCTAGCAAAGTACCGTGCCTACCCAATTCTCCAGAAATATTCTTAAAGGAATATGTAATCTATATCAGGCGTAACATACGTAGTATTGCATATTGCGATACAGTATCGGATGTCACATGCTAGGATTGGGGCTGGAATTGTGTCTGCCCCGTACGAAACACATATCGGATCTCTGGTAACTAGTCTCTATAATCGGATAAACATGACCTAGTCATATTATCCCGATGACTGCAGTACTAAAGAGTACTAGTTCCATATCCTACGTGACCATCATCTCCATATGACTGGAGTGATACTTCCATCTTGACATCACACCCAATGCACTACGATTCTCAATATAACCAGAAGAGGCGTACACAGAACCGATTAAAGCCCTGGACAACCAAAACCAAAGTATATTGATTGTCGCAAGTATTAGCGGTGCAAGTCTCAAGTTAAGACCAAATACACCTACCCTGATTCGGACTTCCATAGACACATAGTCATACTACCAATGGAATTCCGAGGGGTCTATCCAGAGCGAAGCTGTTTCCGTACCATCGGTAAACACAACCTCCTATTACACTTGCATGAGCATCCAATACCCAAATATATGAGAACTATGTCGTTATGCTCTCATAACCCGCACAAGTGCAATACTAGTCTATTCTGCATTATCGATGTCCAATCTCGATAATACTCCGACTATGGATGTTTTAATGATTAAACTTTCATGGATTGATACTGTCTCATATCTTATCAATCCGGAACTAATAATATGGACTTTTATCATTTATATATCCCGGTAATCTAATTACAAATGATAAAAGAGCAATTTCCTTTGTAACATAGTTAATTTGTATAATAACACCATATTCTGTACAAATAGTGATGTTATGGGTCATAATTGTCCAACAATCTCCCACTTGGCCTATAGCCAATCACTCAAGTGTCTTACACTTGAACTATGTACGGTTCGTTCAAACTTCTGCTGAGAAACAGCTTTCGTCAGCGGATTTGCAAAGTTATCATCTGATGCGATTTATTCGATCATCACATCGCCACGATGTATGATCCGAACGAATCAGATGAATAGTTGAAGTATATACTTGGATCGTTGATGAGACCAATAATTCTTTAGCCTGTGTTGCAGCCTAGCTCAGCTGCTAACAGAATTACTCTTAATCTAATTAGGATTATTAATATCAAAATGGCTTCTATTGCTGCCTCAGCTGCAGCAATATTCCGTTTTTGCTGTTTATTCGGCAATAGTATCTTGCTTGGAAGATTTCCAGCTCACTGTTCCGTTATTCAAACTATATAGTACCTTTATTACGACTTATAGTCATTTTTATCGGTTAGGAAACTTGCAACGGTGAACCCAATCACTTCAAGTTCTCCTTCTCCATAGCTTAAAAAAGCATCCTTAGTTCATCTAAGATACTTAAGGATGTTCTTAACATCAATCCAGTGACCATCACTAGGATTGGCCTGATTGTGACTCCATATGCTCAAAGCATATGAGACACTAGGTCGCGTATATTTATTTCAATGTACGAGTTCTCGAAGAATGCCAACAACCTTTAGATCTATCCCAGTAGATCATTATTCCTAGAATAAAGGTTGTCTCTCCCAAGAATTCTACGGAGAATTTTTCATGAAATCCAAGCTTTCACCGATTGTATTATGGGAATATCATTTCCAAGAAATGATATATCATCATTATTTAGGACAATCACTGTCAGTGCTCTTCCACTAACCTTCTTTATATACACAAGAATTATTATCGTTTTGAATTAAATCATATACCATTATGATTACATCAAAACTATAGTTCCAACAACTCAATGTTTGCTTCAATCCATAAATGGATCGAATTAACTTGCAAACCTTGTTTGCATGTTTTGGTACGACAAAACCGTCAGGATGTAAACATCCTTCAAAAGGTTTCCGTTTAAGGAAAGCGGTTTTGACATTTGTAAGAGCCAAATTTGGTCTAAGGGTAAAATTGTCTTTCACCTTAAAGCCCATTCGCATATTAAGTCCGAAACCAAGCCCAAAAGAATTTTGTATTTGATTACAATTAATTCTAGCACTAAACCCACCACTCCACTTAAACCTAATTCTAGCACTAAACCCACCACTCCACTTAAACCTAATTCTAGCACTAAACCCAACCACTCCCCTTAACCTAATCTTCACTTACTCCAAAAACCATTACCAAATACACCAAACCTCAGATCATATTTTATCTATAAATATGAAAAGAATACAGGAAGAATTCATTCAAGTCTCATTTCTCTCACCCTAATACTTCATAATCTCAATCCTTGACCCCTTCCTATATTACACGGCTCTCACGGCCAAACAAAGGAGGTAGAGGTAATACTCAACCTTGCTTTCCATTTTACAAACTTATTTCCTGTCACTGACTTGGGCGTCGGAGTATACCCGGTATCCACCACAACCGGTGGTAGCCTACCTCGTCCACTCTACTTTGTTTTTGCAGGATTGCTAGTGCCCAACTTACAAATTCTGATTGAGGACCTCGGCCGAAATCCAGCGTCCACAATTTGGCGCCCACCGTGGGGCCCTAGCAATAATTTGCAGACAAAGGCTTTCCTCCCTACAAACACTCACTGCTTAGTCAATCATGACTTCAAGCAATGAACAAACACCTGACCCAGTGGCATCACAATTGGCCATACTACAAGACAGATTGAAAGCTTTGGAAGAAGAGAATTTTACCTTTCGTAGTTCCAACATAAACCTCCAAAAACAATTGGAACTACTTTCATCACCCACACAACTTCACAATACATCAGAACAACACAACACCGGATCACTCCAGCTAACCTTCAAGGAGCATTTGACGAAACAACAGACGACGTTCCATCAAATGGTGAAAACCAGAGGAACTTACCAAGTTCACCAGTCAACCAAGCTCAGCAAATTGTCATCACAATGAGAAAGGAAATGAAAGAATTTAAAGAAGCTATTATGTCCAGTCTACCAGGGGTGAAACTCCCAATGAAGAAGAGTAGAGCTGGAACCATTTCAGATACCCCTTTCATTGAGACGATAACATCTGTTGAGCTACCACGGAAGTTCAGCCCACCAGACATGAAGTTATACGATGGATCTACTGACCCCGACGACCATGTCATTCATTATAAATACAAAATGATGTCAACAGGCTTAGCTCCTCATCAATGGGAAGCTGGAATGTGCAGAGGATTTGGAGAAACTTTGGGTGGTCCAGCTCTTACATGGTTCATCAACCTACCATACAGATCCATCAAATCTTATCAACAATTAGCAGACAAATTTGTTGAACATTTCGCCAGCTCTTGCAAACTTGAAAAAACTACTGATGATCTTAGTGCCATCCTACAACGGAGGGGAGAATCATTGCGAAGCTATGTTGCTCGATTCAACAAAGAAAGAATAACAATCCCAGACCTTCATCAACCAACAGCTGTGGAGGCTTTCAGGAACGGGTTACTTTGTGAGAGTGGACTCTACAAAAATTGACCAAGTTTCGATGCTACACAATGGACCAGGTTATGGCTCGAGCTCAAGTTGAAATCAGGTGGGAAGAAGATAAAAGGAATAAAAGGAAAGACATTTCCTCCAGCATACAAAACGAAAGAACAGCCCATTCTACCAAACGACACAAAGAATTTTCAAATATGATGCCAAAGCGTCATTCGGAGAAATGGAACCGCCCAAGGAGAGAACATCAGCCCCAACAAAAAGGTTTTGATCGAAGACCTCCATCATACAGAGCTCCAGAAACAAATCCAATGGAAAAACCCAGACTCCCAGACTACAATTTTTCTATCTCCCCGGGAGAGTTAGTCTTGGTACTTAAAAAGATGGGAAATGAAGTAAAGTGGCCACCACGCAATAGAGAAAGTTTCAAAAATAAAGACACAAACAAATGGTGTGAGTTCCAGAGAGACTACGGCCATACCACAGCTGAAGTGTGTAGCATTGAGGTTGGAAGTACTTGAGTTGTTGAACAAAGGGTTTTCTAAGGATCTACTTACGGAGAAGGGGCAAGCTACTTTAGCTCAGAGGAACGAGAAGGATGGACATGGGGAAGCACCAATTCAACCTCCACCAATTGATAACACCGTGAATTTCATTTCAGGAGGATCAGAGATTAGTGGAGTATCATATTCAACAGCCAAACGACATTCCAGAGCGATTGTATCAAGCCTTCAACATTCCACGACGTCTTTAGAAAAAATGTTTACAAACCTAATAATGGAGTTTCCAGACGACATCAACTCTGGTAGCATGAACCTCATCATGACGCCTTAGTAATCTCTCTACAGGTGGCAAATTTCATGATCAAACGAGTTCTGGTAGATACAGGCTTCCTCAGCCAACGTCATCTTTACAACAGCCTTGGCAGACATGGGAGCTGAATTAGAGAAAATTAACAAAAAGACGACTGTGTTGATTGGATTCAGTGGTGAAACAAAAATTTACTTTGGGAGAAATAAGCCTTCCAGTCTACGCAGGGGGAATCAACAAAATGACAACCTTCCTAGTCCTAGATTGTCCTTCAGCCTACAATCTGATTATTGGGAGGCCATGGATTCATGAAATGAGGGCAGTATCCTCCACCTATCATCAAACTCTAAAGTTTCCTACTAAGTGGGGAATTCAAGAGATAAGGGGAGATAGAGTTGCTTCCAGAGGATGCTACCAGACGACAATGAAGGCAAAAGTCCACTCAGCATAGCAATTACAGGACGAACCTCATTCGCAGGAGCCCACACTTCCAAGTATTGAAGAATTGGATGAGGTTCAAATCCATGACAAATATGCAGACCATAAAACTCAAATTGGAGCAAATCTAGATCCCAGACTAGAACGGGCAGACTTAATAGAATTTTTGAAAAAACGACATGACCAGTTCGCTTGGTCGCATGAAGACATGACTGGGATTGACCCCAGCTTGATTACTCATCAACTCCATGTAGATCCGGACTACCCTCCAATCAGACAGAAAAGAAGGAAGTTTGCCCCAGAGAGAAATCAGATCATTGATGAAGAAATCCAAAAATTGTTGCAAAATGGTGCCATTAAAGAAGTTCAATTCCCAGCCTGGTTAGCCAATGTGGTGGTGGTACGAAAGAAGAATGGAAAATGGAGAGTTTGTATCGACTTCACGGATTTGAACAAAGCATGCCCAAAAGATTCATTCCCATTGTCTCATATTGATCAAATGGTTGATGCTACAGCTGGACACGAATTGCTTAGTTTTATGGATGCATATTCTGGGTACAATCAAATCCTTATGCATCCAAGCGACCAAGAGAAAACTGCTTTCATGACCAATAGAGGCATATTCTGCTACAAGGTAATGCCCTTTGGTCTCAAAAATACAGGTGCTACATATCAGAGAATGGTCAATAAAATGTTCTCACAACAGATTGGAAAAACAATGGAGGTGTATGTAGACGACATGTTGGTGAAATCAACAAGATCTGATCAACATCTGCAACACCTGGAAGAAGCATTCAAGGTGATGAATAGGTATGGGATGAAATTGAATCCAACAAAATGTGCGTTTGGTGTTGCTTCTGGGAAATTCTTGGGATATGTTGTTACACAACGAGGGATTGAGGCAAATCCAGATCAAATCAAATCCATACTTGAAATTCCTTCTCCAACCTGCCCAAAGGAAGTCATGCGACTAGCAGGGAGAATTGCTGCGTTGAACAGGTTCATCTCCAAGTCGACAGACAAAAGTTTTATGTTCTTTTCAGCCATTAAAAAACAAAAAACTTTGAATGGACTCCAGCCTGCGAACAAGCTCTGAAAGAGCTGAAGCAGTACTTAACATCCCCACCTTTGTTGTCAAAACCACTCGACAATGAAAGGTTATTCTTGTATTTGGGAGTGTCAGACCAAGCAGTGAGCGCTGTTTTGATTCGAGAGGAGAACGGTACCAACTTCCAGTCTACTATGTAAGCAAAGCATTACTTGATACGGAGTCACGTTATTTGCATTTGGAAAAATTGGTTCTAGCCTTGGTAATGTCAGCCAGGAAGCTACGACCATACTTTCAAGGGCATCCTATCACTGTCTACTCGGAGTACCCCTTGAGGAGCATACTACACAAGCCAGAATTGACTGGGAGATTAACAAAATGGGCTGTCGAATTGGGAGAACACGACATCACTTACCAGCCCAGAACAGCAATCAAATCTCAAGCCTTGGCTGACTTTGTAGCAGATTTCAGTCCAACTCAGAATCCCTTGGAAGGTACTGAAGTCAATTCAATCCAATCAAATTCACTTTGGAAACTTTCAGTCGACGGTTCTAGCAATAAGAAAGGGTTGGCCTTGGCATAGTGATCACTACTCCTAATGGGGATATACTACAACAAGTAATCACATGTGGATTCCGGGTTACAAACAATGAAGCAGAATATGAAGCTTTGATTGCAGGAATCAGCTTGGTCAAAGAGCTTGGGGGAAGAAGAATCGAAGTGAAATCAGACTCCCAATTGATAGTAAATCAACTCCAAGGTTCATATCAGCACGAGACCCTCAAATGTTATCCTACTTGCAGAAAGTTAAAGAAGTCCAGGCGACATTTCAAGAATTCAACATATCTCAGGTGTCAAGAAGTGAAAACACTCAGGCGGACGCGTTGGCTACCCTCGGGTCGACGATGCATGGGGATAAACTTCAATCAATTCCAGTAGTATATTTAAATTGGCCATCAATTTGGAAGGAGAACAAGGAAATTAGCACCATCACTTCAGACGACACGTGGATGACACCAATCATGAAATACTTGCAAGATGGACTGCTCCCAGAAGAAAGAAATGAAGCAAGAAGGATTCAGAGGCAGGCGGCAAGATTCACCATTTTTGATGGACAACTATTGAAAAGGTCGTTCTCTGGACCCTACTTGAAATGTCTTACTCATGATCAAGCACAACAGGTACTATCAGAGTTGCACGAAGGAGAATGCGGAAATCATTCAGGAGGACGAAGCCTTGCTTCACGCGCCCATTCGACTGGGTATTATTGGCCAACTATGAGAATTGATTCAATCAATTACACGAAGAAGTGTGAAAAGTGTCAAAGATTCGCTCCTATTCCACATCTTCCACCAGAAAAGCTGAATCCTATCCTATCCCCATGGCCGTTCATGAAGTGGGGTATGGATATTGTAGGGAAGCTACCAATCCACCCGGGAATTTTATAATCGATCCTTTCAGACGGCAGGGGCACCCTCAGTTCCATTGATCTAGGAAATCTATACTTAATCCTAATTTCCATCAGCAAACTAGCCGTCATTCGACTAGCTGGGTTCTTGGTTAGTATGTTGGTAGGCTCACTTGTACTCACCCCTCCACTAAATTCCTCGACAGCTGCCAATGATCTAATAGGAATTGCCTGCAACGGAACTTCATGCGACATAACGGTTACAGTCCTTCCTCAAAAAACTCTTGACGCGACCATTCCCTTAATGATTTTTCTTCTGTTGATTCACTCGATGATGATCCTACGAATGTATCGATCTGTTCTCCTAAACTTTCTAAAGAGTCTCCACTCGACATATTCTATTCAGCAAGTCTACAAACAAATAATTTCTAGGATTTGGGTTCCTTAAAGATCAAATCCTACTCCTATCTCCAAACACAAATCCGCCAAATAACAAAAGATTCTAAAGATCAAACAACCTAATTTAGCTAAGAACAGATTGAAGCTACTCTACGAACATTCAAAGCAAATGAAGAACGCGAAGAGAGTGAAAGAAGTACCTTGAAGCCTTGAAGTCTCTCCCAAATCGATTGATCTTGTGAAATGAAACAAATGAACCCATCAAGCCACTCATATACTACTTCTTTTGGCGGTTTATTTCCCGCCATAAGACTCCTCGTTATTTGAGCTAGGGTTTACTCCATTAAACGACACGTGGAAAATCTATAAAATGTAACTCATATCTAGTCAATTGAACTCCTGAACCGCCGTTTGGTTCAGTCGACAAAGGACATTCCCTAGACTCATCTCGAGTCAAGTAAACTCCTGAACCACCGAGTCGACAAGGGACATTCCCATGGACTCATGTCGAGTCAAGTAAACTCCTGAACCACCGTTTGGTTCAGTCGACAAGGGACATTCCCATGGACTCATGTCGAGTCAAGTAAAACCTGAACCACCGTTTGGTTCAGTCGACAAGGGACATTCCCATGGACTCATGTCGAGTCAAGTAAACTCCTGAACCACCGTTTGGTTCAGTCGACAAGGGACATTCCCATGGACTCATGTCGAGTCAAGTAAACTCCTGAACCATCGTTTGGTTCAGTCGACAAGGACATTCCCATGGACTCATGTCGAGTCAAGTAAACTCCTGAACCACGTTTGGTTCATTAGTCGACAAGGGACATTCCCTAGACTCATCTCGAGTCAAGTAAACTCCTGAACCACCGTTTGGTTCAGTCGACAAGGGACATTCCCATGGACTCATGTCGAGTCAAGTAAACTCCTGAACCACCGTTTGGTTCAGTCGACAAGGGACATTCCCATGGACTCATGTCGAGTCAAGTAACTCCTGAACCATCGTTTGGTTCAGTCGACAAGGGACATTCCCATGGACTCATGTCGAGTCAAGTAAACTCCTGAACCACCGTTTGGTTCAGTCGACAAGGGACATTCCCATGGACTCATATCGAGTCAAGTATACTCCTGAACCACCGTTTGGTTCAGTCGACAAGGGACATTCCCATGGACTCATGTCGAGTCAAGTAAACTCTCCTGAACCATCGTTTGGTTCAGTCGACAAGGGACATTCCCATGGACTCATGTCGAGTCAAGTAAACTCCTGAACCACCGTTTGGTTCAGTCGACAAGGGACATTCCATGGACTCATATCAAGTCAAGTATACTCCTGGACCACCGTTTGGTTCAGTCGACAAGGGACATTCCCATGGACTCATGTCGAGTCAAGTAAACTCCTGAACCACCGTTTGGTTCAGTCGACAAGGGACATTCCCATGGACTCATGTCGAGTCAAGTAAACTCCTGAACCACCGTTTGGTTCAGTCGACAAGGGACATTCCCATGGACTCATGTCGAGTCAAGTAAACTCCTGAACCATCGTTTGGTTCAGTCGACAAGGGACATTCCCATGGACTCATGTCGAGTCAAGTAAACTCCTGAACCACCGTTTGGTTCAGTCGACAAGGGACATTCCCCTAGACTCATCTCGAGTCAAGTAAACTCCTGAACCACCGTTTGGTTCAGTCGACAAGGGACATTCCCATGGACTCATGTCGAGTCAAGTAAACTCCTGAACCACCGTTTGGTTCAGTCGACAAGGGACATTCCCATGGACTCATGTCGAGTCAAGTAAACTCCTGAACCATCGTTTGGTTCAGTCGACAAGGGACATTCCCATGGACTCATGTCGAGTCAAGTAAACTCCTGAACCACCGTTTGGTTCAGTCGACAAGGGACATTCCCATGGACTCATATCGAGTCAAGTATACTCCTGGACCACCGTTTGGTTCAGTCGACAAGGGACATTCCCCTGGACTCATGTCGAATCAAATGGACTTCTGAACCTGTGTTTGGTTCAGTCGACAAAGGGACATTCCCCATGACTCATGTCGAGTCAAGAATAACTCCTGAACCTGTGTTTGGTTCAGTCGACAAAGGGACATTCCCCTGAACTCATGTGCTGTCAAGTGAACTCCTGAACCTGTGTTTGGTTCAGTCGAGTCAAGTGAACTCCTGAACCTGTGTTTGGTTCAGTCGACAAAGGGACATTCCCCATGTCTCATGTCGAGTCAAGAATAAATCCTGAACCAGTGTTTGGTTCAGTCGACAAAGGGACATTCCCATGATTCATGTCGAATCAAATGGACTCCTGAACCAGTGTTTGGTTCAGTCAAAGGACAATCCCCTAGACTCTTGTCGAGTCAAGAAAAACTTCTGAACCACCGTTTGGTTCAGTCGACAAAGGACATTCCCCTAGACTCATGTCGAGTCAAGTAAACTACTGAACCACCGATTGGTTCAGTTGACAAGGAACATTCCCCTTGACTCTTGTCGAGTCAAGAAAAACTTCTGAACCATCGTTTGGTTCAGTCGACGAGGGACATTCCCCATGACTCATGTCGAGTCAAGTGAACTCCTGAACCAGTGTTTGGTTCAGTCAAAGGACAATCCCCTAGACTCTTGTCGAGTCAAGAAAAACTTCTGAACCACCGTTTGGTTCAGTCGACAAAGGACATTCCCCTAGACTCATGTCGAGTCAAGTAAACTACTGAACCACCGATTGGTTCAGTTGACAAGGAACATTCCCCTTGACTCTTGTCGAGTCAAGAAAAACTTCTGAACCATCGTTTGGTTCAGTCGACGAGGGACATTCCCCATGACTCATGTCGAGTCAAGTGAACACCTGAACCTGTGTTTTGTTCAGTCGACAAAGGGACATTCCACTGGACTCATGAACTCCTGAAATTCTATTTCAGTTCGGTCGAAATCACATACTCCGTGACCCAAGATAAATCAGGAACCTAAGATGCATACGAACAGAAACCTGCGTTTTTATGTATTTTCTTTGATACGACATTTGGCAGAAGGTGATACATTCTTATCACGTGCTTTTGTGATTAGTGTTATTCGACACAAACGTATATACTCTCTAAAACAAAATTTCTTTGACTTAGAGAGTAAGGGACAAACTGTAAGAGCCAAATTTGGTCTAAGGGTAAAATTGTCTTTCACCTTAAAGCCCATTCGCATATTAAGTCCGAAACCAAGCCCAAAAGAATTTTGTATTTGATTACAATTAATTCTAGCACTAAACCCACCACTCCACTTAAACCTAATTCTAGCACTAAACCCACCACTCCACTTAAACCTAATTCTAGCACTAAACCCAACCACTCCCCTTAACCTAATCTTCACTTACTCCAAAAACCATTACCAAATACACCAAACCTCAGATCATATTTTATCTATAAATATGAAAAGAATACAGGAAGAATTCATTCAAGTCTCATTTCTCTCACCCTAATACTTCATAATCTCAATCCTTGACCCCTTCCTATATTACACGGCTCTCACGGCCAAACAAAGGAGGTAGAGGTAATACTCAACCTTGCTTTCCATTTTACAAACTTATTTCCTGTCACTGACTTGGGCGTCGGAGTATACCCGGTATCCACCACACCGGTGGTAGCCTACTCTCGTCCACTCTACTTTGTTTTTTGCAGGATTGCTAGTGCCCAACTTACAAATTCTGATTGAGGACCTCGGCCGAAATCCAGCGTCCACAACATTCAGTTGCCATATTTCATAAATGAAACATGCAGCATTAGCAAGCATTATCTAAATGGATTTAACCATGGAAACATTTAAAGGTTTTTTCGTAATCGACGTAATGTTGATAACGATACCTTTTCGGTACAAGCCTAGCTTTGTACGTTGGTATGTTACCATCCATGTATGTCTTCCTTGAAGACTCATATAGTACCAATAAGCACAATGCCTTCTGGTACATCAACTAGTGTCCAAACTTGGTTGATATACATGGAATCCATTTCGGACATCATGGCACTTTGCCATAATAGGGAGTCGATACCTTGTATCACTTCCTCATACGTAGTCGGTTTGTCTTCCTCAATAAGATTGACATCTACAAGAGGTGAGATCAGAAACCCATACCTCTCAGGTTGTTTTCTGACTCTCTCCAACTTACGCGGTTCTTGTGTATTCGAAGATTATTGGTACAGTTTCATCCCTGATGAACTGTTTGTGTTTCGTTAAGGAATCGGTGCCTTGAACAGTATTACTCCGATTTTCATCGAGTTTTACTTTCCTCCCACTTACCACTGCATATAGGTATTCCTCTTAGGAAAACCTCATGGTGAGCAACAATTACATTGTTCTATTGTGAGATGTATAAGTACTATACTTTGGTTTCCCTAGGAAAACCCACAATTAGGCACTTATCCGATTTGGGTTCTAGTTTGGTATCATCCAAACATGTGCCTAGCATATCCAAATCTTCAGGAATGAGAAAACATGGTTTCTTTCCTGTTCATATCTAATATAAAGTCTGTCAAACAGATTTTTATGGAACCTTATTCAAAATAAGTTTTGCACTGTTTAATGCGTATCCCTAGAAGGAAAATGGTAGCTCAGAGCGACTCATGATTAACCTTATCATGTCCAACAAAATTCGGTTTCTCAGTTCGGACATACCGTTAAATTGTGGTGTTCCGGGAGGAGTCCACTTTGAAAGAATACTATACTCTTTCAAATAATTGAGAAACTCATTACTTAAGTATTTTTCACCATGGTCTAACCGTGACGGTTTAATACTCTTGCCGATCTATTTTTTATACTTCGTGTCGAAACTCTTTGAATTTATCAAAAGTTTCCGATTCGTGTTTCAAAAGAAACACATAACCATAACGCGATGCCACATCCGTAAAGGTTATGAAGTATTCATATCCACCTCTAGCCTAGCTAGATATGGGCCCACTTACGTCACTATGAACGAAGTCTAACAGATCGATGGCACTTGTACTTTTACCAAGTAAAAGGTGTTTTAGGCACTTTGCCTAATGAAATAGATTCGTAGACATCATTTGAATAGGATCAAATCCGTTCTAGTATCCATTCTTCAAAAGTGTGGATATACGAGTCTTGTTTATTATGTCCCAGACAACAATGTCACAAATATGTCTCATCTGATTAATTCAGTTTGAGCTATTTGTTTGTCATGTTATACGTTTGAGATTCATTTATATTCAAAATATAAATACTTTTATTCACATCTAATGTGTTTATCTCAATATCATCTTTATAAAATAAAACACTTTAGTGTTCTAGAATATAAAGGTATATCCGCAACGGATTATACTCTGATATAGAGATAATGTTTCTAGTCAAACTAGGTACATTATAACAGTTTCCTAATTTAAGTACATACCCGAAGGGTAGTTCCTAAATTTAGGTTTCTACGGTTAAAACAGTGACTCTCATCCCGTTTTTGATTCGCAGGTCAATCTCAACTGAAGTCAGTATCCTGCTCATCATCAGATTATGCACATCAGTACATATTTTATGTACCACATCTAGTATCAAAAATCCAATTTTGAAACTAATAGTGAACATGTTTATGACAAACATACTTGTAGCCGGAGCCTTGCCCCTCTTCACTTCCTTCATGTCTGCCTTGTCCATATAGCAGTCACGCATCTAGTGACCCCGTTTGCCACAGTTTAGGCAGACATCTTGGGATATGTCATCTTGGGATATGTCTTTTGTCTTCCCAGAAGACTGTGATGATTTTGCCTTTGCCCCTTTTAGAAGCTCTGGATGTGCCTCATAGAGCATAGCCGTCAACTCTCCAAAAGTTTACTATTGGTTCACAATGAACCTGCCCCAGCTTTCGGGTAGAGACTATAAGATCAAATCTTTGGTAGTCTCGGCCACGTAGGTAATGCCCAGCTAACCTAGCTGATCGATGTCAGCAATCATCTGCGACACCTAATGTTCGACAGATGTACCCTCTGACATACACGAGCTTAAGAGTTTCTTATGCAATTTGTACTTCTAATAACTAAGAATAAATCTATGAAGATCTTTAATTTCATCATCAAGGTACAAGGATCTAATCCTTAATTTTGATGACGGAATTAAAGTGTCATTGCGGTAAGCATAATGGATTGAGCACTAAAGTTATCATCACATGAATCTTCCAAAGATCATGTTCTACTATTTTCTCAACTCCTGGCTTAGGCCCAAGAGGTTGTTCTATCAAATATAATAACTTCTTAGTTTCCAGGACTATCCTGAAGTTTTATTCCCAATTTGAAAATTAAAGTCGTTTAAAGACATTTTTACCCAGGTTTATGTTTTAAACGCTAATCTTTCAGTTATCTTGATTGTTATAGTCCAACTACCCAATCAGCGATTTTAGGTACTATTTAATATAAGGATTACTATAGTCTAACTATACAATCAATTATAATTTAATTATTTAAATTCAAATATATTGATTACTATAATCCAATTATATAATCAACTATAAATAGAAGTAGTTTGAATACAGTCCAACTGTTAAATTAAAACAACGATATTAGTCCAACTAATATTTATTCGAGTAATGACGAAAAATTGAAATGAGCGCGTATTGGCAAGTATCTAAACAAATGTGCAAATTTAATACTTGCCTCCCACTATTTTTCGACGAGCCTCTAACCCTCAGTTGAGTACTCGGGAAACCTTGTTTCCTAGTGGGCTAGGATCCCGTTAAATAACAGACAACCTTGACTTTGGCCAACAAATTGTATGATATTTAACTAGGTAGATCTCTAAGATCAATTGGATCTCATCCAATTCCTAGATCCATTAGGTGGACATCCAAGTCCGAAACATATATCTTATATATGCCAATATATCCAATATATTCCCTAACATTTTTCCTCTGAATCAATTAAGCCTTGGCTTTGGCACAACAAACTTAATGATTCCAGTTAAGCGGGACCCATTGACCTTGGAAAGCTTCGTAATCGATGTCGATGGACAAGAAGTGATCTTGACATTGGCCAACAAATCACAACTTGGACAAGACATGCGATATGGAACAAAGCCTTCATAATTCAAACACATCCGCGATGAAAAAGGCCTTGACTTTGGCCAACAAACCAGTGTCAATCTTGGATCTTGAGAATGAATCATTCAATGGAAGGAAAAACGCTTAATATATTTTGAGGGTTTTTCGCGTAATTGGCAACCAATTAATTATCTTTGTTAAGGTCTCTTCATACACCCTTAAACATGCATTCTAAAAACATAATAAGGCGCGTAAATAAATTAATAATGATATGCGGATGGATATTTAAAAAACTTTGTTCCTAGAACAAATCTCTCCATTTCCTCTCTCCTGCTAGCACAAATCTTACTTCTACCCAATTACATAACACTTCTAAAGAAACCTCATTTACATTGAGGGGATTAGGTGAGAAGAGAAATACAAAGAATCAAGAGGTAATAGGCTGGAGACGCAGGTCCAATTTAATAAATTCTAAATTTATTACAACAATTTCCGAAATTACCCTCTCCCATCTAATATCCATCCGATATACATTATTCATACATCACATCCATGTATTCACACAAAGCATGTTATCAATCAATCTAATCCAATTAATTAATTCCAAATTAAATAATTACACTTTATTAATGAGCCTTTGCGACTTAGATTCTAAATCTAATCTTTACGGGTCTAAAAACCCAACTAACATCCAATGTCAATTTAATTAAAGTCCAATGGGCTTTCAATTAATTTATAAGGCATGGACTTTGGTCAATATGGGTCAAACCCAAATACCAAAGCCCAATTAAGGAATCATCATTTTTGCCAAAAATCAATTTAAGCCCAATTAAAATTTTAAAGGCTCATTTAATCATATTTGGACTTAATGGAAATGGTTTTGGGCCCAATTGGATCCAACCAATTAACCTAAACCATACTTGGCCCAACCAAGCCCATTAAGCCCAAATACAACTTTATTAGCCCAATTCCAAATTTAAGCCCAATTAATTTAATTACAATATTCCAACTATCACAATTAATTCAATTAAAGTGTATAACCATAATTAATTAACCAAATTAAAATTTCCAAAATATCAATTACACTAATTAATCATGCTTTCTAATTATCAATTCATGTCCAACATAATTGAAGCAAAATCAATCCCATTTACATGCTTATAAGCTCACGGCAATTTAGGATTTTTCAAAATCGATTTCGATTTCAATCCAATTAAATCCCAAATCAATTTATCCCATGTCTTCCAACTCATCCAATGATCAAAAAACAAAATTACCATGACTTTAGGGCAAGCTAAACTTTCGGCCAAGCCAACAATTTGGGGAAAATTTGATCCAATTCAATTTTCATCAAATTGATCATGCATAATACTATGTTATCATCATTCAAGGATATTCAAACAATCAATTTCATCAAATCATGCTCAAATCAATTTTACCCAAAATTTACCCTAAAAAAATTTCATGCTTAAATAAGGCTCTGATACCATTGTTGGGTTTCTACTATAGTCTCAAGATCATTCAAGCAATGAAAATATGTGAATACAATAAAAAAGTATGACGGAGTCATACTTACAATGAACAGATTTGCGATGCGACGAAAAACAAAAAAATTTTGGCTCCATGAAGCTCTCGGCCATGACCCATTTTGTGCTCCTTGTCTTTCGGTCAACCTCCATGGAAATGATCTCCAAGCTCCAAGCTTTGTCAATGGATTCCATGCTCATGAATAGGTTTCCCTATCACCTTTGTTTGACTCCTAATGTGTGCTAGCACTTGTGAAACTTTGCAACAAATCTTCACATTTTCCCTTGTGTTGCACACGGCATTAAAGGAAAAATTAGAGAAGAAAATTGTCATTGGCCGTGAGTTTGAGGAAGAAAGGAGAAGAGTTGTGTTGGTTGGTTGTGTTTGATTTCAAAAATCAAATACATAATACCTTTTCCAAAAAATTTCCAAGACATTTAAGCCTTCCAACCACCACCATCAATCACAAGTGACAACCAACACATCACTCAAAGTGATGTGACTTCCATCACAAGAATAAAAAATGATGTGACGCGTGATGTGACTTGTGGGCCCCACTTGATTCGAAATACGAGTGGGCTCGTAAACACTCCCGGGCTCGGGTTCGCTAATTTCGAATTAACAAATTTTTCGTTGCGACGTAATTAAATCAAATTTAATTAAATAATTATGCCTAGCAAAATTACTATTCACGTCGCTAGCGAATTAATTCTAAATTAACTCGTTCGCCCGAATTAAAATCCAATTTTAATTACGCGTCGAAATCTAATTTCGTTTAATATATCGAATATATTAATTTATCGATTAATTTCAAATTAATCGTTCTCTCTCTTTAAATAATATTTTATCCCAGATAAAATATCTCCGTAATTAATCCTAGATTAATTTTCTCTCTCAATTAATTAATCCCAGATTAATAATGTGCGAGTCATACGTCATCGGTGAATCTTTGGGAAGCGACCCATGAGATCCCTGGATATGTTGGAAGTAAATCCGGTCGTCGGACTATCCGAACACGTAAGTACCTAGTACTACGTTTTTACCGATTTACAAGACATGGTTGGCTTCTAGCAAAGCACCGTGCCTACCCAATTCTCCAGAAATATTATTAAAGGAATTTTTAATCTATATCAGGCGTAGCGTACGTAGTATTGCGTATTGTGATCCAGTATCGGATGTCACGTGCTAGGCCTAGGGCTGGAATTGTGTCTGCCCCGTACGAAGCACATATCAGATCTCTGGTAACTAGTCTCTATAATCGGATAAACATGACCTAGTCATATTATCCCGATGACTGTAGTACTAAAGAGTATTAGTTCCGTATCATACGTGACCATCATCTCCATATGACTGGAGTGATACTTCCATCTTGACATCACACCCAATACACTACGATTCTCAATATACCCAGAAGAGGCGTACACAGAACCGGTTAAAGCCCTGGACGACCAAAACCAAAGTATATTGATTGTCGCAAGTATTAGCGGTGCAAGTCTCAGGTTAAGACCAAATACACCTACCCTGATTCGGACTTCCATAGACACATAGTCATACTACCAATGGAATTCCGAGGGGTCTATCCAGAGCGAAGCTGTTTCCGTACCATCGGTAAACACAACCTCCTATTACACTTGCATGAGTATCCAATACCCAAATATATGAGAACTATGCCATTATGCTCCCATAACCCGCACAAGTGCAATACTAGTCTATTCCGCATTATCGATGTCCAATCTCGATAATACTCCAACAATGGATGTTTTAATGATTAAACTTTCATGGATTGATATTGTCTCATATCTTATCAATCCGGAACTAATAATATGGACTTTTATCATTTATATATCTCGGTAATCTAATTACAAATGATAAAAGAGCGATTTCTTTTGTCACATAGTTAATTTGTACAACAACACCATATTCTGTACAAATAGTGATGCTATGGGTCATAATTTTCCAACACAAACCATGGAGATCGAGGAAACCCTTTGCCTTATTTTTCCTCTTTTTCGCTCATCACTATTGATGATTTGAACGACGGAGTGCCTATGACATCCACCACACCGATGTATAGTTATTATACACTCTCTCTGTCTTTATTTTGCAGGATCATTGGTGTCCCACCCTACGAATTATTGATTGTCGATTGAAGGAGAAATTCACCGTCAATAATTTAGTGCCTACCATGCGGCCCTGATGAATCATAGCACATAAAGCTTTTTGTCAGTCTACGACTAAAATCACAAACAATCCATGACTTCCAAGAACGAAGACACCTCAGACACCATGTCTGTACAACTGGACGCTCTGTAAGAACTATTGTGGAACTGGAGGAAGAGAACCTCGTAATGCAGAGTAACAACACCAGCCTTCAAATGCAGTTGGAGTAGATGCCATCCACTTCTCAACACCGGGATTCCACAATCAGCCCAGTGGACTCATACTTCAAACTAATATGTTGGGGGATTTTGATGATGCCACAGACCACGATCGGCCCCCAGCAAACCACTCACAAGGGCATCAACTACTCAACAAGCTGCATCTAGAAGACCCTGCCCAACAAATCATCTTCTACATGCATAAAGAGATAGATGAGTTCAAGGAAGTGGTCATCTCCAGCCTACTCGGTGTAAGGCTTCCGATTAAAAAGAATCGGGTTGGAACAATCTTAGACATCCATTTCCATGAGTATACTATTTCGGTAGAGCTCCCCCAAAAGTTCAGTCCCCAGACATGAGGTTATATGATGGGTCTACTAACTCAGACGATCATGTGGTCCATTATAAGTACAAGATAATTTTTATGGAACTTGCACTAATTCAATTGGAGGCCGTCATGTATAGAGGATTTGGTGAAACACTAGCAAGCCCAGCTCTAACCTGGTTCATAAATCTCACATATTGATCCATCAAATCCTACCAGAAGCTAGCAAATAAATTTGTAGAACACTTTACAAGCTTTTGCAAGTTCGAGAAAACCACAGACGACATGATCTTCATTCAGGTACATCACATGCTTCAATAGAGAGAGGATTTCTATATCGGACCTCCATCAACCGATGGCAGTCGAAGCCTTTCGCAATGGTCTACTCACAGATATTGTACTATACAAGAAATTGACAAAGTTCAAGTGTTGCACCATAGACTAAGTGATGGCCCGAGAAATCACAATGAAAAGATGGCTCCAAACCCCTACAACGACTGAGGGACTTCGAAGTGGGGACCCGTCAGTTAGCAGACCGAATGAATCCATGGACAAGAGAATATTGCCCTATCAACAGAGATTATGAGCGCAAACCTTTAACCTACACAGTTCAGTACCAGTATTCATCTAGCCAACTGAGATTCCCAAAATATAATTTTACCGTGTCGCCAGATGATCTGGTCTATGTTCTAAAGAAGATGGGAGACATAGTACGATGGTCTAAGCATCTAAGAGAAGGATCATCCAAAAATACTACAAAATGATGTGAATTTCACCGAGACTACGGCCATCTTACCGCTGATTGTGTAGCTTTGAGGTTGGAGGTTTTGGAATCGTTGAACAAAGGGTATCTCAAGGACTTGCTTATGGAAAAAGGCAAAATAACATTAGCTCGAAGAGCCGAGATGGGTGAAAGAAACGATGGACCCTATCCACCACCTCCAATTGATAATAGAGTCAACCGCATCCCTGGATCAGTAATGTATCTTTCTTAGACGCTAAGCGACATACAAGGGAAGTATCAACTAGAATTCCTCAATCAACGAAGTCGCTTGAAAAATCTTTCACCAACTTGACTATTGGGTTCATAGATGACAAGAACTCAACCCATCATCATGATGCTGTGGTAATATCCCTACATGTGGAAAATTTCATGATCAAACGGGTATTTATTAATATCAGATCCTCAGCCAACATCATCTTCATAATGATTCTAGTAGACATGGGCATAGAGTTGAGCACCATTAATAGACGGTCGACTGTGTTGATTGGCTTCAGTGGAGAACATAAATTCACTCTAAGAGAAGTCATGCTCCTAGTATACGTGGGAGGAATGAATGAGATGACTGCATTCCTAGTATATTTACTGTTAATTATGTATGTTTCTATTTTTTGACCCATGTCTGCTTCACGTGGTAAGTGTAGGAGTGAAGCGGGGTTTACCGCTATACCTATGATGTTCAGCGACCACGACACTGCTGGGCTCGCAGCCCGTAGAGAGTACAGAGTAGCCCGTGGGAGACTAAACTGGAGAATAAAGAAGTAGCCACCCAGTGTGAATTGGGAAAAGATTTAAGGCTGCACTCACCCCTCGCAAGGGAAGACCTCAAACCGTTGGGTTCAGAATGGTCCCTTACTTATGCCAGTATAATGGACGGGTTCACACAATGGTATAGCCAAGTCTTAATGCAATTCATGCAAAAAAGCAAATAAAGACACAATAACATACCGAATCAAAATAATAACCATAATAACATAGTTCAAAAAAGCATATTAAATTAAGAAGTACAAGATGTGGTAATGAAAACTATAATAAACAAAGATAAGTGGGAAAAACATTGATAAATAAATAGCAAACAAAATGGGGTTAATCACGCATATATGAATATTTCCCGAGTGGTACGTGGAGTTGTATCCCAAATACAGACAGCACTACCGTCCATTCGGATTCGACTACGGAATTTACGTCTGGGTTTCTATTCGATATACCGCAAGGGATAATAACATGCATAATCATCAATGCAATGTAAACGGACATAAAAAATATAACCATACATATGCGGATAATCACCAACATGAATAAATAAAATAAAAGGTAAAATAATAAAATAACGATGAAAAGATAAATAAAAAAAGATAAATGACGAAATTCCAAGGAAAGAAAAATGTGATCAGAAATTTTGCCATCTTTGATGTAGGACTTCGCATACCCGGCTGGACGTATTTCACGTCCAGCTAGGCATGCAGCGTCCAGAACTACAAAAATAAATAGGGTAAGGGTGCCCTAAGGTCTTACCTTTCAAGTTGCTTTCTCGGAAGTGCGTTAGGCCGTTGCCGGAAGGATCAAAGCTTGGTTCGCTGGTTCGCTCTTTTTGGTTACTGGTTCGCAGTTTCTGGTTATTGTTTTGTTGTTTCTGGTTTCTGTTTTGCTATTTTTGGTTGCTGTTTTGCTGTTTCTGGTTGCTGTTTTACTATTTCTGGTTGCTGTTTTCTGGTTGTTGTTTTCTATTTTTGGTTGTTTTTTGGCTGCTGTTTCGGCTGTTGTTTTGGTTGTTTTTGGGGCTATTTTGGTTGTTTTGTTTAAAGTTTCTGCTGGGTTTTTTTCTGGTTGTTTTTGGGTGGTTGGCTCACGGTTTTTGCTGGTTGTTTTTGGGTGATTGGGCTGCTATTTGGTTCACGGTTTACTGATTTTATTTTTGTAGTTTTCTCGGTGCTGGTTGCTTTGTTGTTCTTTCTTCTAGTTTCGGTGAGGGTTATTTTGTTGCTTTTTTTTCTGGTTTCGGTTATTGGTCTAGGTTTTTTGGTGGCTTGGTGTTGTTGTTTCGATTTTGGCTTGTTGTTTTTTGTTCAGTTTTTCTGGTTTTTGGTGTTCGTTGTTTGGGGTTTTTTGTTGTGTGTTTCGGTGATGGCTTGAAGAAGAAGAAGAGAAGAGGGTCCAAGGATTTTTTTTGTGAAGTGTCGTCCCAAGCTTCTTGATGATGAAGAAAAATGTCCCTTTTATAAAATTTGAAAGGATCTCCAAATAGAGAAATAAATCACATTGATTTGAGAGATATATTTGTTAGGGATATGCCATATACCCAACTTGTGGATGGGCTATATGTACATGTATTTGTAATATTTTCATTAATTAATAAAATGGAAATCTTTATTATACGTGTCTTACATAAATTATATGAATCATCAAACACTATAATAAAGCCCTTGGAGTAATAAGATGATGGCTTCCACGCCTTATGAGAATTATTACTCTCAAACGTTCCTAGTCATAGTTTTGTGAATAATCTGGGCGTTCACAAAGCGGAGAGACTAGCATGATGATATGATCCGCCCTTAAGTGGGGTATCCGATCTCATAGGCTACTAGCGGAGATCCGTCCACTTGGTGTATCACATGGATGCATGAGTTGCTCGTGTCCATCGAACTGACCGTCGAAAGTTTTCATATGGAGTGTTTATCCCATGTGTCTGTGAGAACTTTCATGTATCGATTATATGACTAGTCCTTAAACTTGAGGTCTTTACAATCTTATGTGTGGATCAAATAACTTTGACATTCTCCTTCCCCGGTTCAAAAGATCCGGTCATAAGGGTATGATTGGGTCATTTGTTGAAACACATGAAGTTTGTAAAGATACAACAGAGAATCGCCACTCTCTCGGATAATATTTTCTTATAAGAGTAGTATTCCAGTTCGCGGGTTGATATGTGTGATCAGTGCTTGAGACTGTGGCCGCATCGGAAGAATCATGTGAGATTTTTAGGTTAGCACGATTCATGACACTATCAACATCATACCTTTGACCATATGGGTAGACACTTTCCGTACCCTAGGTCAATAGGTGGGGATACAGTGAGGCGATGGACCGTATCATATGTAAATCGCATACAGAATGGGTATATATCTTTCCTTATCATTTGGGGGCCTTGGCATGTTGCTAGATGTCAACCTTGGTCATTGAAATCGAACGACCATCTGATCGGAGGATAATTTATATTCGATTAAATTATCACGATTCATTTCATGTCCAACTTGAGGGGAACCCAAAAGGTCACACACAACAAAGTCGAAATCAATGGTTAAAAGTGCACAGTACAAATTTAACAGCATATATGATTGTTGTAGGAATTGTTCATAAATGGTTCAATGTGTTTAATTATTGAACAGATCATTTATGAGGTTCCATAGTGGCTTAGGGATTGGTGAATGACGATAGGGTCACTTTGGGAATTGGAATAAATAAATTAAAAAAACTTGAATAGTAATATGAATAGTAAATTTTTTTATTTGTTATTTGTTTTGAATTCCAATTCGGCTCAAACTCTTATTAGGGTTTTATAATCTCATTAAACAACTAAATTAATATCCAATGGCTAAGATTAAATTAGCTTTTATCCCACATCGGATTCTTAATTAATTTTGTTGTCTTTGGAGCACCTATATAAACCCAATGAATTCTTTACAAATTTTTGCACCAAACCTTTCATATCTTGGGTTTATATAAGTGAGCAACTCTAAAGTTTAAGAGTAAGCACTGATTTTGAGGATCCTTAAGTCTAATTGACTAGAGGAACCTCGAGTTAAAAGTTTGAGGTATTTGTCTAGGCTAGCACCAAGGGCAAAATACCCGTGCACTCAAGGCGTAGTCTTGCCGTTGAGTTTTGACTTTGGTGTGTGCACCTTTGGAGGCCACACACTTGGGTGGCTATTTGGAACATGGAAGAGCTTGCTGAGTTCGAGAAAAGCTTGTAGATTGGAGGGATGACTGGATGAGTCTTCGGTTCAAGTAAGTCTTTTTTTTTTTCTTTTTTTTAATTAGAGTTCTTATGATAGTTAGCATGTTTTATGAGTTTTTATGCTTAGAATATATAGTAACATGCCTAGGCTTGTAGAATAATAATAAAAAATGGGTCTTGGGCAAAGGGATAGCGGCATCATAATTTTATTTATTAAATTTTTCGCTGCGCACTCGCGGCCGCTTCCCAACAGTGGTATCAGCGTGCCGTTTGTGTTTTGATTAGTTCTCTCTCATTTGAACTCGAAATTGGGTGTGTAAAAGCTCGTTGGAAAGATAACACCCTGAACTTAATTTTAGGCACACGTTTTACATGATTTGGTTAAGATTTGAATTGTGAAATTGCATTTAAAGTTCACGCATCTGTAAAAAAAAGTGAATAGTAAATTTATTTGAATAAAATCAAATGCAATATCATAATTAAATATTAATCAAAGTTATTTAATACCTAAAATAATTCCAACATATTAAAACTCATATGCTTGATGATTCTATGTATGATTAGAATTGGCATGATTATTTTAGGGTGCAAGCATCTAGAGACTTTCTAAGGAATAGAGAGTGTATTGTTTATCCCTTAGCTAAGTAATTATTCCATGATGAACTTAGAGATTTATTACCTTTAAGGCAAATAAATATAAATCACTGTTTATAATAAAAGACATTATAAAAGATACAAGTGGAGTGGACCAAGGCGTTAATAAAACTTTCCAAACTAAAGTTAATTTAACCAAATGTATTACTAGAGTTAGATAATGATTTGGTGTTTCCTTCACTCACTACCTTTTTATATAGCCAAAAGGAAAAGCTGTGAAGACATCTAGATAATCATTTACTCAAAGCTTACCTTAAAGCATATTTAAAGTGTTGGACTAATTTGGAGGATCTATTGTTTATTCCTGTCACCAAGGCAATAAGAGCCTAAGAGGTAAGGGTATTTAAGAGAGTTCGCTCCACCCTCCCTCTGGGGAATTTTCAATGGAGGAATCCATTTGACAGTTATTCACTTAAACTTGCTAAAATCCTCAATAATAATTTAAGTCTAAAATTTGCCTCCCATTGTAAAGTATAGACCCAAATGGCTTAAACCGTATTGGCATGACTAAGCTTTACCAGACTGACCAATACCAATTTGTCCCTAAATCGTACTATTGATAATGGTTCGACTTTTCTAAGTCATAAGACGCAGCGACCCTTAGGCGTGGTCTTATAACTTAGTGGAAAAGATTGGGTGTCCACAAGGACTAGCATAAGCTATGACATGTTTGATTGCCCAACCCAATGATCAAGGAATTGTGATTTATATCATAAATTGGTTAGGAACCTACCTAATTATCGTATTTTATAACGACCGACCCTAGTCGGAGTTATGAAATGATGATAATGGGATCCTTGCCCATAAGAAATCCATCATATTGGGGTTGATGCGATTTGCTTAAAATTTTAAAATAATTGAGTGGGAGTAAATTCATAATATTAAAAGCCCATGTTATTATGAAACATTAATGATAATATATTCCTAATTTTAACATTCTCTCTTAACATGTGGGTTAAAATATTTGACAAACATTCAAATGGCAAACAGAGGATCACTTCGTTCCATCCTTGATGAGCATAAGCTCAAATGGGACAACTACAATGACTGGTTTAGAAACCTTAAAATTGTCTTACGACAAGAAAAGATTTTCTATATTCTTGAAAGACCATTTCCCCATGAACCCGCAGAAGATGCTGACCAAAATATATTTGATGTTTGGAAGAAACACGTCGATGATGAGCAAGCAGTTTGCATAATGCTTGGCTCTATGTCGGACGAACTTCAGAAAGCTCACGAAGATATGGATGCTCAAACCATCATCTTTCACTTGAAGGAGTTGTATGCAACTTCCGTTCATACCGTGAGATTCCAAGTGTCATGTGCCTTATTCCAAACAAGGTATAAGGAAGGATCTGTTAGTGGACATGTGCTTAAAATGATTGGCCACATTGAAAAATTGGCCAACCTCAGGTTCATCATGGATCATGAGATAGGTCACGATATAATTCTTCAGTCCTTACCAAAAGACTTCTCTAACTTTATTATGCAGTTTCATCTGTCTAATAAAGAAGCTACTTTAGCAGAATTGCACAATCTGATAAAGCAAGCAGAGAAGGACTTGAAACCGGAGCTTAAAACCTCCGTCATGCTTACGGGTACGGACCTGAAGCCACGAGGCCCAAAGAAAAATAAGGGCAAGGCCAAGGCTCCAGATCACCTAAAGCCCAATGGTAAGGTGGAGAAGAAAAACGGGAAAGGGGAAATGTTTCTTTTGTTGAAAGAAGGGTCATTGGAAGAAAGACTGCAGATCCTTGAAAGCCAAGGAAGCTAGGGAAGCCCAAGAGGCCAAGAAGCCCAATGCTTCAGGTATGTTGTATATGATTGAACTATATTCTCAAAACTCTGAACCTTCTACTTGGGTGCTTGACACCGGTTGTGGGACTCACTTGTGTAACAATGTGCAGGGCCTGAGAAACAGTAGGAGACTCCGTCATGGGGAGGTTGACTTACGCATGGGTAATGGAGCAAAACTGGCTGCATTGTGCGTGAGGACTTATTCATTAGTTTTGCCGAATGGTTTAGTTTTAGACTTAGAAGATTGTGTTTATGTACATTCTCTAGTAAAGAACATCATTTCAATTTCTTCTTTATGTAATAAAGGTTTTTCATGCCTAATAAGTTGTAATGAATGTTCTATTTATTTCAATGAAATAAAATATGGAGATGGTATTTTGAATAATGGTATCTATGTCTTACAAACTAACAAAGAATGTTCAACCTATAATATATATAATGTTAACTCGAACAATCTCAATGAATCACTTCTATGACACAGTCAATTAGGTCATATCAATGAAACAAGATTAACTAAGCTACATAAGGATGGGTATTTCAGACCCTTCAAATATGAACCTTATGGAACTTGTGAGTCTTGTTTACTTTGTAAAATGACCAAATTACCCTTCAAAGGTAAATGGCAGCGTGCAACGGAGACATTAGAACTCATACACTCTGATGTATACGGACCAATGTCAGTCACCGCTAGAGGTGGATTCTCCTACTTCATTACCTTTATCGATGATCACTCGCGATATGAGTATATGTACCTTATGCGGTACAAATCTGAAGCCTTCGAGAAATTCAAAGTCTTCAAAACTAACCAGCTTAATAAAAGTATTAAGTCACTAAGGTCTGACCGAGGTGGTGAATACTTAAGCGACGAATTTCAAGATTACTTGAGAGAAAATGGCATTGTTTCCCAGTGAACTCCTCTGGGAACTCCACAGCATAATGGGGTCTCCGAAAGGAGAAATCGGACATTATTAGATATGGTCCGATCAATGATGCCAGGCACGGATCTACCTCTTTCATTTTGGGGTCTTGATTTAGAAACTGCAACACTACTACTAAACCAAGTTCCTTCCAAGACTGTTAGTCACACACCATATGAGTTATGGTCTGGGAAACGTCCTAGTCTTAGTTATCTAAGAGTTTGGGGATGTGACGCATATGTTAAGCTCACACAAACTAACAAATTGGATGATAGGGCAGTTAAATGTAAGTTTGTAGGATATGCCTTGAACTCAAGAGCATATGTGTTCTACGTCCCAAATGAACAAAGAACATTTGTCTCACGAAATGCTAAATTTCTAGAGAATGAATTCCTTCTCAAGAAACATAGTGGGAGTAGACTTGACCTCGATGAGGTACGAGAAGAACAAACTAACATAGAACTAAACCCCACCCCAGCCCCTCAAAAGGGCAGCGACGGAACAACCACAAGGTTATGAACTTAGAAGGTCTGGTAGGAAAAGATATGAGCCTGAAAGATATGGTTTCCATATTGATGAGGAATATGATCAGGTCATTGATAATGACGATCCCACCAGTTATGACGAAGCAATGTGTGACGTTGATTCAGTCAAGTGGCTTGAGGCCTTGAAATCCGAAATAGACTCTATGTATCAGAATCAAGTCTGGGACTTGGTGGATGCACCTGAACAGATAAAACCTATAGGCTGCAAGTGGATTTAAAAGCGTAAAACTGATGCAGAAGGCAACATCCAAACCTATAAGGCTAGGTTGGTGGCGAAAGGTTATAGAAAAATCCAAGGAATTGACTATGACGAAACCTTCTCGCCTGTTGCAATGATAAAGTCCATTCGAATTTTACTGGCACTAGCTGCACACTTTGATTATGAGATTTGGCAGATGGATGTCAAAACAGCTTTCCTTAATGGGAACCTCGTAGAGGAAGTCTATATGACACAACCTGAGGGGTTTGCATCTAAGGATGATCATAATAAAGTATTCAAGCTAAACGATCCATTTATGGACTCAAGCAAGCCTCCAGAAGTTGGAATATACGATTTGATGAGACAATCAAAGAATTTGACTTCATCAAAAATGTAGACGAGCCTTGTGTTTACAGGAAAAGTAGTGGGAGTGCTGTTGTATTTCTTGTTTATATGTCGATGACATATTAATCATCGGGAATGATATTCCCATGATGCAAGCCACCAAGCAATGGTTATCTCAGAATTCTCCATGAAAGATTTGGGAGAAGCAGCCTACATCCTCAGCATTAAGATCTACCGTAATAGATCTAAGAGGTTGTTAGGACTTTCTCAATCTACGTACATAGATAAAGTTTTGAAAAGATTCAAAATGGAAGATTCCAAAAGACGTAATTTACCTACTTGTCATGGAATCAAATTATCTAAGGAGCAATGTCCACATACTCCTTCAGATAGAAAGCATACGAGTAGGATCCATAAAGCTTTAGCAATAGGATTGATCATGTATGCCATGCTATGTACAAGACCTGATGTCTCTTATGCTCTTAGCATAACAATCAGGTATCAGGCAAATCCTGGTGAGCAACACTGGACAGCTGTCAAAACAATCCTCAAGTATCTGAGAAGAACTAAAGATGTGTTTTTGACATACGGAGATTGTTCTGAGATGAAAGTCATTGGTTAATGTGATGTGAGCTTTCAGACCGATATGGATGACAGCAGATCGCAAACAGGATATCTGTTTACTTTGAATGGCGGTGCTGTCAGTTGGAAAAGCTCAAAGCAGTCAACTACAGTGGACTCCACCACTGAAGCCGAGTATATTGCAGCATCTGAGGCAGCTAAAGAAGCAGTCTGGATAAAGAAGTTCATCACGGAGCTGGAAGTGCTTCCTGTGATAAAGAATGGCGTCACGATGTACTGTGACAACACGGGCACCATTGCTCAATCAAAGGAACCAAGGTCCCACCAGAAATCCAAGCCTGTACTCAGGAAATTTCATCCCATCAGGGATATTGTTGAGAGAAAAGAAGTTATTATAGAGAAAATACCCACAGAAGATAATCTTGCAGATTCTCTTACTAAAAGGTTGACTTAACAAAAACATGATAGGCACACCTGAGAGTATGGTGTCCAGATTCATACTAGTTGGCTATAGTGCAAGTGGGAGATTGTTAGGGATATGCCCTATACCCAACTTGTGGATGGGCTATATGTACATGTATTTGTAATATTTTCATTCATTAATAAAATGACAATCTTTATTATACGTGTCTTACATAAATTACATGAATCATCAAACACTGTAATAAAGCCCTTGGAGTAATAAGATGATGGCTTCCACGCCTTATGAGAATCATTACTCTCAAACGTTCCTAGTCATAGTTTTGTGAATAATCTGGGCGTTCACAAAGCGGAGAGACTAGCATGATGATATGATCCGATCTCATAGGCTACTAGTGGAGATCCGTCCGCTTGGTGTATCACATGGATGCATGAGTTGCTTGTGTCCATCGAACTGACCGCCGAAAGTTTTCATATGGAGTGTTTATCCCATGTGTCTGTGAGAACTTTCATGTATCGTTTATATGACTAGTCCTTAGACTTGAGGTCGTTACAATCTTATGTGTGGATCAAATAACTTTGACATTCTCCTTCCCCGGTTCAAAAGATTCGGTCATAAGGGTATGATTGGGTCATTTGTTGAAACACATGAAGTTTGTAAAGATACAACAGAGAATCGCCACTCTCTCGGATAATATTTTCTTATAAGAGTAGTATTCCAGTTCGCGGGTTGATATGTGTGATCAGTGCTTGAGACTGTGGCCGCAGCGGAAGAATCATGTGAGATTCTTGGGTTAGCACGATTCATGACACTATCAACATCATATCTTTGACCATATGGGTAGACATTTTCCGTACCCTAGGTCAATAGGTGGGGATACAGTGAGGCGATGGACCGTATCATATGTAAATCGCATACAGAATGGGTATATATCTTTCCTTCTCATTTGGGGGCTTTGGCATGTTGCTAGATGTCAATCTTGGTCATTGAAATCGAACGACCATCTGATCGGAGGATAATTTATGTTCGATTAAATTATCACGATTCATTTCATGTCCAACTTGAGGGGAACCCAAAAGGTCACACACACAAAGTCAAAATCAATGGTTAACAGTGCACAGTACAAATTTAACAGCATATATGATTGCTGTAGGAATTGTTCATAAATGGTTCAATGTGTTTAATTATTGAACAGATCATTTATGAGGTTCCATAGTGGCTTAGGGATTGGTGAATGACGATAGGGGCACTTTGGGAATTGGAATAAATAAATTAAAAAAATGTGAATAGTAATGTGAATAGTAACATGAATAGTAATTTTTTTTAATTTGTTATTTGTTTTGAATTCCAATTCGGCCCAAACTCTTATTAGGATTTTATAATCTCATTAAACCACTAAATTAAGATCCAATGGCTAAGATTAAATTAGATTTTATTCCACATCGGATTCTTAATTAATTTTGTTGTCTTTGGAGCACCTATATAAACCCAATGAATTCTTTACAAATTTTTGCACCAAACCTTTCACATCTTGGGTTTATATAAGTGAGCAACTCTAAAGTTTGAGAGTAAGCCATTGATTTTGAGGATCCTTAAGTCTAATTGACTAGAGGAACCTCGAGTTAAAAGTTTTGAGGTATTTGCCTAGGCTAGCACCAAGGGCAAAATACTCGTGCACTCAAGGCGTAGTCTTGCCATTGAGTTTTGGCTTTGGTGTGTGCACCTTTGAAGCCACACACTTGGGTGGCTCTTTCAAACGTGGAAAAGCTTGCTGAGTTCGAGAAAAGCTTGTAGATTGGAGGGAGGACTGGAGGAGTCTTCGGTTCAAGTAAGTATTTTTCTTTCTTTTTTATTTTAATTAGAGTTCTTATGATAGTTAGCATGTTTAGGTTTATGTTATTTGCATGTTTTATGAGTTTTTATGCTTAGAATATATAGTAACATGCCTAGGCTTGTAGAATAATCAAAACAAATGGGTCTTAGGCAAAGGGATAGCGGCATCATAATTTGATTTATTAAATTTTCCGCTGCGCACTCTCGGCCGCTTCCCGACAATATTCTCAATTTATTTTGGGAATACAATCTCACAAATTTGGTGATGGATATATCAAATCTTTTTAAATTGGTGGGGATGGGATTTCACATCTTGTTAAATTGGAAAGTGTTGATGAGGGAATTTGCACATGTGAATTGCTTGGGATTTTCTTTATTTGGGGAGATTTGGGCGTGTGCATGGGTTCATGTTCCTTGGGCATGTGGGGCCTTGGGCGTGTGGATTGGGCTTGCATAGTGGGTCATTGGCTAAGGTTTTAAGTAGAAACTGACTGAGCGAATCCGAGGCTGGCTAGTGAGTCCGAACCTGATGAGGTGCTAATTTTTGGAGGTTTTCCTTCCTTCAGGCATCCGCTTTTCGTAACTTTTCAGGTAGTACCTCCATACGAGGCTCATCATTGGGCTCATGCAAAAATACAGTGTCTACAGTAGCCCCCACTTTGATGGGGCTTGTGCAGTGTGTGACAGTGACAACCCTATCAAAGTCATGTATGCATTTTTACTTACCTGGTTCGTCGGCCGTTGCTGGACTTACCTGTTGTTTTGCTACTTTTGTGAGATGCTTCGATCTCTGTGATTCATTCCCGGACGGAGTTGAGTTGATGGTGAGGTGCTTCGACCCCTGGGATTCATTCCCGAACCATGCTGGGTGTGAGATGCTTCTTCTGGATTCATTCCCAAACTGTGTTGAGTTTATGGCAATGTGCTTTAACCCATGGGTATCATTCCTGAACCATGTTGGGTGTGAGATGCTTCAGTCTTTGGGATTCATTCCCGAACTGTGTTGAGTTGATAGCGAGGTGCTTCAACCCCTGGGATTCATTCCCGAACCAGGCTGGGTGTAAGATGCTTCGATCTCTGGGATTCATTCCTGAACCGAGTTGAGTTGATGGCGAGGTGCTTCGACCCATGGGATCATTCCCGAACCATGCTGGGTGTGAGATGCTTCGATCTCTAGGCTTTATTCCCGAACTGTGTTGGGTGATGGCGAGGTGCTTCGACCCCTGGGCTTTATTACCGAACCATGCTGGGTGTGAGATGCTTCGATCTCTGGGCTGTTGGGGTTTTGGGCCGAAAGGCATAGCGGAAGCGCGGTTCGGGCGAAATCGTAATTTTAAAAAAATTTCAAATTACCGAATAAATTATTCAATATCCAATATGAATAATTTATTCATATTTCACCTAAATATATTTATTCGATATCAAATAACGACATATATAAGGTAGAAACTTCACGAAACTTTTACGAAAAATATGTTTTCGTAAAATGACGCAAAACGCGTTTTTGACCGAACTGACCACCCGACACTTATGAAGACTGCCCAGGTCAGCCCCAATAGTGTTAGGGCAGTTCATGGGCTGCCCGAACAGTGACTAAATCACTGTTTGGACAGCCGTCACCCGGTTGACGCAAAAGTCACCTGGGGTAACGCTGTTTTTGGCCGTTTTCGCTTATTTCAACTCCGAAACAATTTCCGGAAACTGTTCCAACACCCAAAACACATCCAATACATTCATAAGATATCAAATTCATCAACATAAACACTTATTTTCCAGATCTGATCCAAAACACAAAATTGCCAATTTTCATGCTTTAAATCCAATTTTTCAAGATTAAATCAATTAATCAAGACACCAATCAAAGTCATCACACATGAACCACCCAAGAATAATTATAGGCATTAAAAGAGTTGTCATAACACTCTAAAATGGAAACATATAATCAAATGATTAAATTGGACAATAATTACACTAATTTCATCCAAAATACTTCACACATGCATCATCATTTCCATCTCCATCCATCACAACCAAAAGCCCCAAATTTTATGAAAATAAGAAACCCTAGGATCTCATAAGATCATCAAGAAACATGAAACCAAATTTCTAAGCTTAGGGAGTTGAAGAATTACCTTTAATCCTTGTTTTTCCTAAGCCTTTTCTTTGATTTTCTTCTTTTCTTTCCTTGAACCATCAAGAAATATTTGGAGTGTATTTTGGAAGCTTAGCTTCAGCCATGGATGGATAATTGAAGAAGAAAACAATTTTTTTTCTTTTTAAATCATCTTAGCCACTTTTAGGGGCAAAATTGTCCATTTGGAAAATTAAATCAATTAATTAAATTAAACTTTATCTTAACAAATCATATTTGGAAAAATAAATTTTAATTAAATCATGTCATGTGTCACCAATAATAATTAAACAAATTTCATAACATTTATGAAAAAAAAGTTTATTAATTAATCATTTAAATATTTAACAATTAAAAATCCAAATAATTAATTAATATAATAATTATTATATATGTATTTTTATTTACAATAAATAACAAATACATATATTTTTGGCATGTGTCAAAATCTCATTTGACGAATAATTAATGTGTATCTAATTGTATTATGTATCAATTACAAATACACAATAATTACGATTGGCCAAAATCCCCTAATGCATGTGTTATCATTTAACCGATTAAATGATTCGAATTAACTCACTTAATCCAATGAAGTATTATGAATAATCCGTATTATTCGTATCGCGTTGCCCAAGTGCTTAACGAGTACACTTCATATTGTGGGACTCTCTAAGTTTAGGTTTATCCGTCACGAAATCCAATTTCGTATCCATAATCCACTCACTCATGGATTTTAACGACCACAGATAATCTCGCTAAACTATACAAGTCGAGGTCATTGTATACGTATAATCCCTTCGTCACAGGCTATCCAAATTATACATGGGATATAGATGAGAACGTCAAATTTGTTCGGTATAATATAGTCGACTTTTAATTTACGATCTCTAAATAACACTCGGAACTGATTCTGATGCTATACCACGGCCATGGATTTACTAGATTGTAAAAATGTGAGGATGCATATGCCATGTACACAGGACTGACAGATTCTATCTTGATACACATTGGATATCATGAGCATCAGTCCACACCCAACGAACAGGCGGAGGTCTGATCTAAATAGATCGGTGACGTGACTGCCATCAAAGTGTAGAGGATAACTCATATATCCCACTGTGGTATCTCAAGTCGAAAGACCATTATGCTCGCTCAACTCGAGAAGATTCATATTAACGTTGGTGTACCATCTATTAGGAAATCTTCAGTGAGTCGTTCAATGTTTATCAAATAAACACCTACATGTCTATACGAGTCTCCCAAGAATCATGGTTTATTGGGATAAACCATCGGACCGAGTCACGATATACGACATGTACTGGTCTCAGCGGATTTACTAACCGACCCGTGTTAGTAAATCTTGACCATGAACTTTATTTAAGGATATACATCTTATAGTACGCTTCCCAATGTGAATTACAAACTACGTTATAACTGCGCACTATATTGTAAATCCTAGGGTCTTTGTCTAATATACACGTATCACTAAACCAGATTTAGTTTCGATCTAATCATAATCAGATATCTAATCGTAATTACATCGAATAAGTGTATTAAAGACAAAGGTGCTACCTTTAAATTAGTAATATTATGGAAAAAGGAATTGCTCGTATTCATGAATTAGATATAAATACGATCCGAATTGGCACTCTGAGCACCAACCCTAACAATTTCTCCCACTTGCTCTAGTGCCAATCCACGGTATCCTAGACACATCTTAATGTGTATCGCATACTCATGGCCCTCAAGAGCTCACCTTGCACTCAAAAGGTAGGCAACAACAAGTAAGCCCGCTTTTAACAAATTGAGTCCGTCTAACAAACTCAATCATTTTCCTTAGCAAGCATCATTCATATTTTGTAGAATCCAAATTCCACATCAATACGACTCAGACGCTATATCAGTATTGTGCTATAGTTACTGAGTTGTCTATGTATTTAGAAATTAAATCCAAATACTTTGAGACAACCGCAAGCACTACACTAATATAAAAACTTCCAATCTATGAGGTCACTATGCAACTTCTTAAGTCAATACTTCATAAGTTGCAACTGATTCCACTGGTTTAGTAGAATCAACGGTGACACTCCCACTGTATCTTTTCTGACTTTATATGACGTAGACCATCTAACGTCATAATTAGGATTAAAACTAATCTGACCTTATGGTTGCAAACTAAATTCTCCATGAATTAGAAACTCATTCTTAATATCTCTAAGATAACAAAGAACATATTTCAAGATCCATCATATGGTATGCATCATATCAAAATAACTCGTAATAATTACGATTAAATTGATATCTTTAATCGCACATAATATAGTATTCATTACGCCATCATCCTATGATGCATAAGATTTACTAGACAATCTAATCAATCTCTCTTTCGACAAAGGTATCATCCTTCACGAAAGATGAATACTATATATATATATATATAAAGACACGTTAACTGTCAAACAATTATACTAACTGTCATACAGATAGTCTTACTGTGTTCTTTATTAGATCATATCTAATATGCGAATAATGGGAGTATCTCATAAGTCGCTCAGTTTTATATCTTATATAAAACTTTATATCAAATATAACAGAGACTACTCACACTGCTTACACGGAGAAAAGAAGACTTAAGTAAACCTTTTTACTTTACAAACATCTCATTATTACTTTAATAATGACAATGTTATTAGGATATAAAATACTAGAAAGAAATTTGTACGCTCCCACTGACCCCACTATCAAATATATATTTTATATACTTTGATAAAATCAGACAATCTAACTGTATCAAAATTAGAAAACAAAGATTTTCAGAAAGCTTACCTGAGTCTACAATAGGCTCTTTAAGTTGGTATATCAAACTGTGATCTTAGCATAATACAAACTCCAGGGCCATTCTAGAATAAACTCTTCAAACAAAGAAATCACAACAGATCTCTCATTCGAAGAAATCGCTCAAGAATGCCACTTTGGATTCTTTAGCCAAAATACACTGTTTAATATCAACATTAACCAATAGATCGTTAAATGTTCAATTAGTGCAACCAGAGACAAGTATTCTCAGAATCTACAATAGACTACTGAGGATAACATTTCTCATTGTCATACTGTAAAGGTCAAACCTTTAACGAGCTCACTTTGCTTTTGCTACGCAAATAATTTGCACATTTTATGAACTATTCATAACGAAAGCCAAATCAAGTTCAAAACTTGATCGTAGTAAGCTATGAACAATCTTAGATCTATGGTTCAATGATAGTTTCCGAAATCGATATCAAATATCACTCCCACTATAAGTTATAGGATAATTTTCTTCAATAAGAAAACAACAGAATCATTAAGTATCAAATACTTCGTAAATGATTATGACATCCCATTGAACTTATACGGAAGATGTCTTAGGGTCATTTCATCTTATTAATTACGTGGTTCCATTTATAGTTTATCACTAACACATTTGACTTCAATAAGTCAAGTATTTTCTACAATCATTAACATATGATGTTACTTTGCGAGTAATAAAATAATTTTTTATTACTCGGGATCGTAGAAAATATATTCTATCAAATACAATACAATATTCTATTAAATAGAATAAATGATAAACTTTTACTTGTACCTCCGAGGCGCAAGTACTTTCAATTATATAACCATTATACAAAAGAAAGATTCAAATCTCAAACTTTTCAAGATTCGAATTTTCTACTTACACATATCATTTACGTAACTGTAGAAACTAATGGAACAATAATTAAAAGGATGAATTAGTGTTACTGGAGTGTATCCCCAAAAGTATTGAAACTAATTCGGTAACACTCAATATCAAACGAATCATATCAAATAAGATTCGATTTCTCCCACTGATCAATTCCATCACAATGGAATCGTAGAAGAATAATATTGAGTAAAAATCATATTCATTAAATAAATTTAGAACTAATAGCCATAAATTCACGTGTTTGATCATATAAAAGATCCTTGAACAATTCAAAGACTCAAGATGAATTTTAAAATATAGTTTTCAACTTTTCAAATAGAATATCTTCGAACCATTCAAAATATTATATCCGCGTTTTATCAAAAACATATTGAAAGTTCTCGAACCATTCAAGACGTTCAAGATATATTCTTTTAAGAAATACGTAACTAAGTCATGACAAATCATTAACTAAGTTACGAAGTGAAGAAAACTATCTAAGGCATTTTCTAATTCAATAAACTACATACATCCTATGTATTAGTCTAATAAATCTTGTGGTCCAATGACGATCATTGGTTAAATGAGATTTAATCACACCCTGAATACAATATTCATTAAATGGATAAGGATATGTGGTGTGAACTCGTATCAGACCATCCTTTACCATACAGAATATGCATCTAATGCTTTTATGATAAAATCTCATAAAGCACAGTTCTAAGTTATTTATTTAATCGAACATTTTCTTAATATTTATCTTTTCATTAATGACACTACTAGTCATATTAAAATATGTAACAACTATTTATAAAGAACAAGTAACTATCCAATAGTCGCAAGTTCTGATATTAAATATCAAAACAGTTATTAAACATTATTTTAAATAACTAGACGGGAGATCTGGTATCCAATACCTATAGTTTCCGTATTGTGAGAATCAATATTCTCTATACACAACTATACACATCTTCTTTCTTAAGCTTTTATAATTTGCGTTCAATTATTCACAATAATTGCAAATGATTGATTAGCAAATTGTGTCAGACACATGACTTCCAAAGTCACTAAAAGCCAAGAAACGTCATTATAAGATAAACAAATACTTAAGGGGTTTTCTTAATGTCAGTCAAGAATCTCGAGACATGAACTGATTCGTGTCAATTCTTACTACATAAGAAACAATTCTTTCAAGACTATTATATCCTTATAAGATATCTATTTAGATTACCTAATCGTGACTTAGAAACTAAATCACTAACCATCTTGATTTTTCAAGAAAACTGGAACAACAGTTCCCGATGGTTTTAAACTAATCTAACAATATCTTAGTCTATTGTCATTCTAGAACCTATTCTAGAACTACGCAATGATAAGTAAAGTCAGAAAACATATTCAAGTAATAAGCATGCAGTGGATTAAAAGTATAATTCTATAAACAATATAGAATAAAAGGAAAACGAAGCAGAATTTTCCATAAAATTATGCACTGCCTTAGTTATGGATTTTTAACCCAGCAGTATTTCCCACTACCTTTAGTAATACCGTAATCCCCAACAGATAACAGAAATTCGATAATTAAATTGAATAGTGAGAGTAGGATCCCATGAATATATTTCGACTCACAGCTTTAGCACGATCTCGCCTACGTATATTCATTAGGTAGACAACTCATTGTCAATCACTCACCAATGACTCCTGATTTTGGTCTTGATCGTTTCTCATTATGACAGCTTTGGCACGTTCACAATGAGGCGTATCAAGGCTTCACTTGTCAATGACAAACTCAAGCTACCGATGTAGTCCTGATAGCTTTGGCATGTTCAGGATTTCCACTTTCACTTGAATTTATCTAGTATCAATATACATCCGGCATGGATAAAATCCCATAACCTACACCCTCACAGTTTTGGCACGATCTCGGATGCAGTTATAGAAAGATAACTATAAACCGTACTGACAAGACGGACCAAGAAACATGTATCCAATACACGTCACTTTACAACCTTATTTCTAAGCGGAGATTTTCTTCAGGAAGCTATACTCTACATCAAATGCAGAATTTTAATCTAAATCATTTTCTAAACAATTCAATTCTACCTATAGAAAACATAACTCAATTTAACCATTAAATTTTCGTTACGTTTCCGTTAGCGTAGAACCGAAAATTCAAGAAACGTATAGATTATATGCATGTGTGAATATTAAAATTGGATTAAATATCAAATATCAAGCAAGAATAATGTAATGGATGAAGCATCAGATCTGCTCTGATACCATTTTTGTTGGGGTTTTGGGCCGAAGGGCGCAGTGGAAGCACGGTTCGGGCGAAATCATAATTTTTAAACTTTTTCAAATTACCGAATAAATTATTCAATATCCAATATGAATAATTTATTCATATTTCACCTAAATATATTTATTCGATATCAAATAACGACATAAATAAGGTAGAAACTTCGCAAAACTTTTACGAAAAATATTTTTTCGCAAAATGACGCAAAATATATTTTTGACCGAACCGACCACCCGACACTTATGGATACTGCCCAAGTCAGCCCCAATAGTGTTAGGGCAGTTCATGGGCTGACCAAAGAGTGACGAACTCTGTGTTTGGACAGTCGTCACCCGGTTGACTCAAAAGTCACCCGGTAACGCCGTTTTTTACCGTTTTCGCTTATTTCAACTTTGAAATAATTTCCAGCAATTGTTCCAACTCCAAAAACACATCCAATGTATTCATAAGACATCAAATTCATCAATGTAAACACTGATTTTCCAGATCTGATCCAGAACACAAAATTGCCAATTTTCATGTTTTAAATCTAATTTTTCAAGATTAAATCAATTAATCAAGACACCAATCAAAGTCACCACACATGAACCACCCAAGAACAATTATAGGCATTACAAGAGTGGTCATAATACTCTATAATGGCAAAATATCATCAAATGATTAAATTGGACAATAATTACACTAATTTCATCCAAAATATTTCACACATGCATCATCACTTACATCTCCATCCTTCACAACCAAAAGCCCCAAATTTTATGAAAAGAAGAAACCCTAGGATCTCATAAGATCATCAAGAAACATGAAATAAATTTCTAAGCTTAAGGAGTTGAATAATTACCTTTAATCCTTGTTTATCCTAAGCCTTTTCTTTGATATTCTTCTTTTCTTTCCTTGAACCATCAAGAAATATTTGGAGTGTATTTTGGAAGCTTAGTTTCAGCCATGGATGGATAATTGAAGAAGAATTTTTTTTTCTTTTTAAATCATCTTAGCCGACTTTTAGGGGTAAAATTGTCCATTTGGAAAATTAAATCAATTAATTAAATTAAACTTTATCTTAACAAATCATATTTGGACAAATAAAGTTTAATTAAATCATGCCATGTGTCACCAATAATAATTAAACAAATTTCGTAACATTTATGAAAAAAAAAGTTTATTAATTAATCATTTAAATTTTTAACAATTAAATATCCAAATAATCAATTAATATAATTATTATTATATATGTATTTTTATTTACAATAAATAACAAATACATATATTTATGGCATGTGTCAAATTCTCATTTGACGAATAATTAATGTGTATCTAATCGTATTATGTATCAAATACAAATACACAATAATTACGATTGGGAAAAATCCCCTAATGTATATGTTATCGTTTAACCGATTAAACAATTCGAATTAACTCACTTAATCTGATGAAGTATTATGAATAATTCGTATTATTCATATCGTGTTGCCCAAGTGCTCAATGAGTACACTTCATATTGTGGGACTCTATAAGTTTAGGTTTATCTGTCACGAAATCCAATTTCGTGTCCATAATCCACCCGCTCATGGATTATGACGACCAGAGATAATCTCGCTAAACTATACAAGTCGAGGTCATTTTACATGTATAATCCATCTGTCACAGGCTATCCATATTATACCTGGGATATAGATGAGAACGTCAAATTTGTTCTGTATAATATAGTCAACTTTCAATTTACGATCTCTAAATAACACTCGAAACTGATTTCTGATGCTATACCACAGCCATGGATTTACTAGATCGTAAACACGTGAGGATGCATATGCCATGTACACATGACTGGCAGATTCTATCTTGATACGTACTGGATATCATGAGCATCAGTCCACACCCAACGAATAGGCGGAGGTCAGATCTAAATAGATCGGTGACGTGATTGTCATCAAAGTATAGAGGATAACTCATATATCCCACTGTGATATCTCAAGTCGAATGACCCTATGCTCGCTCAACTCGAGAAGATTCCTATTGACGGTTGTGTACCATCTATTAGGAAATCTTCAGTGAGTTGTTCAGTGTCTTATCAAATAAACACCTACATGTCTATATGAATCTCCTGAGACTCATGGTTCATTGGGATAAACCATCGGACCAAGTCACGATATACGACATGTACTGGTCTCAGCGGATTTTACTAACCGACTCGTGTTAGTAAATCTTGACCATGAACTTTATTTAAGGATATACATCTTATAATGCATTTCCCAATGTCAATTACAAATTACGTTGTAACTGCGTACTATATTGTAAATCCTATGGTTTTTGTCTAATATACACGTATCACTAAACCAGATTTAGTTTCGATCTAATCATAATCAGATATCTAATCGTAATTAGATCGAATAAGTGTATAAAAGACCAGGGTGCTACATTTAAATTAGTAATATTATGGAAAAAAAGGAATTGCTCGTATTCATGAATCAAACATAAATACGATCCGGCTTGGCACTCCGAGCACCAACCCTAACATGGGCTTTATTCCCGAATTATGCTGAGTTGATGGCGAGGTGTTTCGACCCATAGGCTTTATTCCCGAACCATTCTGGGTGTGAGATGTTACGATCTCTGGGATTTATTCCCGAACTGTGTTGTGTTGATGGTGAGGTGATTCGAACCCTGGGCTTTATTCCCGAACTATGCTGGGTGTGAGATGCTTCGATCTCTGCGGTTCATTCCTGAACCATTCCTATTGTGAGATGCTTCGATCTCTGCGGTTCATTCCTGAACCATTCCCAGTGTGAGATGCTTCGATCTCTGGGCTCTATTCCCGACGTGTGCTGAGTTGATGGCGAGGTGTTTCGACCCATGAGCTTCATTCCCGAACCATCCTGGGTAGGGGTGGGCAAAAAAACCGACCGAACCGAACCAAACCACAAACCGAACCAAACCAGACCGAATTTACGGATTTTTTTTCTAACAGTTCGGTTTACAGTTCGGATTGGCCCACCCCAAACGGTTTACGGTTCGGTTCAGGAGCTAATCCGAACCGCACCTGTTAAACCGAACCGAACCGTTATAATTAAAAAATATATATATTTTTGTAAAAAAATTTGTATTTTTCTTTTAATTTTATTTATGTTTTCTTTTTATTAGTATGTTAATACTTTTTTTTTGTTAATATATTTATTTTTTAATACTTTTATTCTTCAATTTATTTGTTAATACTTTTATTCTTACATTTTTTGTTTTATGGTAGCATCATTATTCTTGAAAGTAAGATGTTGGATTTGTCTCTTAATTAGAATGATGGTAGCATCATTATTCAAGGTAATTTTTAAAAAATACAAGAATTAATTGTGCCTCATTTTTCAATCCTTAATGGAGTGCATGTGTTCCCTGGAGTCACAGCTTACACCCAAGCATTTCATACTATTTTTTGGATAGACTAGTTTTTTTTTTTGTCTTCACTTAAGTGGATGAAAATTTGTTTTAAATATAATAATCTGTAAACCGAACCAAACCAATCCGTAAACCGAACCAAACCAATCCTTAAATCGCTGGTTTAAAAAATTTTCAATCCAAACCAAACCGTTATTTAATGGTTTGGTTTGAGAGGTAAAAAATCCGAACCGTAAAATATGGTTTGGTTCGGTTTTTAGCAAAAACCGAACCAAACCGAACCGCGCCCACCCTTAATCCTGGGCGTGAGATGCTTCGATCTCTGGGCTTCATTCCCGAACTGTGCTGAGTTGAAGGCGAGGTGCTTCGACCCATGGGCTTCATTCCCGAACCAACCTGGGTGTGAGATGCTTCGATCTCTAGGCTTCATTCCCGGACTGTGCTGAGTTGATGGCGAGGTGCTTTGACCCTAGGCTTCATTCCCGAACCATCCTGGGTGTGAGATGCTTCGATCTCTGGGCTTCATTCCCGAACTGTGCTGAGTGATAGCGTCTTGGTCCACATGCGTGACTCTTCGATCCGCTGGGGAGCTTTTTCTATGATGATGAGGTGTTTCGACCTCTAGGATTCTTTCCTGAACTATTGATAATGTGGGCCTTGACCCTGGTGTTAGTGTCCTAGACATGCCAAGATCTCTAAACATTGATTTGTGTATGATTAAATCAGAGGGAGTTGCGGAATACTCACATTGATCAGCTTTGAATTTTCTAAAAAACCTCATGGATGTAGAAGCTCCAAGCTTTCATTTGTTGTTTCCAACGCAAGAGTGAGTTTCCCTATCACCTTTCTTTGACTCCTCATGTGCTAGCAAGGTAGAAATTTTGCAACAAAATTTCCATGGGAGGGAGATGAGCTCACAGTTTTTTCAAAGGGAAGAGAGAATGAATAGTTGATTTTGTGTTTTAAAAAAACTTATATCAAAAGTTGACTTCCAAAATCATTTTAAACACATGTGTTTTGTGTTTTAAAAGTTGTCTTTTAATTGCCAACTACTTCCATCACAAGAGCGACATGTGATGTAAGTTGATGGGTCCCACCCAATTTTAAATTCCAAATTTAAGTTGGCTTACACAACACATTTTGGGCCCGGTTTCGTTTAATCCGATTAAACGAATTTTCTGTCGCGACTTAATTAAATCTAATTTAATTAAATAATAATGCCTAGCAAAATTATTACGAAAGTCGCTTACGAATTAATTCCAAACTAATTCGTTCGCTTGAATTAAAATCCAATTTTAATTCCGTATTGAAATTCAATTTCAATTAATATATCTGATATATTATTTTAGCCCAATTAAATAAATTAAATAGTAAAGTCTAATTTAACTATTAAATTTATTTTACCAATTAATTCCAAATTAATCGCGTTCTCTCTTCTTCACGAATTAATCCCAGATTAATTCATGACGCAATTAATCCCAGATTAATTTTCGGTCTCATAATTAATCTCAGATTAATTCTTGCCGTAATTAATCCCAGCTTAATTTTATCTCTCATAATTAATTATGTTTGAGTCAAATGTCATCGTTGAATCTTTGGGAAGCGACCCAAGAGATCCCTAGATATGTTGGCAGTAAATACGGTTGTCGGACCATCCGAACACTTGCGTACCCTGTACCACGTTCTCACCGATTTACAAGACATGGTTGGCTTCTAGCAAAGCACCGTGCCTACCCAATTCTCCGGAAATATTCAACATGGAATATATAATCTTTATCAGGCGTAGTATACAATGTATTGCGTAATACGATCCAGTATCAGATGTCACATGCTAGGCCAATGGTTGGAATTGTGTCTGCCCCGTATGAAGTATATATCAGATCACTAGCAACTAGTCTCTGTAATCGGATAATCATGACCTAGTCATATAATACTGATAGCTGCAGTATTTAAGAGTACTAGTTCTGTATCCTTGCATGATCATCGTCTTCATATGACTGAAGTGATACTTCAATCTTGACATCACACCCAATACACTACGATTCTCAATATACCCAGAAGAGGTGTACAGAGAACCTGTTAAAGCTCCGGACGACCAAAACCAAAGTATACTGATTGTCACAAGTATTAGCGATGCAAGTCTCAGGTTAAGACTACATACACCTACCCTGATTCGGATTCCCATAGACACATAGTCATACTACCAATGAGATTCCGAGGGGTCTATCCAGAGCGAAGCTGTTCCCGGTCCAACGCCTAATAGAACCTCCTATCACACTTGCATAAGTATCCAATACTTAAATATATGAGAATTATGCTGTTAAGCTTCCATAACGCGCACAAGTGTAATACTAGCATATTCTGCATTATCGATGTCTAGTCTCGATAATACTACGACTAGGGATATTTAATGATTAAACCTTTCGTGGATTAATAATGTCTCATATCTTATTAATCCGGTACTAATCATATGGACTTTTATCATTTATATATCCAAGTATTCCAATTACAAAATGATAAAAGAGCAATTTCCTTTGTCACATAGTTAATTTGTACAAAAACACCATGTCTTTTACAAATAGTGATGCTATGGGTCATAATTGTTCAACGATCTCCCACTTGGCCTATAGCCAATCACTCAAGTGTCCAACACATGAACTATGTATGGGTCGCTCAAAATTTTGCTGAGATATCGCTTTCGTCATGGGATATACAAGGTTATCATCTGAAACGATCTTTTCGATCTTTACATTGCCACGATGTACGATCTCAGGAATCAGATGAAACCATCTAAGTACATACTTGGATCATTGATGAGACCGAAATTCCTTAGCCAGTGCTGTAGTCCAGCTCAGCTGCAAACAGAACTACTCTTAATCCAATTAGGAATTTTATAGATCCAAAATGCTTCTTTTGCTGCTTCAGCCGCAGCAATGTATTCTGCTTTTATTGTTTAATTGGCAACAGTATCTTGCTTGGAATATTTCCAGCTCATTGTTCCATTGTTCAAACAAAATATGTACTCTAATCGTGACTTATAGTTTTCTTTATCGGTTTGGAAACTTGCATCGGTGATCCTAGTCACTTCAAGTTCTCCATCTCCATAAATTAAGAAAGCATCAACATATAGGACAATCAATATCAATGCGCTCCCAATAACCTTCTTATATACATAAGAATCATCATCGTTTTGAATGACACCATATACCATTATGATCTCATCAAAACGTTGGTTCCAAGAACGCAATGTTTGCTTCAATCCATAAATGGATTGATTTAACTTGAAAACCTTGTTTGCATGTTTTGGCACGATAAAACCGTCAGGCTGTTGTATGTAAACATCCTTCAAAAGGTTTTCGTTAAGGAAATCGATTTTGACGTCCATCTGCCATATTTCATAATCGAAATATGCATCAATAGCAAGCCTAGCTTTGTACGTTTTTTTGTTGGCATCCATGCCTGTCTTCACCATGAAGACTCATTTGCTACCAATAAGCACAATGCCTTCTGGTACATCAACCAGTGTCCAAACATGGTTGTATACATGGAATCCATTTCGGACTTCATGGCCTCTTGCCATAAAGTGGAGTCGATACCTTGTATCGCTTCCTCATATGTAGTCGGTTCATAATCCTCAATAAGATTGATATCTTTATGAGGTGAGATCAGAAACCCATACCTCTTAGATTGTTTTCTGACTTCCTCCGACCTACGCGGTTCTTGTGTATTAGAAGATTGTGGTACGGTCTCATCCCTGATGAATTGTTCGTGTTCCATAAAGGAGTCTGTGCCAGGAATAGTATCACTATGATTTTCATCGAGTTCTACTTTCCTCCCACTTACCACTGCATTTAGGAATTCCTTTTCGAGGAAAACCGCATGGAGAGCAACAAATACCTTGTTCTCTTGTGGTTTTTAGAAGTAATATCCTATGGTTTCCCTAGGATAACCAATTACAAATAGGCACTTATCCGATTTGGGTTCTAGTTTGGTACCATCCAAACGTTTAACATATGCTCAGCATACCTAAATCTTCATGAATGAGAAACCCAGTTTCTTTCCTGTCCATATTTCATATGGAGTCTGTCCAACAAACTTTGACGAAACCATATTCAAAATAAGTATTGCAATGTTCAATGCATATCCCATGAAGGAAATTGGCAGCTCAGTGCGACTCATCATTAACCTTACCATGTCCAACAAAGTCCGGTTTCTCCGTTCGGACACACCTTTCATTGAGGTGTTCCGGGAGGAGTCCACTGTGAAAAAATACCATACTCTTTCAAGTAATCAAGAAACTCATTGCTTAAGTATTCTCCATCACAGTCCGACCGTAATGTTTTAATACTTTTTCCGGTCTATTTTTCTACTTCGTGTCAAAACTCTTTGAATTTATCAAAAGTTTCTGATTTGTGTTTCATAAGATACACATAACCATAACACAATGCAACATCTGTAAAGGTTACGAAGTATTCATATCCTTCTCTAGCCTGGCTAGATATGGGCCCACTATGTCACCATGAACGAGGGCTAACAGCTCGGTGGCACGTACACCTTTACTGTTAAAAGGCATTTTATGCACTTTGTCTAATAAACAAGATTCGCAGACATCATATGAATTAGGATCAAATCTGTCCAAGTATCCATTCTTCAAAAAAATGGATATACGAGTCTTGTTAATGTGTCCCAGACAACAATGCCACAAATAAGTCTCATATGATTTACTCAGTTTGAGCTTTTTGTTTGTCATGTTATATGTTTGAGATTCATTTATATTCGAAATATAAATATTGTTATTCACATCTAATGTGTATATCTCAATATCATCTTTATAAACAAAACACCCAGTGTTCTGGAACATAAAGATATACCCGCAATGGGTTAAACTAGATATAGAGATAATGTTTCTAGTCAAACAAGGTACATTATAACAATTTCCTAATTTAAGTACATGCCCAAAGGGCAGTTCCAAAACTTAGGTTCCCACAGCCAAAATAGTGACTCTCGTCCCGTTTCTGACTCGCAGGTCAATCTCATCTGAAGCTAGTCTCCTGCTAATCACCAGATCCCGCATATCAGTACATATGTATGTACCACATCCAGTATCAAAAATCTAATTTTTAAAACCAATAGTGGACACGTTTATTACAATAACAAACATACCTGAAGTCGGAGCCTTGCCCGCCTTTTCTTCCTTCATGTCTACCTTGTCCATAGGCAGTCACGCTTCCTGTGACCCCGTTTGCCACAGTTTAGGCAAACATATTGGGATATGTCATTTGTCTTCCCAGAAGACTGTGATGATTTTGCCTTTGCCCTTTTTCTTCACACCCCCAGAAGCCTTCGGCCAAGCCTTGGCCTTCTGGGATGTCGAAGTAAGATGCGTCTTGCGCTTCTTGCCCTTTTGGAAGCTCTGTGATGAATGGTAATTATATCACTATTTCCCACTCATTTAACCTAATATTTTGTATAGTTTATTGAGTTTTGTGAATATTTTGATGTGTTTTGTGTTATTTTGTAGATAAATAAAGTTTCAGGACTCTCTGGAGGTGATTTGGGACCAAAACAGTGAAAATTGGAAAAAAAGGCATTTTGGTAATTTTGACGCGTCGCGACGCCTAAGCCTAACATGCACCGAACAGTGCTAACGTGCACCGGGTCAACAAGTCAGAATCTGAGAAAATTTGAATTTGCTAACGTGCGCCGTGCCACGTGTCACCATCACAGCCGGTCTGCTAACGTGCGCCGTGCCACGTGTCAACATCCTACGGTGTCGACAGTCGCCATCGCCACGTGTCACTCCACGTGTCTGTCACATCATCATCCACATCACCGGTTGACCGAGTCAAAGTGCCACATCATCGCCACGTCATCATCAGCCAATCATAGCGTGCCACGTGTCATCATTATATGGTGACGACAGTCCCTTTCGCCACGTGTCGCCACGTCAGCACCACATCAGCGCCACGTGTCGCCACGTCAATACCAATTATTGACTCAATTATCCGAATGACACGTGGCGGATAAGAATCTGAAATCAGCCAATCAGAAGCTGCCACGTGTCACAATAATTGAGCTTCAACCACCTTGCCACGTGTCACCTTATCACCTTATCCAGAATCTGAAGCCGATGAACCAGAAGCTGCCACGTCGACAAAATGTGCGTCGCGACGCTAGCTGGGCGTCGCGATGCCGACCCCCTACTGACGCCTATAAATAGAGCTCGAAATTTCAGTTTCAGATGTACCTTCCTCTCTCATTTCTCTGATGTAAATAGAGAGTTTTCTATCTAGTTTCTTTTAAATTTTAGTTTTGTAATTAATTTTAATTACGTTCGGTAATAATAGTAATTTACTTTCTTTACTTTTTTTACAATTTTTACTATTCACCATGAGGAGGTAACTTCCCCTACTAGGGTGAAAGGTAATTCTTTTACTATTGTTATTTAGATTAATCTCCCTTAAATATAATATATTCACTATTTAAAATTTGACTTAAAAAGGATAACACTATATTGGTCGGTTGGTAATTCATTTTAATCTGCTTTAAACCTGACTAATCAAGGATACCGCCAGATTGGTCTGTTGGTAATTAAATTTTCTTACCACTTATATGGCAGGTTTATTTTGGTTCCGCCTTTATGGCTGGTTGGACTTAATTTGACTTAATCAGGTTACCGCCTATATGGACGGTTTGTAAAATAATCACAAGTTAATATATTATATTAAAGGAGGTATCTAAATAAAAAATAGTAAAAGTTGATCCTTTTACCTTAGCATTTTATTTTATTGTAATTTACTTTTCAGCTTTTACTTTACCACAATTACTTTTCAGCATTTTTACTTTATGTCTTTTACTTTTAAGTTTTTACTAACCCCAGTTATGTGTCATAACTAAGTTAGTTATCTGGGGTTGTGATGAATTCTAATATCACTGGTTTATAAGGGGTTATTTTATAGTTTGGGTAATTTAAAGGTTTACTTATTAAGTCTTAAGCTTAATGCTTCTTGTTTTCTGATCACCAATAAGATTGATGTGGTAAATCTAAAATAAACTTGACAAAGGAATTTTAGATTTTTTAGCCTTAGACTTAATAGCCCACGATCTTCCTTGATGATAGATAACCCCTTAATAGATTTCCTTACAGGATAGACATATACCTGTCGGGCGGGGTAGTCATAATTGGAACTTAAACTTAATGAATCCAGATAATTTGGTTGACATAGACATATGGTTCAATTGGGTTAAACTGGGTATTTGCATCTGACCATCGACAGAGGCTTTTGCATAATTTAGTGTTCCGGGTTAGTAAACCGATTTATTACACAAACATGAAATAACCACTTCATCTTTTAAAAGATATTAGAAAGATTCACAACCCTAGATAGTTTTTAATATTGAATTTTCTTAAACCTACTTTTGTGCAATTTTATTTACTTGTTCTTAAATTTAGAATCATCATCATTTCAAATCAATCAATCAACCTGTTAGATACTAGTAATCATTTGACCTCATAAAATTAATAGATTAGGTATTAAGTCCTCGTGGGATCGATACATTTTATACTACTTGAACGATACGTACGCTTGTGTTATACGTGTGTGTTTACGCCGGTCACTCTGGCTCTGCCTTCTTGAGCATATCCATTAACTCTCCAAGAGGTTTCTCTTGGTTCATGATGAACCCGCCCCAGCATTCGGGCAGAGACTGTAAGATCAAATCTATGGAAGTCTCGGCCTCGTAGGTAATGCCCAACTAACCTAGCTGTTCGATGTCAGCAATCATCTGCGACACCTAGTGCTCGACATATGTACCCTCTGACATACGCGAGCGAAAGAGCTTCTTTTGCAATTCGTACTTCTAAGATCTAAGGTTAGATCTATGAAAATCCTTTGATTTCAACATCATGGTATAAGGATCTAATCCTTAGTTCTGACGACGATATTAAGGAGTCATTATAGCAAGCATAACAGATTGAGCGCTAAAGTTATCATCACAATGAGTCTTCCAAAGCTCATGCTCTACTATTTTCTCAACTCTGGGCTCAGGCCCGAGAGGTTTCTCTATGACATAGAGTAACTTCTTGGCTCTCAGGACTATCATGAGATTCATTTCCCAATCTTGAAAATTGGAGCCGTTAAAGACATTATCGCCCATGACAATGTCCCTAACGCTAATCTTTCCATCCATCTCGATTACAATAGTCCAACTATTCAATCAACGATATCGGGTACACTCAAAATGTAATGGTTACTATAGTTCAACTATATAACCAACTACAAGTGGAGTAGTGTCTTGTACAGTCTAACTGTTCAAAGAAAGCAATATTCAATATTAGTCCAACTAATATATTTATTACAACGATAAATAAAATAAAGGAGCGTGTATTGGTAAGTATTTAAACGAAATTGCAAATTTAATACTAGCCTCCCACTATTTTTCGGCGAGCCTCTAACCCTCTGTGGAGTACTCGGGAAACCCAGTTTCTTAGTGGGCTAGGATCCCGTTAATTTAACACACAACCTTGACTTTGGCCAACAAGCTGTATGAAACTTAACTATGTAGATCTCTAAAATCAATTGGATCTCATCCAATTCCTAGATCCTGTAGGTGGACCTCCAAGTCCGAGATATATATCCAATATATATTTCCTAACCTTTTCCTCTGAATCTATTAAGCCTTGGCTTTGGCTCAACAAGCTTAATGATTCCAGTTAAGCGCGACCCATTGACAGTGGGAAAGCTTCGTAATCCACTTCGATGAACTAGAAGTGACTTGGACTTTGGCCAACAAGTCACTACCGCCCAAGACATGAGATATAGAACAAAGCTTTCGTGGTTCAAACACATCCGCAATGGACAATGGTCTTGACTTTGGCCAACAAACCAATACTAATCTTGGATCTTGAGAGAGAACCACTCAATGGAAGGAAAAACGCTTAATATTTGAGTGAGGGTTTTTCGCGTAAATTGGCAACCAATTTATTATCTTTGATTAGGTCTCATCATACACCCTTAAACATGCATTCTAAAAGCATAATAAGGCGTGAATAAAATTAATAATGATATATGGATGGTTATATAATACAATTTGTTCCTAGAACAAATCGCTCTCTCTTTCCTCTCTCCCGCTAGCACTTTACATTCTTCTACCCAATTACATAACACTAAAAGAAACCTCATTTATATTGAGGGGAATTGGTGAGAAGAGAAATACAAAGAGAATATAAATAATAGGCTGGACACGCAGGTCCAATTTAATAAATTCTAAATTTATTACAAAAATTTCCAAAATTGTCCCCACCCATTTAATATCCATATGATATACATTATTCATACAAATACATCCAAGTATTCACACAAAGCATGTTATTCAATCAATCTAATCCAATTAATTAATCTTTGAATTAATGACCATCTAATGTTCAAACAACGATTTGATTTGCGCGAGTCCAACTCGTTTAAGAATAAATACTCAAAGTACGTATTCTTGAATTATATTGAACTATAATTTTAAATCCAATTTAAATTGTATCCAATACTAATTCATATTTAATTCCAAATTAAATAATTACACTTTTAATAGTGCCTTTTAGACTTGGGCTTTCAATTGATTCTTTAGGCATGAGCTTTGGCCAATATGGATCCAATACAAGATGCTAAGGCCTAATAAGGAATCACCATTTTACCAAAAATCTATTTAGGCCCATTAGGCCCAATTAAATTATTTAAAGGCCTAAAAATCATATTTGGACTTTATGGAAATGGTTTTGGGCCCAATTGGATCCAACCCAATTGTCCAAAACCAAACTTGGCCCAACCAAGCCCATTAAGCCCAAATACAACAAATTAGCCCAATCTAATTTTAAAGACTAATTAATATTAATATAATATTCCAAATATCATATTAATTTTTATTAAAGTGTAATTAACATAATTAATCTATTAATCTAATATTTCCAAAATATTAATTAATCAAATTAATCATGTTTTAATTCCAATTCATGTCCAACACAAATTGAAGCAAAATCAATTCTATAACATGCTTAGGCTCATGGCAATGGCAAAGAAATTATCATGCAATTTGATTTCAATCTAATTAAATCAACATTTAACATACATTTCATGCCAACAACACATCCAATGGCTAATTTTCAAAAAATCACCATGAGCGCATACTAGGGTACATTCGGCCATGTCAAAGGAATTGTGGATTTTTGATCCAATCAATTTTTCTCAAATCCTAAGATGCACAAATCCAATTCATCATCATCCAAACACAACCACACAAACAATTTAGGTAAATCAAGCTCCAAGCAAAAAATCTCAAATTAAAGTCATGAACCCGAGAATCCAAATCATGCTTAGATCTCGCTCTGATACCATTGTTAGTGTCCTAGACATGCCAATGATCTCTAAACATTGATTTCTGTGTGAATAAATCAAAGGGAGTTACGGAATACTCACATTGATCGGCTTTGAATTTTCTAAAAAACTTCATGGATGTATAAGCTCCAAGCTTTCATTTGATGTTTCCAACTCAATGGTGAGTTTCCCTATCACCTTTATTTGACTCCTCATGTGCTAGCAAGGTAGAAATTTTGCAACAAAATTTCCATGGGAGGGAGAAGAGCTCACGTTTTTTTCAAAGGGAAGAGAGAATGAATAGTTGATTTTGTGTTTTCAAAAAACTTAAATCAAAAGTTGACTTCCAAAATCATTTTAAACACATGTGTTTTGTGTTTTAAAAGTTGCCTTTTAATTGCCAACTACTTCCATCACAAGAGTGACATGTGATGTAAGTTGATGAGTCCCACCCAATTTTAAATTCCAATTTAAGTTGGCTTACACAAAATACTTTGGACCCGGTTTTGTTTAATCCGATTAAAAGAATTTTCCGTAGCGACTTAATTAAATCTAATTTAATTAAATAATAATGCCTAGCAAAAGTATTACGAAAGTCGCTTACGAATTAATCCCAAACTAATTCGTTCGCTTGAATTAAAATCCAATTTTAATTCCGTATTGAAATCCAATTTCAATTAATATATCCGATATATTATTTTAGCCCAATTAAATAAATTAAATAGTAAAGTCTAATTTAACTATTAAATTTATTTTACCGATTAATTCCAAATTAATCGCGTTCTCTCTTCTTCACGAATTAATCCCAGATTAATTCATGATGCAATTAATCCTAGATTAATTTTGTCTCATAATTTATCCCAGATTAATTCTTACCGTAATTAATCCCAGATTAATTTTATCTCTCATAATTAATCCCAGATTAATTATGTTCGAGTCAAATGTCATCGTTGAATCTTTGGGAAGCGACCCAAGAGATCCCTGGATATGTTGGCAGTAAATACGGTTGTCGGACCATCCAAACACGTGCGTACCCTGTACCACATTCTCACCGATTTACAAGACATGGTTGGCTTCTAGCAAAGCACCGTGCCTACACAATTCTCCGGAAATATTCAACATGGAATATATAATCTTTATCAGGCGTAGTATACAATGTATTGCGTAATACGATCCAGTATCAGATGTCACATGCTAGGCCTAGGGCTGGAATTGTGTCTGTCCCGTACGAAGCATATAGCGGATCACTAGCAACTAGTCTCTGTAATCGGATAATCATGACCTAGTCATATTATCCCGATAGCTGCAGCATTTAATAGTACTAGTTATGTATCCCTGCGTGATCATCGTCTCCATATGACTGAAGTGATACTTTCATCTTGACATCACACCCAATATACACTACGATTCTCAGTATACCCAGAACAGGCGTACACAGAACCTGTTAAAGATCTGGACGACCAAAACCAAAGTATACTGATTGTTGCAAGTATTAGCGATGCAAGTCTCAGGTTAAGACCACATACACCTACCCTGATTCGGATTCCCATAGACACATAGTCATACTACCAATGGGATTTCGAGAGGTCTATCCAGAGCGAAGCTGTTCCCAGTACAACGGCTAACAGAACCTCCTATCACACTTGCATAAGTATCCAATACTTAAATATATGAGAACTATGCCGCTAAGCTTCCATAACGCGCACAAGTGTAATACTAGCTTATTTCGCATTATCGATGTCCAGTCTCGATAATACTACGACTAGGGATATTTAATGATTAAACCTTTCGTGGATTAATATTGTCTCATATCTTATTAATCTGGTACTAATCATATGGACTTTTATCATTTATATATCAGAGTAATCCAATTAAAAAATAATAAAAGAGAAATTTCCTTTGTAACATAGTTAATTTGTACAAAAACACCATGTCTTTTACAAATAGTGATGTTATGGGTCATAATTGTCCAACACCTGAGATTCATTCCCAAAACTGTTGATAATAGTGGGGAGACACTTCACCCCCAGCTCGTCCTCATTCCCGAGGAGTTGCTTGTCCTCATTCTCGAGGTTGTTCTCCATTCCTGGAGTGCTCTTCCCGGCTTGCTTGTCCTCATTCCCGATGAGTTGCTCGTCTTCGCCGCTTTTTCTTTTTCTTCAAAGCCTGCGAACACAAAACAAAAATTGTGTATATGCGACATGTATGCATGTATGCATGGATGCATTTCCTATTCCGATGGGGTTTCTTTGTCCTATTGGCTTGATGTCATCCTTGGTTAGGCATTCCTTGCGCTAGAGGGTTTTCATTCACCCCTTTAGGGATCCTCTTGGCCTTGGTTCCCTTTTGCCTATGAAAAGTCTTTGGTCGCCCCCTTGGTCTGCATACAATTTCCTTCTGCCCATTCTCCTCCGGTGATTGCTCAGTTAGCTTTGGTCTCATGGCTCAAGATCCCATTGTTTCTCTTATTCGCGGGGTGGTAGACTGGTCACCCCAACCTTGGCTCAGCTTTCTTCTCTTCGCTACCCGCACCGGGTCAAAGCAGATTACGCCTTCTTGAAAGCGGCCACATCGTTTTGGGATACTGAAAATCATGTCTTTCGATTCCCAGATTTCGAAATATGTCCTCTCCTTGAGGAGTTTGCTGCCATTCCCAGCTTGTATTTTTCTCTTACTACCCTTCTCGGATACTGAAAATCATATCTTCCGATTCCTGAAGCTTTCCTTTGATGTCCTTTCAGATTTTCAACCTAGCGGATTGCTCAATCTTGCATGTGTCGCCTTTTCAGGTTTTCAACTCAGCGAGCTAAAAAAAATTTCTTTTTTTTTCTTTTTTTAGATTTGTCCTCATTCTCGAGGCTCTTCTCCATTCCCGGAGTTCTTCGTCCTCATTCCCGAGGTTGCTCTATTTCTCTCCATTCTCAGAGTTCTTCTTCTGGATCTCCTGACCTTGGTCCAGCATCTAAGAAACAAATGACGTGATTTGTAATCACTTGACTCTTATCTTTCCCGGTTAGCTGGAATTTATGCAATCTATGAACATCTTGAACATTTGTTTCAATAAAGACATTTGCATTACTTCTTAGTACATATGTAGGAAATAAACTGCATTGCAAAGGTACCTCTGTCGCTAACTGTTCCTCACGAATTTTACAATTAGCCATTTTTCTTGCTCACTCATGCGATATATTTTGCTTGGGCTGTCTTTTTCGGATTTTCAACCCAACGAGCTTTTTTTTTCTTTTTTTTTCTTTTTTCCTTTTTTTTTATGTAAAGTATTGTTTCAACCTGTCCACGTTGATGGGCTCGGGGAACTCGTTCCCTTCCAAATCTGACAGTCTCACTGCCCCATTCCCCATCACTTTTTTTACTAGGTAGGGCCATTCCCAATTGGGCCTGAACTTTCCCCTTGGGTCCATTATCAGTGGCTTCGACTGCTTGAGCACTAGATCACCTTCTCTGATCTTGGTGGGACGCACCTTCTTGTTGAACGTCCGGGCCAACCTTTTCTGGTATAGCTGCATGTGGTACAAGGCTTTCATCCTTTTATCATCCAGTAATGCTAGCTGTTCGAACCTCTATGAGGCCCATTCCTGCTCAGGCAATCCTGCCTCTACTGGTACCAGCATTGATTGTATTTTCATTTCCACTGGTAACACTGCCTCCATCCCGTACTTCTGAAATTGGACTCCATTGTCCGTCACTATGTGATGTGGCATTCCGTATCGACATATTATGTTACGGGATACGAACTTGGCCATCTAGCCTACATCACCGCCAAATAGATTTTTTTTTCGCCTCTTGATAGCGGGCTTCATGCTGAAGCATCTTCTTACTGAGGTAGTAGACTGTATGTTCCACCCCTGTCCCATCTGCTGTACCATCATCACCCCCAGCATTTCGGGTTCTATGGCCGAATACAACACCAAGGGTTATCCCGGCCTTGGGGGTTTCAATACGAGCGGTTTAACCAAGTACTCTTTGATTTTGTCAAAAGCTTATTGACATTGCCTATTCCACTTCATAGGCTGGTCTTTCCTCAATAGCTTGAAGATAGGCTCACATACCAATGTTAGCTTGGTAATTGCCTTGATATTTTCAGGGTCTACTTCTATCTGCTTCTTGACTTCTTCCCTAACCTTTTCGGCCCATTTTGGCCTCATTCTTCGGAGCTTCTGTTTTACCGGTCTCATGTTCGGATAAGTTGGTATCATGTGCTGGGCAATACTCATGTCCACTCCTAGGTGAATACTTTTGCATACTTTATTAATATTCTCTCTAATTCTTTCCGCTCATCAGAGGTAACCTCACTTGCAATTGAAATTTCCTTGGGGTTTCCACATGTACCAAGATTAAATGCATTTGTCTTTGTTGAGTTAATGTCAAATATGCTCATGTTATGCGTGTTATGATGCAGACTAATAGGAAAAGACTCGAACAAGTAAGCAAAATCAATGTCTTTATGATTAATAAATGCAGGATTACAATCAAATAAATCAGGAAAATAAACATCTTCGTAATTTGTAGTCTTGTCTTCTTATGTCTCCTTACTTTCTTCGACCTTCAGATTCTCCAACTGCAGTAGTTCTTCTTCCCATTTATCTTCCTCTTTTGTAACTTCCTCTACATGTGGTTCTTTTTCCCACCACATCCTTGATGATCTCGAATCCTGGTACTATGATCTCATCGACTTCTACGGGTTTAGGCTCTCCTTGATACCCTGTGGTTTTCACAAAGCATTCCATCAGCTTCATTCCTTTTACCTCCTCTTCGTCACTGCTAGAGAAGGTTTTTTTCCAGAAATCTCTCTCATGCTCTGTTTCATCTTCACTGCTGTTATCTCATATTCCCATGTAATAGGCTTGGCAGTTGAGAGTTTGGAGGACAAAACTTTCGGGCAGGCCGGAGTTGATCATGTAGGTGGGTGGTGGAGCGGGGTGGTAATTAGATAGAGGGTTTCCATGTGTGTTGGGTTGTTCTTTCTCCGGGTCGGATATCTTGTGGGTGTCAATGAGGTTTTGGATCTCATGCGTAAGGCGGGTGCAGATGTCAGTTTCGTGGCCTTTTTACTGATGGAAGTGACAATATAGGTCTAGGTCGAGGTGGTGTGGCACAGGGTTTGGAAGTGGTTTGGGTTCTAAGGGTTTTAGGACAAGGGGTTAGCATGATGCATGTATGCATGCGATGTATGAGATACATGAGGTGCATGAGATGCACGTGGTTATCAAAACAGCATGATGCGTGTATGCATGCGATGCATGAGATGCATGTGGTTATCAAAACAGCATGATGCATGTATGCATGCGATGCATGAGATGCATGTGGTTATCAAAATAGTGTGATGCATGTATGCATGCAATGCATGAGATGCGTGAGATGCATGCGGTTATCAAAACAACATATACCCTTCTGAACTTATTCCTCCCACACTCGTGGTAAGTCCATTTATGCCCTAGGTATGGCTCATTTTATGCACCAATGTGGGGTACATAAAATCGTTCTCTCATACGCTACAGCGGTGAACCTTGGCTACCTCAGTCCCTCTTCATCAGTAAAAGACAAGGACCGGCCATTTACAATATTGACTAAGCCTATTATAGGGATCGTGCCATTGTCTAGAAATGAAGAATTGGGCCCTCGGTAATCACGATTGTGGCAGAGACGAACTTGGAGATATCCAAAAGTATACAAATATGCCATAACAAGGCGTACCCTTCCTGGATGAAAGCCAGTGCGGATATCGGACTCATGCATTTGGCATATTCGGATCATGTTTGGACCTTCTTAGCCCATCAAGGTTTTCATACAAGTTGGCCCATTATCATTTTAAAGCGTTCAATCAGATTATAGCGCGGTATAAACTTGTCCCAGTTGAGAAGGCCCAACATGTTTACACTTTTACGCTAAGGTGGCTAAATAACTTCAAATGATAAGGGGCCCAAACACAAGGTGGCCCATCATCATTTTGAAAACTTTTAGCCCGACCATCATAAGATACAAACTCATCCCAGTTTAAGTGGCCCAACAAGTTCGAATCCTATAACGATAGGCCCAAATGGATCCAAATGATAATAGGCCCAACCACAAGCATTGGGGTAGCTTCTATAGGACATATAACTATGGTTCATATATGGGATTACAAGGTTATGGATATAGGCTCTCATCGGCGAAGGGTTGCTCACAACTGTGTCTCCTCACTCAAGGGTTCAAGCGACCAAGTGAGTGCGCCTTTTTTATACCCTAGGGTACGTGTCAACGAGTGATGGTTATCATCACATAACGATCTGCTGCCTTGAGTGAAAGCGACCTCACGATACATGACGCCATCGGGGTAAAAAGGTATGCAAAATATATGAGACTTGGTTAACCAAAGCCAAAGCCACGGACACTACAAGGCATTGTTTCGAGGCCGATTCTCTATCCCCAGTGGAGTCGCCAACTATAGGAGCGAAGCGGGGTTTACCGTTATGCTTATGATGTTCGGCGACCACGACACTGTTGGGCTCGCAGCGCGTTGAGAGTACGAAGTATCCCGCGGGGGACTAAATCGGAGAATAAAAGAGTCGCCACCCAGTGTGAACTGGGAAAATATTTAAGGCCGCACTCACCCCTCGCAAGGGAAGACCTTAAAATGTTGGGTTCAGAATAGTCAATTACTTATGCCAGTATAATGGACGGGTCACACAATGGTATAGCCAAGTCTTAATGTAATTCATGCAAAAAAATTGAATAAAGACACAATAACATACCCAATCAAAATAATAACCACAATAACATAGTTCAAAAAAGCATATTAAATTAAGAAGTACAAGATGCGGTAACGAAAACTATAATAAACAAAGATAAGCGGGAAAAACATCGATAAATAATTAGCAAACAAAACGGGGTTAATCACGCATATATGAATATTTCCCGAGTGGTACGTGGAGTTGTATCCCAAGTATAGACCGCACTACCGTCCATTCGGATATGGCTACAGAATTTACGTCTGGGTTTCCATTCGATATACCGCAAGGGATAATAACATGCATAATCATCAATGCAATGTAAACGGATATAAAAAAATATAACCATGCATTTACGGATAATCACCAACATGAATAAATAAAATAAAAGGAAAAATAATAAAATAACAATGAAAAGATAAATAAAAAAAGATAAATGACGGAATGCCAATGAAAGAAAAATATGACCAGAAATTTGGCCGTCTTTGATGTAGGACTTCGCATACCCCGGCTGGATGTATTTCACGTCCAGCCAGACATGCAGCGTCCAGACCTACAAAAATAAATAGGGTAAGTGTGCCCTCAGGTCTTACCTTTCAAGTTGCTTTCTCGGAAGTGTGTTAGGCCGTTGCCGGAGGGATCGAAGCTTGGTTCGCTGGTTCGATGTTTCTGATTGCTGGTTCACTGTTTATGGTTGCTGTTTTGCTGTTTCTGGTTACTATTTTACTGTTTCTGGTTGCTGTTTTGTTGTTTCTGGTTATTGTTTTACTGTTTTCTGGTTGCTGTTTTATGGTTGCTGCTTGCTGTTTTTTGTTGTTTTTTGGACTATTTTGGTTGTTTTGTTTACGGTTTCTGTTGGGTTTTTTTCTGGTTGTTTTTGGGTGGTTGGCTCATGGTTTTTGCTGGTTGTTTTTGGGTGATTGGGCTGCTGTTTGGTTCACGGTTTGCTGATTTTGTTTTTGTGGTTTTCTCGGTGTTGGCTGCTTTGTTGTTCTTTCTTCTGGTTTCGGTGAGGGTTATTTTATTGCTCTTTTTTCTGGTTTCGGTGATTGGTCTAGGTTTTTTAGTGGCTTGGTGTTGATGTTTCGGTTTTGGCTTGTTGTTTTTTGTTCGATTTTTCTGGTTTTTGGTGTTCGTTGTTTGGGATTTTTTTGTGTGTTTCGGTGATGGCTTTAAGAAGAAGAAGAGAAGAGGGTCCAAGGATTTTTTGTGAAGTGCCGTCTCAAGCTTCTTTGATGATGAAGAAAAGTGTCCATTTTATAAAGTTTTGAAAGGATCTCCAAATAGGGAAATAAATCACAATGATTTAGGAGATATATTCTCAATTTATTTTGGGAATAAAATCCTACAAATTTGTTGATGGATATCTCAAATCTTTTTTAATTGGTGAGGATGGGATTTCACATCTTGTTAAATTGTAAAGTGTTGATGAGGGAATTTGCACATGTGAATTGCATGAGATTTTCTTTATTTGGGGAGATTTGGGCGTGTGCATGGGTTCATGGTCCTTGGGCATGTGGGGCATTGGGCGTGTGGATTGGGCTTGCATGATGGGTCATGGGCTAAGGTTTAAAGCAGAAACTGACTGAGCGAATCTGAGGCTGGCTAGTGAGTCCGAACCCGATGAGGTGCTAATTTTTGGAGGTTTTCCTTCTTTCCGGCATCCGCTTTTCAGGTAGTGCCTCCATACGAGGCTCATCATTGGGCTCATGCAAAAATACAGTGTCTACAGTATGTCCGACCGAACTTACTGTATTTCCAGCCGAACATAAGTCGATATCCAGTCTACTATTAAAAATATCCAATCTACTATTAAGAATATTTGGCCTACCATTAAGTGTTTCCGGCCTACTATTAAGAATATCATGCCGAGCTTCCTCGAAGCCATACCAACATAATGCATACCATATTCTGTTTATTTATGGTTTGCTATTATTTTGATCATTTTTGGATATTGATATCTTTCATTATCATTTTATTGTTTCTATTATCAATTGAATGCACTATTATATTATATAAATTGTCAATGTTGAGATATTTATTCGTTTTACTTATTATTCTTTTATTATTCATGATTGTTCAACTTGTGTGCCTTTAAATTACTTTTTATGTGATATTGCATTATAAGATATGTGGATATTTCACACCTTGTGAGGGGTGTAGTACGACCTTAAATCATTTACAGTATTTCACACTGGGTGACGACTCCTTTATCTCCAGTTAGTCCCTCTTTAGGGCCATACGTACTCTCTACGGGCTGCAAGCCCAATGTTGTAGTGGTCGTCGACATCATAGGCATAATGGTAAACTCCGTTTCACTCTTACAGATTGCGACTCCACTAAAATTTCTTGTTACTAAAGAATCTATCTTATAAAGGCCCAACTAAAATAAAAAGGTGAAATGTCACAGATAACTCCACGAGCGCTTCAGAATAATTAGACCATAGGAATAAATTGTTGGGCGTTTAGAGACAACTTGACCTTTGCAAACGTGTGCAAACCCTCACTTGCTCCAAATGACACATAAGGACATTCACTTAGCTCAGAAGACACTCAAAGTTATGTATCTCTCCCAATCAACATAGAGATATCCTCTTGAACATCCAGCAGATCTAGTCGACCAAAATTAGCTCTATAATCTTTATCTGATTCAGACGACAAGACATAACTTTCGTTTACTATAGCCAACATCCATGGACCTCACAACATTTAGTCGACATATAATAATATTCATATTCACCATGACTAACTAGGTTTGGTGGCTATAATCGAGAAGCAATGACAGTCGACATGGTGATTCCAATCGACACGATGACTCCCATCGATATGGAGATACCGGGATTCCAAATGGAACCAAGATTCTAATCGATGCCGAAAATGTTGTCTACTGAAGACTATCATGGGCCTTCATCTGGTCCAGTTAGCATAGAAGTATATTTGACCTTCATCTGGTCCAATCGACATTGAGACTCATATACCATCATTTGGTCCAGTCGACACTGAAGATTCATGGACCTTCATCCGGTCCAGTCGACATTAAAGACTCATAGACCTACATCTGGTCTAGTTGATATTGTAGACTCATGGACATTCATCTGGTCCAGTCGACATAGAAGACCCATGAATCATCATCATGTCCAGTCGACATAAAAGTTCTTAGACCTTCGTCTAGTCCAGTCGAAATAGAAGGTTCTTCTGTTCATATAGACCAATCGACTAAAGATTCATAGACCTTCATCTAGTCTAGTCGATTGAAGACTCTCATAGATCTTCATCAGGTCTGGTCTTCTGAAGAAAAATCTTGGACCTTCATCAGGTCCAAGCGAGACTCTTGGACCTTTATCTGGTCCAGTCGACATTGAAGACTCTTGGACCTTCATCTGGTCCAGTCAACATTGAAGACTCATGGACCTTCATATGGTCCAGTCGACATTGAAGACACATGGATCTTCATCTGGTCCAGTCGATAATAAAGACCCCAAGACCTTCATCTAGTCCAGTCGACATAGAAGTCCCTTAGACCTTCATCTAGTCCAGTCGACATAAAAGGCTCTCCTAGACCTTCATCTGGGCCAATCAATTGAAGATTCATAGACCTTCATCTGGCCTAGTCGACTAAATACTCTTCTAATTCGGTCAAATCGACTGAAGAAAACCCTTAGACCTTCATCAGGTCCAAGCGACATTGAAATCCCAATCAACATGGAAATTCCAGATGACATACTCGTTGATTACTATCCAAGCCAATGACTCATTCACTTAAAGAGTTAAGGACAAACAATTTAGGCTAAATTTGGGTTAAAGACCCAAACGTCATTGTGTCTGAGTCGATACTAAAAGTCCAAATGACACATATTGGCATCTGACAAGCCCATGTACTCAAGAATTTCTCATGGCCTTCATTTGGTCCAAATGACACCATGGGCTGTTTCCAAATCCCAATCAATAAAAGTTCCAACCACTAGAACCCCAGTCGACATATATATTTCAGTCAACATTGATCACAGTCGACTACAAGTCTACTGGGTTAATATATGGTCAAACACAAGGCTATCGACAGCCAGAGTCTCTTCAGCCTATTATTTCAACCTACTCCTAGGCTCAATCTAATTCCACTCTACATGGGAACTTCCAGCCGCCACCCATAGGAATTAGACTGCTTATCTCATGACTTTCAATAGTTGTCTATCAACAGCTCTGAGCCTACACACGGGACTCACATGCAAGACCTATGAGCCTACAAACCCATAAAGGTAAAAGGTCCACATGACCCAAAGGTCTCCAAGAGACACAAGCCATATTACTTAATTTCCCAACTGACATTACTTAAACAATGTCCCAGTGTCATTGTCCCATATTATATAATTTCCCAGTAGACATTGTCTGCCAGTCTACATACGACTAATTCTTTCTTAACAGGGAAACAATGTATTTGGATTAAGACAAATCACCTACAAATACAGTAGTCGAGTACATATGCAATTGGGATTACACCTAATCATCGGATACCTAGGCACTCCTAACTCAATCTCAACACAACTACCATCTCCTACTATGATTGAAATTCAACTAATCCAAGGAATCCTAATTCAATTAAAAGGCTACTTCCATTACCTGAAAATGGGGTTCAAGGGATTGAGATATTTGAAGCTTTGGTTCTTACACTCGAGTTCTCCAAGCATATCACTCCCTAAACATCAGCCTATCGCTTTCACGACAACAAACCATGGAGATCAAGCTAACCTTTTGCCTTGTTCTTCCTCTTTTCCGCTCATCACCACTGCTGACTTGAGCGTCAGAGTGCCTACGACATCCATCACATCGGTAGGGAGTTTCTCTGCGCTCTCTCTGTCTTTGTTTTACGGGATCGTTGGTGCCCTCATCCTACGAATTCTCAGATTAAAGGCGAAATTCACGATCCACAAGACCCTCAAATCTTTTTTTTTAAAGATAATTTTAAAAGTATAACATTACTTATAATTCATTATTTTGTAAATAAAAGCCCAATTTTTGAAACTTGTATAGGGCCCTATAAAACTTAAGACTCAAGGCTGTCCTTTAAACGGTGGGAGCTGAATTATCTTCCTCTAACTCATTCAATATGAATTAGAAATAGATTTTTTATTTTTGAATATTTGCGGACCAGATTATCAAACTTACTTCCGATAAACTTTTTGAATTGTAAATTTAGACCCAAAAAAAAAATAAAAAAAAATTGTGCCAAAGCCCAATATCTGAACAAAATGAGTCCAAAATATTAAACAAGGCCCAGCCCAATTCTTATTTGGATAGGTGAACTATATCATAAATTGATTGAGTCGGTAACATTCATTTTTAATTTATCAACAAATAAAATATTTATTTCGACGTGGGAAATTTGTCATGGTGCATGTACCGACTTTGGCAAGAATATGACAATAAATAAATCAATTAAAAAAAAAAGGGGCCAAAGTTTTTCCCTGTTCAACAATATAATCTCGTGTTAGTTTAAGAAGCGAGAAATCGCTGATTATTATCTAAATGATTTGATTAGATCGAAAATATTCGGTTTACTTTTTATCGAAAATTATTGATTTTAATCCGATTAATTTTTAATTTCTAATTTTTAAAGTGCGTCCTATTTGTAAAAAAAAGACTCACATTCTTCCTCCTTTCCTCAATTCTTTTTATTATTCGGAGACTTTAGTCTCTCTCTGAATTTTATAATTGTTTAATATTCTTATCATAATTGAATGATTTTTAGTGAAATTTTGAAAAAAAAATTGAGAGATGAATTTTAAAATTTTTATTCTTAATCATACGGACTATCAAATTTATCATTTTTGATTAAATACTGATTAATCACTTATAATTGATTTTTGATTAATTTTTGAAATTTTGAAGTCATTTCCTATGTATATGTAATGTAAGGAAATCAAATAATCGAGTTGCATAATAGTAAAATTGTCTAAGTAGAGGTTCTCACACGTGTGATAATTAAGAGGTTCAAAGTCCTTTCATGTGCAAATAATGCAAAAGCATCAATTTAGTTTAGAATAAACTATCACTGATACGCAAGTATAATTAGCATATGCCTCTTCCTCACCCCAAATTAAATCTATTCTTTGAAATTGAACCATTATAAATATAAATATAATTATAATTATAATGTAATGACACGCCAAAAATGTGTTTGGTAAGAATTTAAAAACAAAGTAAATTATTGAAAATATGTTTTCTACGTAATATTGTCATGGGTTAACAACATTTTGTCTTATTAAAACACTGAATGGTTGTTTTCAAAATTTCTTTACATAATTTTACAAGAATTAGCTATTAGCGATGTTGGCCGTCAAAATCGATTAACACCAAAATCAAACTAAATAAAAGAATAAGTCATTATTTTTAACGTGGTTCAGCAAATCAGAGGCCTACGTCCACGAGTCAATTTCAAGCACGCCACATATCATTTCAGGTAGAGACAGATATACAATGTGTCGCACGTAGATATAGGCAGAGACATCTGTCTTATTACATTTAATGCATCCGGCTGTCACCAACTCTTCACATTGTATGAGGAGGTGTGTCTACAACGCTCCCTGACCATTGATCTTTGAATACGGTTCATTATCCAAATGCAACGGCCGGGGTGAGCCCTCATATAAGAAAAGATTCTTGCTTCACAAGCCACTTTTGTGTTTTCACTCTCAGTTGAAATCTCTGAAAACCAAAGCTACTCAAGCTTTATTCCCACCACCGCTCACTATTTCGGTCGCCGTTGCAAGTACTTCGTCGGTCAACAATCATCGTAAGTGTTCTAGACTCTTCCTCATCTACTATGACTTGTTATTTCTTGTGTTTGTTGTTGATATTATGCTTGCATAGTGCTATTTAAATACGATTCTTTCTTTGTGTTCTTTATTATGTTAATAGGAAATAGGGTTTTTGATCTTTTGAGTAGTGTTTAGGGAATCAGATTTGTGTTTATGAGTTTCAGACGACCCAATGATGTCTTTCGACCTTGTAGGTATATCTTAGGATCAACGCGTTTTAGAATAGAAAAGCTCTAAATATTATGACTCTAGGATACTAGAGCTAAAATTTATCAGAGGTTTACGTCCATGAGTCAATTTTATTGATTGTGCTTAGGGATGGCAGTGGGTAGGGTATGGTGCGGGTTTTCCATTACCAAACCCGCACCCGCATATGGAAATAAATTACCAAACCCGCACCATACCCGTTGCGGGTTTTAATTTTCATTACCAAACTCGCACCGCATATAAAAATAAATTACCAAACCCGCAATGGTACCCAAAGGATTTTTTGCGGGTTTTTAAAATATTGAATTACTTTGTGTTATTAATAATATAATTTTTTAATTAAATAATTTATTTTTAATTGCTAGCTGTAATTTTCACATTTGTTTTTCATTTGACATATACAACATGTAATGTATGTATATACAGTATATAGATAACATAATGTATGAAAGACTCAATACCATATGTTTATTTTTTCATATAAACATAATTAAAATGAGTTTTTCCCTTCATAATTATAATGACATAAGTTAGCCAACTCAATCGACAATAAGCTAAAAAGTAATCACCAAACTTTGGTCATATTTTTATACTAAGTGTAATGAAAGTGATGCTTACAGGACTCAAGTGGTGTAAGTGTAATGAAAAAGCAGGAAAGCTACTGAAGTTGCAGCAAACACTAGCTTATTTTGCTCATCTCCCATTTCTGATCATGTGAACTTAATCCAAATTTTTGTATTATAATTTTATTAACAACTGTGATTAAAAGATAATAATAATAGTCATGCAAAAAATCTTCAGTTGGGCAGGTTGCGAGCTGTGGCTGAGTGGGAGTGTGGGAGTGTGGATTAATGTTTTAGGTTTAGGTTTTGTTAGTTGTTTTTATAAGAGGGTTTTTTTATATTGTCCTAAAAATATTAATTAATAAAAAATAATATTGCGGGTATGCGGATACTCGCAGCGAATACCCGTATTTTTTTCTTAAATACCAAACCCGCACCGCACCCGCAGCGGGTTCTGCTTTAAATTACCAAACTTGCACCGCACCCACTAATATATTAACCAAATCCTACCCATTGCGGGCAGGTTTTTGCGGGTTTGCGGGTTTGTGGGTAAAATTGCCATCCCTAATTGTGCTAATTAAAATCTCAAAAGCTTACAATTCTCTCACAAATTTGGTAGAGTTTCTATAAGGATTTTCCCCTATTTATAGTGTTGGGGGTGTTACAATAGTAAAAATATGATAATCGTTGGAAATTATAGTAGGCAATAATTATCTCTAATTTATTGGGATTTAATATCATCTTAAATTGGAGGGAGAGATCTTTGGTGATACAGATGCCTTGAGGTGGTTCACTCCCCTTTATTGGACTTTCTGAGCCTTATGAGGCCCTTCGGTTGTATGAATCTACGAGCAACGACCTTAACAATATGTTATCCGCAGTGTACAGATCGCATAGGATGCGTTCTGCGAGCTCCGAGATGGGTTGAGCTAGTGGGTACTCTCAGGGAAATCGGGTTCTAAGTGACTCAGCAAGGTTGACGGTTGTTTCTCACATCCTATGGGCTCGAATCGGTATTAGGTCTTGTGGGTTGAACTCTTCTTCCATTGTGCTTCTTGTGTTAGTGGATTTGTTTCATCTGATTGAACTTATTCTGATCTTGAGCTCATTTTTTTCCAATAACAAGTCAATTATTCCTCTTTTTTTTTTGAAAATATAAAATAGTAATTGGAAAACAATACCAAAAAATCCCGATATTATCACAATTATGTGTGTGTTTTTTTTTTTTTTTAAAATAGATGGAGATAAAAAAATCTCACCAAATATCAACAATATATTATCTTTTATTTTTATTCGAGCACGTGCATATGATCACGAACACAAAACACATTCATGACCAACCGAACTAAGCCCAAGGGACCTCTATATTAGCATGTTATTTCAGTATTTTTTTTTTTTTTTTCAAAATATTCAATGTCTAATAGACTAATAATGTTATCATTGACGTTAAATGTCACAAAACAGTACAAATATAATATTGTATGATATCAAAACAATTTTATATCGACAAAGTTATTAGACTTTTAAATATAATAGAACTTCCCTTGGATGATTGTAACATCTCTGAAACGTTAAAATTACAGCGAAGGAAGAAAATTCAAATTTAGTGGGTTGCTCGAGTCTTATTTGACTCTACGAATTCTACCTTGTTAGTCAACAAGCCACAGTAAGATTTTTTTTAGTGCATAGCATAAACATAGTGCCCCACATGACTCGAGCATCTTTTAGAAAATTTGTTCCAAGCCATGTGACCTATAAAAATAAATTAAGTAAAGTAGGAAAAAATATACTTTACACATGTTATATACTTTATTAGCTAAGGGTAACCTTGTCACTCATCGTTCCGTTTAAGGGTGGCTCTAGAGACAATTCATACAAGTGATCGGTTCAGTCTCAAATTTATGTCAAAATGAAGGCCTTTAATTTAAGAAAATTATATATTTTAAAAATTCATTTTACAACTTTAAAACTCATGGCTGCCGTTACTTCTGTTTTATAAAAAAAGGAAAAAAAAATTAGAAACTTCCATTTTTTTGATGTTTTTGAGTAAAAACATACTCCACTCAAACAAGCATATTTAATGAATTGCAGTTTTGAAGCCAAGCTTGTAGGGTCTCAAAATGACAAAATGGCCCTTAATGCTTGGGATTGTGGCATTGTGCTCTCATAAGCAATAGAGATGCCTGGGTTAGTGTCACATTTTTTTTTTAGTATTGTATGATGCACAAAAAGCAAAGTAGCTAGCTTGACATGCGAAAGTGATAAAGTTATTAAATACGATATTTATGAAATTATAAGACTTCTAGGTCAAGCAAGATCTTGATATCCCCATAAAAATTGGGATAGTTTAATCTGGATACACTAAATTTTATGAATTTAAATTTAATATTAAGTTAAGATGTACTAAATTTTTATCATTTCCTGTCACGTATGCTTTAATAATAATATCCGATAAGATTTAATTACATTTAAATTATTATCCAATGATTATCAATCATAATTTTTTCTTTAAAAAAAAAAACCTGAAGTACAAAACTCACTTCAGTACGGAACTCAAATCTCAATCTTATATATATTAGATTAGTTTTATTATCACATAGATTGAATATTTATCATATTTAAAAGAAATTTTTCGCTTATTTTGTAGAGTCCAGCTGCTATTGTAGAAGCCAGCTACTGCCAACCTCCAAGCCAGCTGCTGCCAACCTTTGAAGAATCCAGTAAGTGTGAAGCTGGCAGAAAACGTGTGACACTGTTCACACGTTTTCTGCCCTATAAATTGAGGCCTCCTAGTAAGCCCAAAAATCATCCCAAAGAGTGTAATTGTACAGAGAGAGTGTGAGAGGTTTTTTCTTAAGTTTCTAGTTGTAAACTTGTAATCTATTCTTGAAAGTAATAGATAGCAATTCGATTTTTCCTCAAATACTCTCTAGAGTGATCGGTGAATCACAACAAGTGGTATCATGAGCTTCGATTGTTATTTGGGGTCGTAAAACCAATTAACAGAGCTTCCGTTCGGAAAACCGGTTCCGACGAAAGTTGTCAAAAATCCAATTTGAGGGCACCATCAGCTAGATCACGTCGAGACGAGCTCGGTGGTATTTCGCGGCGACCAAATGGAGGTCGGACGACGCCGCACGCCCCAACACGCGCCTGCGAGTGAGGACGACTCTCGACCACGAGCTACACGCGCCTCTGGAGGTTGAAGACGTCATGCCCAGTCAGCGCCACGTCATCGCCCAGTCAGCAGACATGTCATCCGCCACACCACCCTGCCACGTCAGTTGCCACGTCACCTGCCACGTCAGCACAGCCAGTCCCAATTGCCACGTCAGCACTGCCACGTCAGCATCCTGGTAAAATTTCATTTAACCCCCTGAAGTTTAGAAATTTATAATTTTGCCCAGAACTTTTAGGAATTTAAAAATCAGCCATTGTATCGGATTTATACCAATAAAGTGCCTATTCCACCATTTTCGACCGTTCCGGACGCAACAGTGACCTCAGATTTATGAAATTCAGCCCCGATTTTAATCTATTTTTATTTTAAACTTTAAAAACTTAAAATGGAAATGGAAGATTCTCATTCTGGTGCAATGATTAAACTGGCTGCAACTAATTACTCCCTCTGGAGACCTCGGATGATAGATTTTTTGCATTGTAAAGATCTGTTTGATTCATAGAGTTGAAGGGAGAGAAACCAGAGTCTGTTAAGGAGTATGACTGGAATAAACTAAACAACAGAACTTTGGGTCAGATTAGGCAGTAGATTGGTCACAGTGTCTTCCACCACGTAGCACATGACACATATGCTTATGAAATGTGGAGGAAATTGGAAGACATGTTCCAGGCAAAAACAGCTTGGAATAAGCATGAGGCGTTTGGTGAACCTGAAGCTACGGAGTGGAACTTCCGTTGCAGAACACACCAACGAGTTCCAAAGCCTGGTGAACCAGTTGTCTGCAGTAGACATGCAACTGGCAGACGAAGTTCAAACCCTCTTGTTACTCAGTTCTCTTCCTGATAGCTGGGAGACTCTGGTGGTTACTCTCAGCAACTCAGTGACCAGTGTAAACACACACTTATAACGCAAGCGCACGTATCGTTCAAGTAGTATAAAAAGTATCGATCCCATGAGGACTTAATACCTGAGCTATTAATTTTATGAGGTCAAATGATTACTAGTATCTAACAGGTTGTTTGATTGATTTGAAATGGTGACGATTCTAAATTTAAAAACAAGTAAATAAAATTGCGTGAAAGTAGGTTTTAAGAAAATTCAATATTAAAAACTATCTAGGGTTGTGATTTCTTCCAATATCATTTTAAAGATGAAGTGGTTATTTCATGTTTGTGTAATAAATTGGTTTACTAACCTGGAACACTAAATTATGCGAAAGCCTCTGTCGATGGTCAGACGCAAATACCCAGTTTAACCCAATTGAACCATATGTCTATGTCAACCAAATTATCTGGATTCATTAAGTTTAAGTTCCAATTATGGTTACCCCCGCCCGACAGGTATATGTCTATCATGTAAGGAAATCTATTAAAGGGTTATCTATCTTCAAGGAAGATTGTGGGCTATTAAGTCTAAGGCTGAAACCTAAAATCCCTATGTCTAGTTCATTTTAGATTTACCAGATCAATCTTATTAGTGGCCAATTAACAAGACGCATTAAGCTTAAGACTTAATAAGTAAACCTTTAAATTACCCAAACTATAAAATAACCCCTTATAAACCGGTGATATTAAAAGTCATCACAACCCCAGATAACTAATTTAGTTACAACATATAACTAGGGCTAGTAAAAACTTGAAAGTAAAAGACATAAAGTAAAAATGCTGAAAAGTAATTGCGGTAAAGAAAAAGTTGAAAAGTAAATTGCAATAAAATAAAATGCTAAGGTAAAAGGATCAACTTTTACTACTACTAATTTAGATATCTCCATTAATATAATATATTAACTTGTGATTACTTTACCAACCAACCATATAGGCGGTAACCTGATTAAGTCAAATTAAGTCCAACCAGCCATAAAGGCGGAACCAAAATAAACCAGCCATATAGGCGGTAAGAAAATTTAATTACCAACCGACCAATCTGGCGGTATCCTTGATTAGTCAGGTTTAAACCAGATTAAAATGAATTACCAACCGACCAATCTGGCGGTATCCTTATTAAGTCAATATTTTAAATAGTGAATATATTATATTTAAGGGAGATTAATCTAAATAGAAATAGTAAAAGAATTACTTTTCACCCTAGCAGAGGGAAGTTACCTTCTCATGGTGAATAGTAAAAACTGTAAAAATTAAAGAAAGTAAATTACTATTATTACAGAAAGTAATTAAAATTAATTACAAAACTAAAATTTAAAAGAAACTAGATAGAAAACTCTTTATTTACATGAGAGAATTTAGAGAGAATGGTACATCTGAAACTGAAATTTCGAGCTCTATTTATAGGCGTCAGTAGGGGTCCGGCGTCGCGACGCGCGGTTTGTCGACGTGGCACGCTCTGGTTCGTCGGCTTCAGATTCTGGATAAGGTGATAAGGTGACACGTGGCAATGTGGTTGGATCTCAATTATTGTGACACGTGGCGGCTTCTGATTGGCTGATTTCAGATTCTTATCGCCACGTGTCAATTACGGATAAGTGAGTCAATAATTGATGCTGACGTGGCGACACGTGGCGAAAGGGAGTGTCGGCACCGTAGGATTACGACACGTGGCACGCTGTGATTGGTTGATGATGACTTGTCGATGATGTGGCATTTTGACTCGGTCAACCAGTGATGTGGACGATGACGTGGCTGATAGGTGGAGTAACACGTGGCGATGGCGACTGTCGGCACCGTATGATGATGACACGTGGCATGGCGCATGTTAGCAGATCAGTTGTGATGGTGACACGTGGCACGACGCACGTTAGCAAAGTCAAATTTTCTCAGATTCTGACTTGTGGACCCGGCGCACGTTAGCACTGTTCAGCGCACGTTAGGTGTCACGAAGCCAAAGGCTTGCGCGTCGCGACACGGAAAATTACCAAAATGCCTTTTTTGTCCGTTTTCACTGTTTTGGCCCCAAATCACCTCCAGAAAGTCCTGAAACTTTATTTATCTACAAAATAACACAAAACACATCAAAATATTCACAAAACTCAAGAAACTATACAAATATTATGTTAAATGAGTGGGAAATATTGATATAATTACCACTCATCACACCCCCAAACCTAACATTTTGCTAGTCCTCGAGCAAAACACTGAATAAAATAACATAACTAAGCCACTTTCGTAGGGATCACAGTTGCATTTAGCATATGCAACAAGCCTTTAAACCCATATGTGTCCCTAGTGGACGAGTTGTAGTCTCGTGAGGGTTTACATCAATGATACCCACAAACATTTTACAAAAGTAAAAAGGTAGTGAAACTAATGCACACAAAAGCAAAAAGACAAGCGAAAAGAGAATAAAGAAGTTAGTGACTAATCAGGTGAAATTTATACTCCAAGTTACTAGTTGTTTTCTTTCTTTGTAAATTACTGAATAAGTAAATTCTCTGATTATATTTACCATTTTCCATATACACAACCAACAAAATATTAAACAACTCATTTTTTCCCACAACAGTCATAAGTGCAGTTGATAAGAGAGTACTATTTTTGTCCTAAAGTTTTATCAGAATTCACACCTTTTTGTAGCAATGGAATAATTTTTCTGATTTTTTTATTTGATTTTTGATTTTTTTTTATTCATATACAATACCTTCCGTCTATGTAGCGAGTGTTGGGTCGGTGGCTCCCAAACCAGTTGGCTTTATGGCACCAGGTGTTAAGACACCCCTACGGACTTAATTACTCAGACTTCAGATATATATATTTTTGCAAGATTCTTGATCCATGTAGCGAGCTTTGGGCCAGTGACTCCCAAACCAGTTGGCTTTAGGGCACTATGTGTTAAAACACCCTTACATACTTAATAACTCGGATCTCAGATGTTTTTTTTTACTCCATCACTTTTTGAGATGCTTTCTCCAATTAAACTAGAGCACTGAATATTACAAACTTTTCAATTTTAGCTCATGTCTGTATGTTTCCATGTATGTTGATAATATCTGTCAGCTGAGCATATGAAGATCCATTTTAGTCAGTTTTATGGAGAATTCACAAATTAAATAATTCAAAAGGAAATAAATAAAAAATAACTTGTTCCGAAATAAATGGTTTGAGATACGTCTCAGGAGTGGAAATTCCTTACACAGCTATCTCTTACAAATTTCACTTTCTTTACACATCTGAAACTGAAATTTCGAGCTCTATTTATAGGCGTTTGGGGTTCCGGCGTCGCGATGCCCAGCTCGCGTCGCGACGAGTGGTTTGTTGACATGGCACGCTCTGGTTCGTCGGCTTCAGATTCTGGATAAGGGGATAAGGTGACACGTGGCAAGGTGGTTGGATATCAATTATTGTGACACGTGGCGGCTTCTGATTGGCTGATTTCATATTCTTATCGCCACGTGTCAATTGCGGATAAGTGAGTCAATAATTGATGCTGACGTGGCGACACATGGCGAAAGGGAGTGTCGGCACCATACGATTACGACACGTGGCACGTTGTGATTGGTTGATGATGATGTGTCGATGACGTGGCATTTTGACTCGGTCAACCGATGATGTGGACGATGACGTGGCTGACAGGTGGAGTGACACATGGTGACACATGGCGATGGCGACTGTCGGCACCGTAGGATGATGACACGTGGCACGGCGCATGTTAGTAGATCGGCTGTGATGGTGACACGTGGCACGGCGCACGTTAGTAAAGTCAAATTTTCTCAGATTCTGACTTGTGGACCCGGCGCACGTTAGCACTGTTCAACACACATTAGGCGTCGCGACGCGGAAAATTACCAAAATGCCTTTTTTGTCTGTTTTCACTATTTTGGCCCCAAATCACCAACAGAAAGTCCTGAAACTTTATTTATCTACAAAATAACACAAAACACATCAAAATATTCACAAAACTCAAGAAACTATACAAAATATTAGGTTAAATTAGTGGGAAATAGTGATATAATTATCACTCATCACTCAACTCTAGAAAGCAAACTTACCATGCCTATGGTAAAAGATGCTCTGTCAAATGAAGAAGCCAGAAGAAAAGACGTGAGCTCAGATCAAACAGAAGCCATTGTCTCGGAGCAACGAGGAAGACAACATGAGAAACATCAAGGTGAGAGGAGAGGCAAAAGCAAAAGCAGGGGCAAATCCAAGGACGGGAAAAAGACATACAAGTGCTTCCACTGTGGCATAGAAGGCCACTTAAAGAAAAATTACTGGAAACTGCAACGGGAGCAGTGACAAGGCAATAACCAGCCAAAGAAGAATGACACGGAGACACTAGTAGTTACCACGGTAGATGTAGCTATATGCTCCAGCCAGGAAGAAGCATGCCTTCACACCGCAACTCAGGATGTCGAGTGGGTGGTAGATACTGCAGCATCCTACCACGTCACTCCTCACAGGGATTTCTTCACAACATACAAAGTATGAGATTTTGGAGCAGTGGAGATGAGGAATACTAGTTCTTCTCAGATAGTAGGAATTGGTGAAATACAATTGCAGACAAATGCATGGTATACAATAACCCTGAAGGAGGTCAAACATGTTCCAGAACTTCGACTCAACTTACTCTCGGGGGTAGCCCTTGACAAACAGGGTTATGCTAGCCACTTCAGCAACTGCACTTGGAGGATGATAAAATGTGCCATGGTCATCGCCCGAGGACATATATGTGGAACCTTATACAAGACTCATGTGAAGATTTTAGCATAAAGCCTCAATATAGCTGAATGGGAGGCTTCTCAGAATCCGTGACACCAGAGACTCGGTCACATGAGTGAAATAGGGTTGTCTACCTTAACAAAGAAGGATCTAATCACTGTCTCCAAAAATGCTGCTCTGGATCCTTGCAACCACTGTCTATTCGGTAAGCAACACAGAGTCTATTTCAATTTCTCTTCTACAAAGAAATCAGAGTTACTCAGTCTGGTGTACTCTGATGTATGTGGTCCCTTGGAGGTAAACTCACTAGGCAGTAATAAATATTTTCTGACTTTTATTGACGATGCTTCTCGGAAAGTATGGGGGTATTTTTTGAAAACAAATGATCAGGTCCTGGACTATTTCAAACTGTTTCATGCCATGGTCGAGCGTGAAACAGGGAAGAAACTGAAGTGCATTCGCACAGACAATGGAGGCGAATACACTTCTAAGGAGTTCGATGCCTACTGCGGAAGCCACGACATTCGACACGAGAGGACTGTTCCACGCACCCCACAACACAATGGTGTCGCTGAAAGAATGAACCGCACCATTATGAAGAAAGTCAGAAGCATGATCAGTATGGCTAAGCTGCCAAAGCCATTCTGGGGAGAAGCTATTCATGCCGCCTGCTACCTAATCAACAGATCACCATCTGTACCGTTGAACTTCGAGATTCCGGAGAAAGTATGGTCTGGTAAGAATCCATCATATTCTCACCTCAGAATATTCGGATGTTTAGCATTTACATATGTATCCAAGGAGTTCAGGCAGAATCTCGATGCAAGGACTACCCCATGCATCTTCATAGGCTATGGAGACGAGGAATTTGGATACAGGCTATGGGACCCGAAGGAAAGGAAGGTCATCAGAAGCAGTGTTTCTCGAAGACTAGACAATTGAAGACATTGAAAAGCCCAAGATGCCTTCTAAAGCCAGTGCCGACAATGCCGATGCAAATCCAGACACAACCCCAGCACCAACACCAATGGCCACAGATGATGATGGGGTGCAAGACATACCAGAAGCAGAACCAGAGGAGGAATGAGGTGTTGAGCCGGGGGAGCTGCAGCCTGCTCCATCAGAGGCTTCAGGATCATCCACAGATCCGGATGATAACAGACAGCCAGAACCTCAAGTACGAAGATCTGAGAGAGGCCGGATTCCATCAGCCAGATACTCAGGAACAAAATACATTCTGCTTACTGACGAGGGGGAGCCAGAAACCTTCAATGAAGCGGTATCTCATAAAGACAAAGAAAAATGGATGCACTCAATGTAGGATGAGATGGAATCCCTGCAGAAAAACAACACTTATGAGATAGTCAAGCTCCCACATGGAATGAAAGCACTGAAGAACAAATGGGTATCCAAGCTCAAGAAAGATGGCAGCGGAAAAGTGGTGAAACACAAAGCTCGACTAGTAGTCAAAGGATTCCTCCAGAAAAAGGGAACTGACTTTGATGAGATCTTTTCACCAGTGGTAAAAATAGCTTCAATCCGAGTCATCCTAGGATTGGTCGCCAGATTGAACTTGGAGCTTGAACAGATGGATGTCAAAATAACATTTCTTCATGGTGATCTGAATGAAGAAATCTACATTGAGCAACCAGAAGGATTCAAGGTTTCAGGAAAAGAAAACCTTGTTTACAAGCTGAAAAAGAGCTTGTACGGGCTCAAACAAGCACCAAGGCAGTGGTACAAGAAGTTCGACTCATTCATGGTGGGTCAAGGCTACAAAAGAACTGCAGCAGATCAGTGTGTATACATTCAGAGGTTTCCAGATGGAAATTTCGTTGCTCTTCTACTGTATGTAGATGACATGTTGATTGTTGGACAAGAAGCAGCAAAGATCAGCCAGCTGAAGAAGGAACTCTCCAAGGCTTTCGACATGAAAGACTTAGGACCAGCTCAACAGATTTTGGGAATGGAGATTGTTCGTGACAGACAGAACAAGAAGTTGTGGCTTTCACAGGAAATGTATATTGAACTGGTAATCAGAAGGTTTGATATACAGAAAGCCAAACCATTCAGCGTTCCGTTATCGCACCATTTCAAACTGAGCAAGAGTTCGTGCCCCTCATCCAAGAAAGAGATGGATGAAATGTCAGCAATACCATATTCTTCAGCTGTTGGAAGCCTAATGTATGCAATGGTATGTACCAGGCCAGATATTGCACATGCAGTGGGTGTAGTGAGCCGTTTTCTCTCTAACCCTGGAAAGCAACACTGGGAGGCAATCAAATGGATTCTCAGGTACCTCAAGGGTACAACGAAGTTTCGTCTATGTTACGGGGGAGCTGATCCGATCTTGGAAGGCTATACTGATTCAGATATGGCAAGAGATCTTGATGGTAGGAAATCTACATCAGGATTCATCTACACTTTTACAGGGGGAGCTGTGTCATGACAGTCAAGATTACAGAGGTGTATTGCATTATCCACACAGAAGCTGAGTACATCGCTATTAGAGGTGTGCATCGGTCGGTTCGGTCGGTTAATCCTTGATTTTTTAACCGTAACCGAAATTTTCGGTTAAATAAAAGTGTGACCGATTTAACCAATTTATGACACATAACCATTAACCAATTAACCATTATATTTCGGTCGGTTATGGTTAATTCGGTTATTAACCAATCCAATAAATTAAAATTTAATATTTTTTATAATTTTTAATTAGTAAAATTATATATGATGTAGGTCGGTTCTACCGATTTTTTCGGAACGTTTCAACCAGTCGAACCACTGACGCATTAAATTTTTTGGATCACTAATTCGATCACATATCTGATTCTAAAAATACCGATTCTAACTAACATTTGATTAAATATATCTATATTTAAATACATGCGAGAGAAATATTTTTTAAACCATCGATGATTGTCACGGCCTCAGATTTCCTTCCAAACCTGCCATGTTAGAAATTTTAAAGGTCACGAATCCACCACGATGCAAAATCTACACATTTGAAATTTTATGTATTTTTACCTTTAAATTCTTGAGAGAAATTAAAAAGAGTCAAAACCAAGCTGTTAATGCAGCTTGTCATTTGAATTTTATCAATTTTATTTTCAGGTAATATTATCAAATCAATATAACTACAACCAATTGAGAGTTTACATGCAGACTATCTTAACTCTAAAAAATTAAAGGATTCGCAGGCGCTAATATATATATATATATATATGGTTTAATTTCGGTTAATCGGTCGGTTCGGTTATACAAATCTCATAACCGTAACCGAACCGAATAACCGAAAAAGTTAAAAATTTTAACCGCAATAACAGATTTAACCGAATTAACCGAACCATAATAAAAAAATGGGTCGGAACGGTTCGGTTAATCGGTTAAAACTGATTAATGCACACCCCTAATCGCTATAGCTGAGGAAGAAATAGAAATGTTGTGGCTAAAGCGTTTTCTCCAAGAGTTAGGGATCAAGCAAACAGAATACAAGATACATTGTGATAGTCAGAGTGCTTTGGACTTGAGCAAAAATTCAATGTATCATTCCCGGACGAAACACATTGATATTCGCTATCACTGGATATGTGAGGCAATGGATCAACAACTGCTAAGACTAGTGAAGATCCATACATATGAGAATCCAGCCGACATGTTAACAAAGGTGGTAACTCGGGACAAGCTAGAGTTGTGCAGAGACATAACCGGGATAGCTGTCATATGACGATTGCTTCAGACGCAGCTGGAGGGGGAGAATTGTAGAGTCCAACTGCTATTGTAGAAGCCAGCTACTGCCAACCTCCAAGCCAGCTGCTGCCAACCTTTGAAGAATCCAGTAAGTGTGAAGCTGGCAGAAAACATGTGACATTGTTTACACGTTTTCTGCCCTATAAATTGAGGCCTCCCAGTAAGCCCAAAAATCATCCCAAAAGTGTAATTGTACAGAGAGAGTGTGAGAGGTTTTTTCTTAAGTTTCTAGTGGTAAACTTGTAATCTATTCTTGAAAGTAATAGATATCAATTCGGTTTTTCCTCAAATACTCTATAGAGTAATCGGTGAATCACAACATATTTATACATACGTGTGGTCAAAATCCTTCCATGTATGTTGAAAAGAAAAATGGATTCTTGAGAGTTCTCAAAATTCTTGTGGGAATTATTGGGTATGGAATGGATGGAAAGGGGGAAAAAAAGAGAGAGACACTCATTTATTTGATTCCTAAAGTACACACACATTTTGTCTATTTCATGTTGATTCTTATAAAGACCCACATGCCCCTTGATTAAATGATGTCGGCTCATGTAGCAAACAGTCCTGGCCAAGTTCTCATGTGGGTTTTGAATTTTGACCCCAATATCATAATCAACAATTAAATATTAAGAATATGAATCGAATTTCTAAGATAAAAGATGATAGAATTTGCGCCATTGGAGAAAAGGGAACCACTTATTTCCTACTCGTTAATTGGAAAAACAAAAACACCCAAGAATACATTAAAATATCACCGCTTGCCTAATTATTTGTGTTTTATTCCGTCCTAACGATAAATGATACATATTTTTATATCCTGATTTATACCCGATTATATAAAATATATGGATCAAGATTGATAAATCTCATCTCATTGCATTACCAACTCTAGATCCGATTCTAAAAAAAGTCTGCACATGTGATAGATTATAACTCTAAAACTTGACCTAAAATCAGAATTCCAACTCTAAAACCAGTTTCGCTAAACTACATAAACTATCCCATTGAAGTTTCTTTTAAGGCAAAGACTATTCTTTCTTTTCCACTTTTATAAAAGGGGCTGTCTTCAAATCCAATGTCCTACTGTAATTGCATATCCAATAATCAAATTATAAACTAATTAATACTTACAAATTAACTCTCAAGTGTAAGCAATTGCAATGAATTTGGATAAAACCATTTATATAATGCTCTAAAAGGTTAAGAAACAACTTTTTTCATGGCATCAACTCTAAAAGGTATGAATATGCCGGCTCCTGCGGCAATTATAAGGGTAAAAGATGCAAAAATGACTCTTTATGATGTTACATTTTAGAAATGTGTCATAATGGTTGCAATGTCAATGGATGGAACATTGCAATAACACTATCATTTTAATGCATTTTTCTTTGTAGGGTTATAAAATCACAGGACCCTTATGTTTAGGGACCATGTTTGTGATATATGTCTCCCTCAAAATAAGCACTAGCTCGTTTCATTATTTCAATTATATATCATGTCTTCCTCTCGTACTTTTAAAATCATATAGGGTTTTTTTTTTTTTTAAGTCTAAGTTTCTTGTTATTTTCAACTTTTAGATGTAATGATTTTGACGATAGATTTACGGGGAATGAAAGTTTCAATTGCTTAGAGCAGGAGGCTATAATTACAACGATACTAAATATAATATAAAAAATCTATTGGAGCACGGCAGTGATTGGCGACAATAGCAGTGGTTCATAATTGCTAATAGTGAAAACAGTAATCAGCGATAATAAAATATTAATTTATTAACTAAAATAAATTAAAATAATTAAATTCTAATTTAATATAGACATACTTAAATTCTATGAGAAAGTGGTCTATTTTCTATATTTAGTGCTAAATGCGGATCTATACTGATAATACATGACACCAAACATAGTCCTAAGTTGCCCATTTGTGTAACTTTATTAATTATATAACTCATATGATTTTGCTCCTTTTAGCTTAGAGCATAGGTGGTCTGAGTTGATATAGGTGATTGGGTGAAGTTTTAAAATTTGATCTAAAATTAGAGCTTCCAAATTCGTAGAAAATTTAATTTTAAATATATAATAGATTTATATATATTTCATCATTTACATTAGAAACCTCATTTTAATTAACTCACTTGAGGTTGTTAGTGATAATATTGAGTTTAACAGAACTGCAAGATTGCAGTGAGCAACGAAACAGGAACAACAAACTACGACACTAGTAGGCAAAAATCACGAGCATGCGGAGAAGTGTTGGATGACAGCTCTGAGAATTGTGTGCATGCAACATGCACAAGAAAACAAAGTGCACAGAGACTTTGAAAGCAAAAGATGTGTGCGCCGAAAGTAGAGAGAGACGTGTGAAGCTGTTGGCCAAACCGTGTGACACTGTTCACACGGTTTTGGCATTATAAAAGGGAGCCTTATGATCAGTTATCAGTATCCCAAATGTGTGAGTAAAAATAGAGAGTAAAGTGGTGTGAGAGTTTTTTGTAAAGCTTTGATTTGTAAGCTTTGTAATTCTTTTGTGAGTAATATAAAAGAAGAGTTTTCTCTCCAATCACCTCTATTATTGTGTGTTTAATCACAACAAGTGGTATCAAGAGCTAAGGTTACTCGGAGGGATCCCGAAACTCGGTAACAGAGATTCGGTTTGGAAAGTCGGTTCCGACGAAAGTTGTCAAAAATCGATTTTGAGCATACCATCAGACTTTTCACGTCGAGACGAGCACGGTGGTATTTCCCGGCGATCAAACGGAGCACGGACGAAGCCGCACGCGCCGCACGCGCAGGTCAGAGAGCTCGCCACGTGCCCCAGTCGCAGTCACGCGCTTCACGCGCGCTGAAGGTTGAAGACGATCCAGTCAGCCGCCACGTGTCGCACATCAGCATCCAGTCAGCAGCCACGTCAGCGCCACGTCAGCTCAGTTGCCACGTCAGCGGTGTCTGGTAAATTTCAGATAGGTCCCTGAACTTTCTGGAAATTACAGTTTAGCCCCTATACTTTCAGAAATTTTCAATTTAGTCCCTGATTTTTTTGGAAATTGCATATTAGTCCCTGAAGTTTTCCGTAATTTCACTTTGGCCCCTGAACTTTTAGAAATTGCACTTTGACCCCTGTAATTTCTGGAATTTGCAATTTAGTCCCTGTGTCGGATTTTGACAAACGAAGTGTCATTTCCACCATTTTCGACCATTCCGGACGCAACGGTGAGGTCCGTTTTTTGAAATTCTTCTTAGAATTTTTATGATGGAGGGGAGCAACGGAAAAATGATTTTGTTAACCAGTACAAACTATTTCACATGGAGAGGAATGATGAAAGACCTTCTGTATGTGAAGGACTATGATGGATCGGTGTTTCTGGAGCAGAAACCAGAAGGAATGACCGATGGAAAGTGGGCTAATCTTCACCAGAAAACATGCAGTACTATTCGTCAGTGGATCGACGATAGTATCGTCAACCATGTCAGTGAAGAAACAAATGCACGTGACTTATGGAGAAAGCTGGAGGAGCTTTTCCGAGCAAAGACTGGCAACAACAAGCTGTACTACATCAAGAAGATGATGGGGTTGAAATACCAGGAAGGTACAGCTGCGGCGGACCATATCAACGATTTCCTCGGAACCATGAAGGAATTGTCTGGATTGGGCATAGACTTCGGAGATGAGGTAAATGGCTTAATACTCCTTAATACGTTACCAGAATCTTGGGAAACGTTCAGATCTACGGTGATAAATTAGCCGCAATGGGAAAGTCACTATGGAGATGGCAAAGACCAGGATATTCGAGGAAGAAAAGAGGACGAGAATGCAGGAGTCAGCATCAGCCTCAACCTCAGAAGCTCTAGTGACAGAAAAGAACACCAGAAGGGGGAGGAGTAAAAGCCGAGGCCCAGGGAGATCAAACAAGAACCGGGGGAAATCAAGAACAAGAGGAAGAGAACTGCGAGAGACTAAAGAAAGGAGCAGATAGTAAGAGAGCAAGAGTGATGAGTACTAAGTCCAAGAAGAGCCATGAAGCGGGATTGCTACAAACTGAAGAACGAGCAGTCCAGGAGAGATGGTGACTCTAATCAAGAAAGAGTTGCCACTACCACCGAAAAGACCTCCAAAGAATTTCATATAATATATGAGAAGATGTTGTGAATCTTGCCAGCCATGAGACCAGTTGGGTAATAGATAGTGGCGCATCCATACACGCCACATCTAGCAGAGACTTCTTTTCATCTTACACACCAGGGGACTACGGTGCTGTAAGAATGGGGAATGACGGACAGTCTAAAGTCGTCAGTATTGGAGACATCTGCCTTGAAACAGAGAACGGGACAAGGCTAGTGTTGAAGGGAGTCAAGCACATCCCAGATATCCGGTTAAACCTGATCTCAACAGGCAAGCTGGATGATGAAGGTTTCTGCAGCACCTTTAGTGACGGACGCTGGAAGCTCACTAAAGGATCAATAGTCGTGGCACGAGGTAAGAAAGATTCAACTTTGTATTTGATGCATGCTAAGCTTTCAAATAGTAGCATAAATACAGTCAACAGCAATGAGGCAGCCGAGCTATGGCACAAAAAGCTCGGTCACATGAGCCAAACAGGGATGGAGATACTACGCAGGCGGAATGTTCTTCCGGAATTGAAGAACTCACACTTACGGAAGTGTGAACACTGCATGGTTGGAAAACAGAACAGAGTATCCTTCCAGAGCTCCCCGCCTCAGAGGAAACCGGAGGTACTTGATCTCATACATTCAGATGTATGTGGTCCGATGTAGACACGAACACTTGGTGGGTCACTTTATTTTGTGACATTCATTGATGATCATTCAAGGAAGATCTGGGCATACACCTTGAAGAGAAAAGATCAAGTGTTTGGAGTGTTCAAGGAGTTTCACGCCCTGGTGGAGAGAGAAACCGGTAAGAAACTCAAATGCATCAGAACAGATAACGGTGGAGAATACATAGGTCCGTTTGATCAGTACTGCAAGACGCAAGGAATCCGACATCAAACGACACCTCCGAAGACACCTCAGCTGAATGGCCTAGCTGAGAGGATGAACAGAACCTTGTGCGAAAGGGTCAGAAGCTTGCTGTCACAAGCCAAGCTGCCGAAGACATTTTGGGGGGAGGCACTCAACACAACAGTACATGTTTTGAACATGTCCCCAGCGGTCGCACTGAAAGGTAATGTTCCTAACCAAGCTTGGACAGGTAAAGAAGTGTCATACCAACACTTGCACGTCTTTGGGTGCAAAGCTTTTGTACACATCCCAAAGGACGAGAGATCCAAGCTTGATGCGAAGACGCGACAGTGTGTCTTTATTGGCTATGGTCAGGATGATTTTGGCTACAAACTGTATGATCCTGTGGAGAAGAAGATCGTCAGGAGCCGAGATGTTGTCTTTGTTGAAGACCAGAACATAGAAGATATCAGAAAGGAATTGAAGACAATGCCCCAGCAATACAGAAATGTGAATCCAGAACCTCATACACCGGTGCCAGTACGAGTTGAAGATGAGGTTCCCAGACAGAAGGGTACAGGTGATGAAGCTCCCAGAGATGATGATCATGATCAACCACCAGTACCAGAAGCTACACCAACAGTTCCACAGAGAAGGTCAGACAGAGAGAAGCGACCTTCAACCAAATACTCTGCATATGAGCATGTGCTGCTTACTGACGGGGGAGAACCCGAGAGCTACCAGGAGGCTGTGGAAACAGATGACAGAGAAAAGTGGGAGGAAGCCATACAAGATGAGATGAAATCTTTGCATGACAATCACACTTTTGAGTTGGTGAAATTGCCAAGAGGCAAACGGGCTTTGAAGAACAAATGGGTGTACAGGGTGAAGCAACAGGAGCACACTTCACAACCCCGGTACAAAGCCAGACTAGTTGTCAAGGGATTCAATCAGAGGAAAGGCATTGACTTCGATGAAATATTCTCTCCAGTTGTGAAGATGTCATCCATTAGAGTGGTACTCAGCTTAGCAGCAAGCCTCAACCTGGAGTTGAGCAGATGGATGTCAAGACCGCATTTCTTCACGGAGATCTGGAAGAAGAAATTTTCATGGAGCAACCAGAAGGCTTCAGAGTCAGCGGGAAAGAGGACTATGTGTGCAGACTCAGGAAAAGCCTTTATGGTTTGAAACAGGCACCGAGACAGTGGTACGTGAAGTTCGAGTCAGTTATGGGGGAGCAGGGATACAAGAAGACAACTTCAGACCATTGTGTTTTCGTTCAGAAATTTTCTGACGATGACTTTATCATCTTACTGTTATATGTAGATGATATGTTGATAGTTGGCAGGAATCAATCGAGGATTGATAATTTGAAGCAGCAACTGAGTAAGTCTTTTGAGATGAAAGACTTGGGGCCAGCTAAACAGATTCTTGGCATCAGGATCGGTCGTGATCGGAAAGCCAGGAGGTTATACTTGTCACAGGAGGAGTACATCGAGAAGGTACTTCAGAGATTCCAGATGGACAAGGCTAAAGTGGTTAGCACTCCTCTTGCTACCCACTTTAGATTGAGTACGAGACAGAGTCCCTCTACTGAGTCAGAGAAGGGGAAATGAAACAGGTTCCATACACCTCAGCAGTGGGAAGTCTAATGTATGCCATGGTGTGCACGAGGCCAGACATAGCACACGCAGTTGGATTGGTCAGCCGGGTTTATGTCAAACCCAGGACGGGAACACTGGAATGCGATCAAATGGATTATGCGGTATCTTCGAGGCACTTCTAAGATGAGGTTTATGTTTTGGAAGCAGCGACAAACCAGTGTTGATGGGCTACACCGATTCAGATATGGCAGGAGATGTGGATACCCGAAAGTCTACTTCGGGGTATGTGATTACTCTCTCAGGAGGAGCTGTGGCATGGCAGTCAAGGTTGCAGAGGTGTGTTGCACTTTCTACAACAGAGGCAGAATTCATTGCAGTTACAGAAGCTTGCAAGGAATTGCTGTGGATGAAGACATTCGTCCAGGAATTGGGTTTCAAGCAGGAGAAGTACATTTTGTACTGCGATAGCCAGAGTGCTATCTATCTCGGTAAAAATTCCATATTTCATTCGAGGTCAAAACATATCGATGTGAGGTATCAACTGGATACGGGACGTCCTGAGCTCAAGGCTGTTAGAACTCAGGAAAATTCACACCGACGACAACGGTGCCGATATGTTCACGAAGGTTTTACCGAAGGAGAAGCTTGAAATCTGCCGTGCCATAGCCGGGATGACAAAACTCTCCACATAGTCATAGTGGAGAGATTCAGAGAACTACGATTGGCTTGATCCCAACTCAGGGTACGTAGGCAGTCATACAGATGCAGCCAGGGGAGGATCCTTTGGAGGATCCGGGTTTGGGTGATTGATGATCGGCTCAGATTTTATGGAAATCTTCACCGAGGGGGAGATTTGTTGGATGACAGCTCTGAGAATTGTGTGCATGCAACATGCACAAGAAAACAAAGTGCACAGAGACTTTGAAAGCAAAAGACGTGTGCGCCGAAAGTAGAGAGAGACGTGTGAAGCTGTTGGCCAACCGTGTGACACTGTTCACACGGTTTTGGCATTATAAAAGGGAGCCTTATGATCAGTTATCAGTATCCCAAATGTGTGAGTAAAAATAGAGAGTAAAGTGGTGTGAGAGTTTTTTATAAAGCTTTGATTGTAAGCTTTGTAATTCTTTTGTGAGTAATATAAAAGAAGAGTTTTCTCTCCAATCACCTCTATTATTGTGTGTTTAATCACAACAAGAAGCAGTGAGCACCAAATAAGAAATTGAAACACAGTAAATAACACCAAGGCGTGCATGAAGAACATCCCGGTTCAAGAAGGACCAAAGAATACGACTTAACCTCCAAGATACAATGATACTATCTTAATTTTCTCTGTTGTTTAATGAGTGTGATTGCTCTTTATATATAGACAACTCATGCTTTAATCTTGTTTAATAAGGATTAGTATTTCTGAATTCCAATAATACATGGTATATATTTTAAATAATTATATCACAAAAGGATTTAATTGTTTTAAATATAATTTGATACAAAATCAAACTTTTAAATTAATCTAAAATAAAAAAGGTTAAGCTTATTAGAAATGAGCCTATCCCACGCATGGGGGGTCCCCCTTGCACGTGAGTTATTGGGCGCGAGCGTCAATTTGAAATGATTCCAAGTTGGGTTATCATATAGGTTTGTCTTGTGCGCGTGTGCTTTGTAACTCCTCCATATATATAGTTTCTATATATAAACCATTTAAGACTCTTCTCCTTTTTCAATGTAGGATGAGTAATATTTTGAAATACTATACAATATATACTCGAGATATACAACAATCCCTCACATATTTCAAAATACACGCATGAAATCTTTCGTAGAATTTAATGCATATGAACTAGTACCTTTCGGGCTATGAAGCAAACACTAAGTAACTAATCATGTCCCACAGGAACTTGGTGAAACTTATATTTTTTATGAACCAATGTTGCCTTGATGTGAGACAGAGGATTAGAAACTTATATTAAACTCTCTCATTGTTTTATTGTCCTACGGTTTGACACTTTACGGCCATGTGTCTTTCTTGGAATTCATAAATATTCTAGAGATGCATGTCTAGCTCTCATAGGAACCGACCTAGTTCCACATTCATATAGATGAGCCTCCATCAAGCAAGTCTTACAGTTTTTCCACTCCACTACACAAAATCGGGCTATGAAGTTCATTAAAAGTACAATAACTCAACCTCACTCACTGTAAAATGCAACTTTCTCGCCATATAGATTACTCAAATAAAATAAAGAATTTATTTATTAAAATAATCAAATCGATAATACTACAAGACAATAAGTAATTTTTTATTACCCTTATGAACCTACTTCATAGGATCTTCAATCACAAAGGTAGGGTGGTTATTATCACTATTGTTTAGGATATAGACAAAAGTCTCATCCCCTCGACATACTTTCCACTAACCTCATATTTAGTGGCTTTGTCAAAGGATCGGTCAAATTTAACTCTGACCTTACAAAATCTAGGCTTAAAACCCCAGATTCCAACAGTTGTTTGATAATACTATGTCTCAGACGAATGTGTTTATTTTTCCTATTATATATCTTACTTCTTCCATTTACTATCACAGCCTGACAATCACAATGAATTGACACAGAAATAGGAGGGTGAACATAAATGGGAAGATCTGCTAAGAGGCTTCTCAATCACTCAACCTCAGAGCATTCATTCCCTAAAGCAATTAGCTCAAACTACAAGGTAGAAGGAGCTATATATGTCTGCTTGGAAGATTTCCAAGACACAAAACCTCTACTAAGGGTAAAAATATAACCACTAATGGATTTGATTTCTATGATTCTAAAATCCAATTTGCATCACTATACCCTTCCAGTACATGTGGAGAACTGTTAAACTGTAGTCCATAATAAATTTCGCCTCTCAAATATCTTGTAAGTCTATATATTATAACCTATTGATCTTTATTATGATTATGAGTATATATACCCAATCTGCTTGCAACAAATGCAATATTAGGCCTTATACTATTCATTAAATATATTAGGTTACTAATGATTTGGGCATATTTCTCTTGACCAATATTATCTTATGTATCTTCTTAAGATAGATATTGTTTTCATAAGGAGTAGCAAGTTACTTTCTATCATAATACCTATATTTTTTTCAAGAATTTCTCCATATATTGTTCATGTGATAACATAAAACTATCACAAGTTTTAGTGATTTTGATGTCTAAAATAACATTTGCTTCTCTCATGTCCTTCATATCGAAGTTAGAAGCAAGCATTATCTTGGTCTCATTTATCGTTTCCAAACTAGGACTCAGAATGAGCATGTCATCAATATACAAATAAATGATGACAAAAGTATCAATATCAATAGATTTGAAACATATATCCATTAGAACTTGATCAAATTTCTCATGCCACTATTGCATAGCTTGTTTTAAGCCATATAAGGACTTAAAAAATTTGTATACTTTATGCTCAGTGTTTAACACAACACAACCCTCTGGTTATCTTATGTAGATCTCTTCATTAAGCTATATATTGAGAAATATTATTTTTACATGCATTTGATGAATTAATAGATTATTAATTGCAGCCAATGCAATAAAAACTCTAATGGATGCAATCTGCGTCATAGGAGTATAAGTATCAAAGTAATATATATCTTTCTTCTGTGAGAATCCTTTGGCAATTATTCTTGCCTTATATTTTTTAATATATCTATCAGCTTTCAACTTTTGAAAATCCATTTTCACCTAATAGGTTTTGTACTTGAAGGAAAGTCAACTATTTCTCATATATGATTGCTCATGGTAGAATCTATGTCACTATTAATTGCCTCCCTCCGCAATGGTACATTACGAGAACTCATTGCTTCAATGAAAGTCCGAGGATCATTCACAGCAATAAAAACATAAAAATTATCACCAAAGTTAATGGTATTCCTTATTCATGTGTTTTTCATTGGTTTTGTCTTTGAACTTTCAAGAAAAAATACTAATCGTCTCATCTCTATGAAACTTTTGTTGGGACAGTTGTGGAACCCCTAGGGTCGGATCGGTGCCCCGCGCAGTGGAAATGGGTCTAATCCGTGGATATAAAGTATGGGTGTAATTTTAAATTATTTAATGAAATACTATATTCTATTATGAGTGTATAGGAAAAAATCGGGGCTGCATCGGAGTTCAGAAACTCAAAAACAGTGAAAAACAAAAATCAACGCGCGCCGTGAAGCATGAAGCCACGCGCTATAGTGCGCGCGCACTGTAGCGCACAGGCCTGAAATTTTTATTTTTTTCATTTGTTTAATTCTTTCTTTCCCAGTGAGCTGAAGGAATTGGGGTATTTTATCATAATTTCTTCCGATCTTCCCTAAACACTTCAAAAACACCCAAATTAATTTTTAACATCAAAACCAACATCAACACATGTTATAGAATAAAAATCAAGTTTGTAAAAAATATCAAATATTTTTTACAAAAATATAATTTATTCTAAATATGCACTTGCGTAAATTTTGAATCCAATACACAAACCAAATTTGAATCCCAATAAGAAACGTCTCGTGAATAATTCTAGGTCATCCAAAGGTGGTCAAGTGATTCTAAAATGGTAGACATAGCTCTAAACTTTAATTTAGAGTTCCAAACTCTAATTTTATGTTTATGTCTAACATAAATATTTTGACCTAATAACAAACATATTGTGTTTATACATTTAAAGTATCCTAACATAATTAATTAGCCTTATTTCAACATTAAGCTATGTGTTCATGCATCTAATACACAAATTAACATAGCTTAGGAAAATATCAAACATTACCTTAGTAAGCTTGATGCAAGATCCAATTTACTTCTCCTTTGTTGAAATGGTTGGAGAACCTCCAAGGTGTGAAAGCTTGACTTCAAGATCCAACCTTGATTTCCAATGCTAGCAAGCTTCACTTCAAGATCCAATCTTGATTTCTCCTAGATGAAATGTTGTAGAGACCTCACAAACTTCTCTAAACACTTCTCTAACTTAGGCTAATTTCTCTAAGAATTTACTTGTACTTGTACTTGTACTTGTAATTAAAATCTTCCTAAAGCTTGCTATTTATAGCAAAACTTAGGCAATTTTTAATTAATAAAAGTTGTAATCAACTTTTAAATGGGCTTAATCTAATTTGTCCAAATATGTATAATTAGGTGTGACTAATCTCTATTGTCTCCCACTTTAATTTAATCCAATTAAATCAAGCCAAGGATTAGGAAATGAAACAGTTAAATGTTTTGCACTTTGATTTAATCCAATTAAATCAAGCCAAAACCACCTATTATTACATACTTACAATTACCATAATATCCTCAAATGGTAGAGATAATTATGATTTTACAATTCAGCCCTTGTGTAATTATTGAATTAATCCAATTAATCCAATTAGGTCAAAGTAAATAATCAATGTTATCTAATAACACTTGATTATCTTAGTTGATAATTATAATATCGAATATTATATTTTATCAAAATTAATCGGCTACCCAAGTGCTCAACGAGTACATTTCATATTAGGACTCTCTAAGTTCAGATACATTCGTCATATAAGCCTAGCTAATATGTACGCAATTCGGCCACCTCCGAATTCGCGAAGAATACGAACGTCCTTTCTGAACTATACAAGTTGAGGTCATCACATATGTCTAACAATCCCTCCATCGTAGGCTATTCGAGTTATGCTTAGGAAACATAGAAAACACTGTCAAGTTTTCGAGGAGCACATCTCATGTCGACATGTCCACGATTCTTCATAACTGATGTGATCCACCCTAGGTGATCGACTTTGGTCAAAGCTTTAAGAATCGTGACTTTACTCACATGGATACCTAAACCCATTATAGTACACACACGGGCCAACGAATCCTATCTTGCTTCGCACTTGATTACTGAGTGCATCGGTCCACACCCAACGAACATCTAGAGGCCAGACCATGAAAGGTTTCTGACATACATGACATCAAAGTGTGAAGGATCTCACACAAAATCAATTGTATCCTATAGTCAAAGGATTACATATGCTACTCGACTCGAGGATATTCCTATTGACGGTGGTGTGTACTTCCAACTATTAGGAATCACATGTGAGTCATTCAGTATTCGCTTCAATGAATACCCACATGTCTATACGAGTTTTCAAAACTCATGGTACATCGGGTTAAACCATTGGAACTCCAATTCCAATATACGACATGTGCTAGTCTTCTAGGTTATAGGAATTCGACCGTAATCCAAAACCAACGACTGAATAGTTTACACCTAATGTCAAGAATATTTTAAGGTCGATGTCATTTTTAGCATATATATACATCAATCTAAAATACGTGTAATGACAATACCATTAATAAGGTATGAAATGAAAATGTAGTTATTTTATTAATGAATAATAAAATTTACAATTCAGATTGATACTCCAAGCACCAACTCCATCAGCTTTTTCTCAATAATGGCATTCTTAGGAAAAATACACTTAAAGAAATCAGCATTTGTAGACTCAATGATGGTATTTGCCTCAAATGCATTATCTTCATCTCAAAGTACCAAAAATCTATAAGCAGAATTATTTTGGGCATACCCTATGAACATACAGTCAATGGTCTTAGGTCCCAATCTTATTTTTTTAGATTCAGGTTTAAGAACCTTTATTAGACACCCTGACACTTTGAGGTATGATAAGTTATGCTTGAGGCCTCTCCATAACTCATTGGGTATCTTTCTTATTCTCTTATAGGGTATTATGTTCTAAATCAGGCAAGCAAACAATACAGATTCCACCCACCATACAAATTTAGTCGTCAAACTTATTAACATGACATTTACCATGTCCTTCAATATTCTATTTTTCTTTTCAGCTACACCATTTGACTCGGGTGAGTAAGAAGGTGTCACTTCATGAATGAATTGTGGTTCTCATAATGAGTATTCAATATACTCGACCCTTATTCACCTCATTTGTCAATTATTAATCTTTTTATCTTTATATTAAGTTGATTTTCAACTTCATTCTTATAAATCAAGAACTTTTCACCAGCCTCGGCCTTATTTCGCAAAAGATATATCCTCGTATACCTTGAGTAATCGCCAATAAAGGTAATATAATATATATTTTTTCCTTTGCTTTAAATCACCAAGATCACTATCATATAAGTTGATAAGTTCAGCTTCTCTATTTAGAATCTGTTTACATGTCTTTTTTATAGATTTAGCTTCCACGCTCATATCACATTTGTCATTCGATAATTATAAATTATACAGTAAATCAAGTTTTCAATTTTAAATTTTAAAAAACTCACATGACCAAGTTTACAATGTCATAAATCAGATGAGATAACTATAAGTAGAAGAATAAGCATTTTCATTTATAACGACATTGAGTATATTGAGTTTGAAGAGTTCTCCAGAACAATAACCTTTTCCCAACAAACATCCTCATTCTTAGTTGTTATAATTTTATCACCCTCAAATGATACTTTTACTCCAGTCTTACTGATGAGGCCCAAGATGTAGCCTATGATGCACAAGGATGGACCACTACGGTGCATGTTCCAGAGGGTCCAATCACGAGGTCTCGAGCTAAGAAGATCCAAGAAGCAATGCATAAATTCGTACAGAGGACCATATCTGATTATTCACGAGCCTCTACTACATTGAGTATGGGCTTGAAGCTGGACGATCCTATGGTGGTGAACCTTATTCAGGCCGTGGAACATCAAGATAATTAGGCTTACTTTAGCACATTTATTTGTTAATTATTTCTATTTTTATTCGGAGCTTGACATTTATTTTAATTCGGCCCTTTTATTTATGTTGGCGTATTATTTAGAATTTATTGTTATGATTGGGAATTAGGTTAAATATGCATGGGTTTGCACGTGGGGTTAGCCTAGGTTAGTTTTAGGATACATGTTTGTTGGCGTGTGAGTAGTTTGATCTTTTCATATTTTGGGTTAGGGTTTTGGATAAAGTCTCCTTATAAAAGGCTAGCTTTAGCTCTATTTTCAAAGACACGTCTTTTAATAAAATTAACTATTTTTCGTGAGTATTGAAAAATCCTCAACTTGTTCTCACTGGTTTTTGCTTATCAAAAGTTTGTTAACCCTTTGTGGCGCCCCCATTATCACTATAGGTTTATGTCGTTTGTTCTTTAGAGGTTTAGAGTTTCAACCAGAACTGTCTTGGTTTTCTTAAGAACGATCTCAATCTCGTGTGGGTTTGCTTGGCTTGTTCTAGGCAGGTTCTCATCACTTGGTATTAGAGCAAAGGTTCCAAGGTCAGATTTTATCCTTTTATTTTCTTCGTGTTTCATTCATTAAATAAAACAGTCTCGTTTTTTGTTTCCATTTAGTTTTGCTTCTTGTTTTTGTCTTGTTTTGTTTCCATCGATTTTTACTTATTGTGTTTCGTTCTTCACTTATTTCAATCAGTCATTGTCTTAATTTTGAATCATTGCATTATTTCCTTGTATTTTTGAGTCAATAGAGTCAAAACAATTCTGAACAAATATCGTCCAGAATTTTCCAACCGCGCACCAAACTTTAAACAGTCGTATCTTTTAATCCAGTAAGAGTTATGAGACCCATAATATATTGATTTATAAGTACTCGAGGAGCCAAATTCGATAGTGGTTGGCCAAACTCTATCCGTGTACATATCGACTCTCCAAATCTCTATCAAACATTAGATATGGTTTATACAAGTTTCATTTTGATTTTAGTGTTTTGAGTCAGTTTCTTTGTGTTTTTTTTTTTCATGTTCTTAATGATTCTTTGAGTATTTAATCATTATTGGTGTCTTTCAAGTAAATGGTTGATTTATAAACATAATTTGATGGACAAAAAAGTATTTATCTTTCGCACGAGATGCCTTGTCAATAGTATATTATTTAGTATGATTATTAATAGAGGGAATCACACAAATTTAACTAGCACTACCCTTGTATAAAAATTGGGATTACGATTGATACCTTTTGATAGAACTTATAAGTGGATGAGTGATTTTGGAGAGTTCGAGGTTGATAAGTAGGTTGTGGTAAGTTTTGCAATTGGGAAGTATGATGACCAAGTAGTGTGTGACGTGGTTCCTATGTGTCATACATGTTTTATTAGGTAAGCCTTGGTATAAATTCAATATAGTTTATGATATGGATATGAATATGTATAAATTTAGGTATGGTGGAAAAATTATCAAACTTGTTCCTTCAACCCTATAATAGGTCTATAAGGAAGAATTGTATATGCAGAGGAGTGAAGACGAGTGGGCTAAGAGGAGGAGTGTATTACTGAGTTTAGAATGTTACTAGAAGACCTTCCAAAATTAATAGGAATTGTCCTAAGTACCTAGCTGAGCTTCAAGAGAAAAAAAATACAGGTAAATAAGATTTACTTGTTATTGAATCTCTATTAGTGGAGGATGATAAATCTGCATGGATTGTTGATTCTGGAGCCATGTTTGTTCTTGTTTATAGCTACTTGATTCATGGAAGAACCTTGCTGAAGGTGACTTTATCATAAGAGTCGGGACGGGGGATGCTGTTTCAGCTAGAGTAGTGAGAGTTTCAAATTTGAACTTTAATAATTATTATTTCTGTTTAAACAATGTGCTTTTTATTCTTGATTTTCCCAGGAATTTGATTATGTAACAAAACTTATGGAAAATGATTTCTCTATTTCTTTTGATAATAAATTATTTATTATTAGTAGAAATGAATTAATAATATGCACGGGAAACTCCGAGAATAATTTATATGTGTTAAGGTCGTTAACACATAATTCACTGTTCAATACTGAAATGTTTAAGATTGAAAAATCTAAAATAAAATGACAAAAGATTTCTCATGATGACACATATTTGTGGCATCTTAGACTTGGACATATTAACCTTGACCGGATATATAGATTAATAAATAACGGAGTTTTAAACCAGTTAAAACTTGATACTTTACCAGTCTGTGAATCATGTCTAGAAGGCGAAATGACGAAGAGATCTTTTACTGGAAAAGGTATAAGAGCCAATGAATCACTTGAGCTAATACATTCGGACGTTTGCGGACCGATGAATGTAAAAGCCCGAGGTGGTTATAAATACTTCATCACTTTTATTGATGATTATTCAAGATATGTGTATGTTTACCTAATCCAGCACAAGTCAGATATATTTGAAAAGTTCAAAGAGTATCGTACTGAAGTTGAGAACCAGTTAGGTAAAACCATCAAACTTCTATGATCGAATCGTGAAGGAGAATACCTTGATAGAGATTTCGAGGAATTCTTAGTTGAGCATGAAATAGTATCCCAGCTCACAGCACCTGGAACACCACAGCAAAATAGTGTTACAGAAAGGAGAAATCGAACCCTACTAGACATGATGAGATCAATGTTTAGTTACAGTGCACTACCTAGTTCATTATGGGGGTATGCATTACAAACAACAATGTATATCCTGAATGTATTTCCTTATAAGTCTATCCATAAAACTCTCTTAGATTTGTGGAATGGTCGTAAAGCTAGTTTGCGATATTTTTGCATATGGGGTGTCCGGCACATGTGCTGAAGAACAATACTACAAAGTTGGAACCACGTTCAAAGGTGTGCCTATTTATAGGTTATCCTAGGAAACTAGGGTGGTTTATTTTATAGTCCAAAAGATAACAGAGTATTTGTGTCGACAAATGCTATTTTTATTGAAGATGACTATATGTGAGAGTTCAAACCTCGAAGTAAAGTGTTACTTGAGGAGTTACTTGATGGTTCAACTAGCACACTATCATCAACTATTGACAAAAACATAACACCTTCAACATCTGAGCGTCAAATGTAAGTTTAACAGAATAACATACCACCTAGACGTAGTGGGAGGGTTGTACAACAACCTGATCACTATCTGGGAGATGGAAAGGCACAAGTTGTCGCATCCAGTGATGGTATGGATGATCCATTGACCTATCATAGTGCAATGGATAATTTTGATAAAGAGGAATGACTCAAAGCCATGAACCTCGAGATAGAGTCTATGTACTCCAACTCATTCTGGGAACTTGTAGACCAACCTGATGGAGTAAAACCCATAGGTTGTAAGTGGATCTACAAGAGAAAAAGAGAAGTAGATGGGAAGGTACAGACCTTCAAGGCTAGGCTAGTAGCCAAGAGTTATACCCAGAAAGAGGGAGTCGACTATAAAGAGACTTTCTCGCCAGTAGTCATGCTAAAATCCATCCGCATTTTTCTTTCCATTGCCACATATTATGACTATGAGATTTGGCAATGGACGTTAAGATTGCATACTTTAATGGCAATCTTGATGAGAGTATCTATATGGTACAACCAGAGGGGTTCATAACCCAAGGTCAGTAGCAAAATGTTTGTAAGCTGCAAATGTATATTTATGGACTTAAGCAAGCATCTCGATCTTGGAATATAAGATTTGATACTATGATCAATTCTTATAATTTTAAGTAGAACATCGATGAGCCTTGTGTTTACAAGTGCATCATTAATGATAATGTGGTTTTTCTTATTTTGTACGTTGATGATATTTTACTCATTGGGAATGATGTAAAGATAATATCGGACGTGAAAATCTGACTAGCTAATTAATTCCAAATGAAAGATTTGGGAGAGGCTAGTTATGTACTTGGGATCCAGATTATTCGGGATCGCAAGAGACGACTGTTAGCAATGTCTCAGGCATTCTATATCGATAAGATTCTTGTGCGATTTGGAATGCAAAATTCCAGGAAAGGTAATTTGCCTTTCAGAGATGGAATTCATTTGTCGAAGGAACAGTCTCATATGAAACCTTAAGGAGTTGAGGAAATTAGAGATATCTCATATGCCTCAGCGGTTAGAAGTCTTATGTATGCTATATTATGCTCGAGACCGGACATCTTCTTTGCAGTGGGAGTAGTCAGTAGGTTTTAGTCCAACCCAAGACTGGATCATTAGGTGTCTGTGAAATATATTCTCAAGTATCTTAAGAGAACGAAAAATTATATGTTAGTATATTCTGGTGAGGATATGATCCTCAAGGGATATACAGACTCTGATTTTCAGACGAATATCGATTCTGGGAAATCAACATTCGTATCACTGTTCACCCTAGGTGGTGAAGTCATTCTGTGGAGAAGTATAAAGCAATCTTGTATTGCTGACTCCACCATGGAGGCTGAATATGTAGCAGCTTGTGAAGCAGTTAAGGAAGCAGAATGGCTCCGTAAGTTCTTAGGAGATCTGGAAGTTGTTCCATATATGGATAAACCATTCACACTTTATTGCGATAATAGTGGTGCAGTGGCGAATTCCAATGAACCAAGAAGCCATAAGAGGGGAAAGCATATAAAGAGAAAATATCATCTCATCAGAGAGAGAGTGCAGAGATGAGGTGTTTCTGTCACACAGATTGCATCCTAAGAGAACCTGGCTGATCCATTTACAAAGACCTTATCAGCTAAAGTTTTTAAAGGTCACCTAAAGGTTTTAGAATCACATGACATGTCCTATTTGTTATAGTTCAAGTGAGAGATTGTTGAAATATATGCCCTAGATCTTCATGTATTGTAAACAGAATTGTTTATTGAAATAATAGATGCATTATTCATTTATCAAAATTATTTGAATTAAATCACATGTTTTAAATTATCTTATTTACCCTTGATTACTCTAATGCTTTCAGACTTAGTGTATGAGTGATACACAATAGGATTTAAGTCTGAAGTTAGTAATCTAAAATAGTCTATAGAGAGCAAGCAAAGCGGGTACTTTGTTTGTGGTTTATCTATAATTGCGGTCCATTCTATACTTATATAACGACCTTGATCTGGGATCATTCAAGGAGTGACATGAGAATGGAGGCACCTTATATGATGCGATCATATAGGACTGGAACAAGATAGAGATGAATATCTTATAATATCTGTTAACTGAAGAAATTCATTTTTTCTACTAGATGATCATATATGGATTGATCTTAATCATGAGTGTACTACGAACTCCTGTATGGCAAGCTATATCCTTTGATTTACTAAGGTGAGGTTGGTATAGCAGTCCCAGCCAATAACTACGTATTTTGGGGATATGGTTGGGTGTGTAGCTAGGAACGTTTTACATAGACATAGAGTTCACTCATTCTTACGAGAAGTATAAGAGTATCTCTCTTAAGAGTTGATTCGTTACTTGAACAATTAGAGCGCTCCAGTCTTTCTATTGCGAATAGAAAGATTAATATTCATAATAGTTATGAATCAATTGTTCATTAGAGAATCAATGGTACTTAAGGTATAAAATAATTAGAGGAGTATAACGGACTTAGGACCCGGCTCTAATTATGAGATATTCGTGAATGGTCAATCCGTATGTAATAACTATATCGATAGACACCGAAGTTGTTCGGCGTATATTTTCCATCTACGACAACGAGAGTGCAATTTCGAGTTTTTAGTGGAATAATGCAAAGTTAATAAATCATAATATTTAATTAAAGAGTTTAATTAATATTTCGAGATTATTGAAGCTTGGAACTGTAAGTCCATTTGGTCCCCACGGTAGCTCGATTAACTGTAGCAAACCTAATATAATTGGATTGTCTAATTATATACTCACATATAAATTAATTCACAAGTGTAAACTACATTAAATTAGTTTAATATAATATTTTCTAGAATTGTTTGATTATGAGATAATCAAATTATAATCATGATTATTACATCATTTTGATAATGCTAGATTATAAGATAATCAAGTAATAATTATTACATAATTATTACATAATAATTATGTCATTATTTTGATAATGGTATAAGCATTATCTAGACAAACCATTATGGCTTGCCATAATGTCCAAGCATTTTGTCTAAGATTAGGTGTCACCTAATTACTTAATTTTGTCCATTTCACATGTCTTTACTTGGCATTCCATTAATTGTGTTGGCCATTACCATAGAATGACATGTGAGGATTTATGATAAGATTGGTTGGCTTTTGGAAAAGAATATAATCTCTATCATTTCCACTAAAATGTTGAGGATGGGAATAGACATATTATTCACACAAGTTTGTGAGAGAGTGAAAGAGAAAAGAAAATCCAGAATTTTCTCTTAAGTGTTGAGAGAAATAAATTTTTCTCAAGTATTGAGAATAGAAAGAAAATTAGAGTGAGTTAGATCTTCATTTACTTCATTCAATCTTTCTAAAAGCCAAAGATATTGTAACAATATACTTCTCTAAATAGTTTAGAGATTTTTCTTAGTGAGTGAAGCCTACACTTTGGTTTTTTGGTTTCGAGTCATAGTTCGGAAGATTGGGTGGTTGATCCAAGCATCGGATCTCAAAAGAAACACATCCACATCGAGGAGCAAATCCATTCACCAAGAGTTAGTGGAATTAGGTTTCAACAAAGGGAGAATGCAAGAAATTTTTCAAGGTCGATCCCGGAGCCAATAGCATTTCCGCTGCGTATAAGGAAATGTGTTTCCTATTAAGAAAATATTGGATATCTTCCATGAGCATTTTTTATTTGCCTAAAATGAATAAGCATGTCATGCGCATTTGTGATGGTGCATTACTTGTAGAGAGAAAAATCTAAAGTTCAACCACATGTACTTTATACAACGTTACATGTTCCCCAGGCACCATAGGTAGATGTTTCCATGGACTTTGTGTTAGGATTGCCTAGATCTAGGAAGGGATGAGACTCTATTTTTATTGTGGTTGATCGTTTTAGCAAGATGACACACTTTATGTTGGGGTCATATCAGGGAGGCGCAACGTAAGGAGCGCAGTTCAGGCAAAATCGTAGTTTAAAAATTTTAAACTTACGAATAAATTATTCAATATCTAATATTGATAATTCATTCATAATTCACCTAAACATATTTATTCGATATCATATAATGATATAAATAATATAGAAACATCGCGAAACTTTTGCGAAAATATTTTTCCCTAAAATAGCATAAAACACGTTTCCGGCCGAACCGACCGACCAATGCACATGGGGGACTACCCAGGTCAGCCCCAAAAACATTTGGACAGTTCGTGGACTGTCCAAATAGTGCACAGTTCACTGTTTGGGTAGCCGTTACCCGGTAACGCCGTTTTTCGCCGTTTTCGCGTATTTTCACTCCGAAACAATTTCCGATAAATATTTTTCTTGGGCAATTAAAATAAACCAATTTATTCTAATTACTCAATAAATAAAAAACTGAATTTTTATCTGAAAAATCAGATTTATCAATAATTTCCATGAGACCCATAAACTTTGGATTTTGATCATTTTGGTCCTTAAATTGTCAAATACATATTTAAGTGATTCCAAATCAATCCCAAAAAGATTTATACATGTCTAATACATGAAAATACAATTTTCAATAAAAATTCCAATTTTTTATGAAATTAACGAACAGCCCCAAGATTTTCCAGGATTTGCAATTTGGTCATTTTGATTCAAAACACATCAAGATTAAATCCAATCAATCTCAAATTTAATATAAATCATATATACATCAAATTAAATCACATATATGAAAATCTCCAAATTTGAAAAGGGTTATGAACCCTAATTTTTCAATTTCCACAAATTGTCAAAATACACCAAATTAAACAAATTCAATACTTTAATCAATCCAATACCACACCAATCAAGTATCACCATCATGAAACAACTCAATAACAATTCTAGGTTATTTATGAATGGCTAAGAAACTCTAGAATTACAACTTTATTCACCAATTAATTAAATAAGCTTAATTACTCCTAATTAGCTTATTAATTAATTATACATGCTAAACACCTTCAAACAAGTTTCCAACACAATAATTCACAAACCCAAAGAGTATGGACATCAACTTAGCAATACAAATTGAAGCTAAGATTAATAGAAACAATTTCCATGTAGAAGAAAGCATGAAAATACTTACAAAATCCAACTTTTGCCTTTGTTTTCTTTCTTTTTCTTCCACCTTTGCTCTCAATTCTCTTTGTAAATATTTGTGTAAGTTATCTTGTGTGTGAAAAAGAAAACAAAATAATTTTGTTAAAACAAAATCCCCTAGGCCGAATTTCACAAGCAATAAATCAAATAACAATTATTTAATTTTGTTGCATTTCCATTGGCACACCTTTTGCTTTAATAAAGTTAACAATTATCTTTAATAAAGCAAACACCAAATGGACCACTAATATCAAGCCAGTAAAAAGGAAAAATCATTACTAAAGATATTTATTTTATTAATTAATTTAATTATTTAACAATTAAATAATTAAATAATAAATATAAATATCTTAAATATATGTATTATATTTACATTAAATATCTCAAATATATATATATATATATATATATATATTAATGATATATATTAAATATCACAATTTGATATTTAATGAATGTGTATTTAATAATATCAAATATTAAATACAAATACACATTAATTCAGAAATGACCGTTAGGTCCCGATTGCATATATTTTTCGTTTAACCATTAAATGAGTTATAAATAATCAGTATTATTCATAACAGTTGTCCTAGTACTCTACGAGTATATTTCATTAGTGAGACTCTCTAGATTCAGGCATATCCGTCACGAAATCCAATTTTGTGTCCATAATTCACCCACCCGTAAATTATGATGACCACGTATAATTTCGCTAAATCATACAGGTCGAGGTCATTGCATACGTATAATCCCTCCGTCACAGGTATCCGGATTATCCCAGAGATATAGATATAAACGTCAAATCTCTATAGGTATAATCGTGTCGACGTATTTATTAGCAATCTTCTAAATAACACTCGGAACTTACTTCCGAAGTATTCCATGGCCATGGATTTAACAGATTTCTAATCATATAATGAACACCTATGTCATGTACACGGGACTGACGGATCCTATCTTGATACACACATGATATCATGAGCATGAGTCCACACCCAACGACCAGGCGGAGGTCTGATCTAAATAGATCGGTGACGTGACTGCCATCAAAGTGTGGAGGATAACTCTTATATCCACAGTGGTATCTCAAGTCAAATAATCACTATGCTACTCAACCCAAGAAGATTTATATTGACGTTGGTGTACCATCTATTAGGTAATCTTCAGTGAGTAGTTCATTGTTTATCAAATTAACACCTACACATCTATATGAGTCTCCATCAGACCAAGTCTGATATACGACATGTACTGGTCTCGGTGGATTTTACTAACCGACCTGTGTCAGTAAATCTTGACCAAGAACTTAATTTGATAATATATTTCTAGTAGTGACTCTTCTCATTGTCAAATACAAGCTACATTGTAATTGCGCACTACATTATATATTATCGGGTCTTTGTCTAATATATATATATATATATATAATATATATATATATATATATATATATATATATATATATAATATATATATATATATATATCACTAAACACGATTTAGTTTCAATCTAATGAATTAGATCGAACATATATAATAAAAGACAAAATGTGCTACCATAAATAAGTAATATTAAGGAAAAATATATTGCTCATATTCATGAATCGGACATAAATACAGTCCGGATTGGCGCTCTGAGCACCAACCCTAACACTTTATTGCATGCCAAAAATCAGATAATGCCACACACATTGCTAACCTATTTTTTCGAGAGGTTATTCATTTGTATGAAGTACCTCGGAGTATAGTATCAGATAGAGATGCAAAATTTTTAAGTCACTTTTAGAAAATTTTATATGGTAAACTGGGAACTAAACTTTTTTCCACCACCTGTTACACACAAACTGATGGTCGGACCCAAGTCGTTAACAAGACTTTGTCCCCCAACTCTTGCATACTATTATTTCTAAGAATTTGAAGCCATAGGAAAAATGTTTGCATTTCATTGAGTTTGCATATAATCATAGTATTCATTCCACTACTTCTTATTCTTCTTTTGAAATTATATATGGTTTTAACCCAATAATACCTCTGGATTTATTGCCTTTATCCGTTGATGAGAGGGTTAGTGTGGATGGTAAGCGCAAAACCGATTTGGTCAATTCTATTCATGAGAAAGCACGAAATCACATTAAAAATAAGAATGAGAAATATGCCTCGCATTCCAACAAAGGCAGACGCCACGTATCATTCGAACCAGGCGATTGGATTTGGGTGCACATGTGCAAAGAGGGATTCCCAAAGCAATGACAGTCCAAGCTCTAACCAAAAGGTGATGGCCCATTTGAGATTCATGAGAAGATCAATGACAATGCCTATAAAGTATATTTTCTAGGTGAGAATAACATTTTCGCGTCATTTCATGTTTCTAATCTATCTTTGTTTGATGCAGATTCGAGGTTAAATCCTTTTAAGAATAAGGGGAATGATGAGGCCCGAGATGCATCCCATGATGCACAAGGATGGACCACTACCGTGCATGTTCCAGAGGGTCCAATCACGAGGTCTCGAGCTAAGAAGATCCGTGAAGCAATGCATGGATTCGTACAGATGACCATATCTGATTATTCACGAGTCTCTACTACATTGAGTATAGGCTTGAAGCTGAACGATCATATGGTGATGAACCTTATTCAGGCTTTGGAACTTCAAGATAATCAGGCCTACTTTAGCACATTTATTTGTTAGTTATTGTTATTTTATTTGGGGCTTGACATTTATTTTAATTCGGCTCTTTTATTTATGTTGGCTTATTACTTAGGATTTATTGTTATGATTGGGAATTAGGTTAAATGTGCATGGGTTTGCACGCGGGGTTAGCCTGTGTTAATTTTATAATACACGTTTTTTGGGCGTGTGAGTAGTTTGGTCTTTTCATATTTTGGGATAGGGTTTTGGTTAAAGCCTATTTATAAAAGGCTACATTTGGCTCTGTTCTCAAGGACACATCTTTCAATAAAATAAACTATTTTTCATGAGTATTGAGAAACCATCAACTTGTTCTCACTGGTTTTGGCTTATCAAAGGTTTGCTAATCCTTTGCGGCGCCCCCATTAGCATTCTAGATTTCTGTCGATTATTCTTTAAATGTTTATAGTTTCAACCCGAACTGTCTTGGCTTTCTTGGGAGCGATCCCAATCTCATGTGGGTTTTCTTGGCTTGTTCCATGCAGGTTCTCATCACTCACCCAATAAAAGAACAAATACCAAATTGTATCTGATTTTCGGAACATGAAGCACAATACTTAGTGAAAGGATTTTTCTCGAAGTTAGTTTAAAAGAATTTTACATTTCCCTAAAAATGTGGTAGATCATGAATCACCAAGGTAAATTATTTTTTCTCCTTCCTTTACTAGATTATAATCAAAGAAGGAGTTCTTATCGCCACATAAGTGTTAAATAGCCTAGAGTCAATAAATCAATCCTCGTTTCTAGCAATCACATTCACTTCAGAGACAACCACAACAATAATGATGTCTTCTTCTCCTTCAACTAGATTAGCTTTAGGAAAATTCTTGTTGTGTTTCTTCTTTTGTTCTTTGTTTATGCATTGAGCAGCAAAGTGCCCAGGCTTTCCATAAATAAAGCAATGCCCTTTCTTTTTGGCTTTTTGGTTTTTGCCTTTATTATGATTTTTCGTGTTGGGATTATATTGTTTCTTATTGGGTTAATGAGTATTGTCAATTAGATTTGACTTGGAATGTAATTCGTTAGAGCTCTCATTCACATCTCTAATTCTATTTTGCTCTTCAATCATAATATGTATAATAGCTCATTCAAGACTTATACGTTTCTTCTTATATTTCATAGTTTTTATATAGACTCTCCAAATATAAGGAAGTTTCTCAATTAAACAACTAGTCACAAATGGCTGAGGGAGTTTTATATAGTGTTCTAAAACGTGGTGTGTAGCTCCACTAGGCTTCGCGTTTTCGCTCGATGGTAAGTTGCCGACGCGCCTAACCCTTAATCAGTAAGGTTAGGCGGTTGTAAATTGAAGGACAAGAATGAAGGTGGTAGAGTTGAAGAAGAATGAGAATAGAAGAGAAAAAAATAAATTATTTTAAATTTTTTGGGAAATGGTGATGATAGAAATTGTGGGGAGTAGGGACCCTCTAGAGAAGCTTTAGTTGGAAAATAATTCAATTGGTGCTAACATCTGGCAGACAATTCTGCACAGGTTTTAAACTGCTTTGGGAGTTGAACTATAGATAGATATAAAATAAGGTATTTTCAACTTTAAATTAGGGTGTGTCCCACTGATTTATCAATTATATTGAAATTTTATTTAAATAGTACTGGAAAGTGGGTTGTGACTAGGGATGACAATTTTACCCGCAAAAACCCGTCCGTAATGGGTATGATTTGGTAAATATATTAGTGGGTGTGGTGCGAGTTTGGTAATTTAAAGCAAATTCCGCTGCGGGTGCGGTGCGGGTTTGGTAATTTAAAGCAGAACCCGCTGCGGGTGCGGTGCGGGTTTGGTATTTAAGAAAAAAATGCGGGTATCCGCATACCCGCAATATTATTTTTTATTAATTAATATTTTTAGGACAATATAAAAAAACTTTCATATAAAAACAACTAACAAAACCTAAACCTAACACACTAATCCACAGTTCTACACTCTCACTCAGCAGCAGCCCGCAACCTGCCCAACTGAAGATTTTTTGCATGACTATTATTGTTTTTTTTTTTAATCACACTTGTTAATAAAATTATAATACAAAAATTTGGATTAAGTTCACATGATCAAACGGGAGAGGAGTAAAATAAGCTAGTGTTTACTGCAACTTCAGTAGCTTTCCTGCTTCTTCATTACACTTACACCACTTGAGCCTTGTAAGCATCACTTTCATTACACTTAGCATAAAAAATATGACCAAAGATTGGTGATTACTTTTTAGCTTATTGTCGATTGAGTTGGCTAACTTTGATCATTATAATTATGAAGGGAAGAACTCGTTTTAATTATGTTTATAAGAAAAAATAAACATATGGTATCGAGTCTTTCATACATTATGTTATCTATGTACTGTATATACATACATTGCATGTTGTATATGTCAAATGAAAAACAAATGTGAAAACTACAGCTAGAAATTAAAAATAAATTATTTAATTAAAAAAAATTATATTATTAAGAACACAAAGTAATTCAATATATTAAAAACCCGCAAAAAATCCGTTGGGTACCAATGGGGTTTGGTAATTTATTTTTATATGCGGTGCAGGTTTGGTAATGAAACTTAAAACCCGCAACGGGTATGGTGCGGGTTTGGTAATTTATTTACATATGCGGGTATGGTGCGGGTTTGGTAATTTATTTACATATGCGGGTGCGGGTTTGGTAATAGCAAACCCGCACCATACCCTACCCACTGTCATCCCTAGTTGTGACATACTATTTTAACTTTACTAATTTAATAATTAAAAAACATACTAATTCATTAAATGTTATTGGAAGTAGGCACACTGCCATAGTACATAGACATACTTTACTTTGTATGTTTCTCCATCTGTAAATAAATCCAAATTTTTTAATAAAAAACCCAAGTTTCTTATATTTTTATTGGTTTCTAATCAAATTGATTATCTATAAATCTTCTCCATAACTCAAATGACATTTTTCTAAGATGAATTTTTCCAAATTTCACCAAATCCAAAAACCCCCAATTGACATGAAACTCTAATCTTTTTTAAAAAACCCAAAAAACCCTTATTTTAAGAGTCGATCGAGTAATTTCATAGTCCCTGCCTAATCCTTGCCTAGCCATCTGAGGCGCTAGGTGCCGGATTACCGCCCGACTAACGTCTAGTGAGTTTTAAAATATCGGTTCTATATCCTCATTTTTTAGATTATTTATCAAAATGTGGTAGTCATGAATTTGTTCAAACAATGATTTATCATCCACTATCCTATAGTACAAGAAATCTCGAATGAAATAATATTGGGTACCAATATCATCTACCATTTATTTTTTGTTACCTATGTCCAATATTTATGAAGCATTTTTATCAGGATAATAGATATTATAGAGTGAGATGATAAAGTGTTAAAAATGGTATACCTATAGATTTTATTTTCTGCATACTAGGCCTAAAACTTCTTACCATAATTATCACCTCTAGCTATTGGCGATGATGCTTTAAGAGTGGGAGCAAGATCATGTACATCGAGAATGTCGTAGACCTTCTATTGCCAGCGTTTGAAGTGATCATTATTGAAGGGCTCAATCTTAGATGTCTGGCACCAGTCATTCAGACAGTCGATGAAGATGTAATATATATATCACTCATACATTGGTATGAAGATTGTTAGTGACAATACTGAGTGATATAACATAATTGTAAGATTACAGTGAGCAGCAAAGCAAAAACAACAACATACTACAACCCTAGTAGGCAAAAATCATAAGCACGAGTAGGACTAGGAGCAGTAAGTACCAAGTAATAAATTGAAACCTACCATCAAGACCTGAAACACAATAAACAAACAAACCAGGCCAATGCGTGCACAAAGCACTGTCTTTAAGATAAAATTTCGATCCTCGTGGGATAATATTCTGGTGCAAGAAGGACCAAAGAATGCGGCTTGACCTCCAATATATAATAGCACTATCATAAGGTTGAACAACCAAGTATGATAGTTTAGAACACAAAAGAACGAATGAGAGATTTAATGGAAGAGAATAGCTCTGAATTTTATATGTTGTTTAATGAGTGTGAATGCTCTTTATAGATAGACAACCTCTGCTTGAGCATAACTAGAGGCATGAAAATGGGGTTTTAGAACTTATAGCTCATGCTGATAATCGAGTTAGAGAATGTTGAGTATAACTAAAGGTTTAGAAATGTGGTTTCTTTGATGCACAAAGATTGCTGTAGCATGACGGTTGTATAGTGTGTTCAACAGAAATTTCATGGAATGAGAATGAAAAATTACCTCTCAGTCAAGAATTTGAGAGATTATTCACTGAAGCTCATGGACTTTGGTGTAGTATGTGCGAGCATGGCAAAAGGTATTATATATAAAAATCAGATATTAAAGTAAGACGAATAGACCGTTGGAAAATAATGTGATATAGCTGATGAAGTAAGGTTGGTTATGAGCATGCAGTCAGTTGAAAGTTGGTGGCCTAGGAAATAGCGTGTGAATCCGACGACTTGTGATTTCAATTCTAAAGGGGATTCGAGGACGAATTCTATTTAGGGGGAGAAAATATAACACCCCGATAATTCTGATGACTATTATGTTGTAGGAGGCATAATACATGATATAAATCATGCTCAAATATGTTTTAGCGTAGAATGAAGCCCTTATGTGGATGATATTGTTGGAGGTTTATATTTTGTGATTTAATGATGCTAGATAATGGTTTGTGTTGAGTTGATGATATGTAATAAGTTATGTTATGTTGAGTTGAAGTTTGGATGATAATGTTGGGAATCGCTTTGCGCAGTGACAATGGAGAACTGATAATTGGTCTTGAAATCAGACTAGTGTCACGACGCGTATGGGCTAGCGTCCCGACGCTGAACCTGAGAATGCTCTCTACCTCAGATCGGTGCGTGTGGGAGTCACGCCGAACATGAGAATACCCTCTACCTTGGGTCGGTCGTGTGTTTTCTTAGGATCGGTTGTGTGGAAGACTCGGGTCGGTCATGTGGAATACTCAGGTCGATCATGTGAAAGACTTGGGTCAATCATGTGGGAGACTCGGGTCGGTCGTATAGGAGACTCGGGTCGGTCGTGTGGAAGACTCGGATCGGTCGTGTGGAATTCGCGATGCTCAGCACCTGTCGTCGCGACACAGAATATGAAATGCTCTCTGTTTCAATCCAATCCTATGAGCTTCGCGACGCGTGACAGAAACAGCTTCAGTCCATTTCAATTTCCTCCTAGGATGTTAGAGGGCGCCCTGAAGGTTTAGTAAATGATACACATGTGTATTCATTACATCCATGATCATGATTAGCTTCTTAATTTAAATATGCTAATCATAGTTGAATATATGATGGACTATCTTTTTCATTGGAGTCTCCCCAGTTGCATCCAGGATTAAGGGCCATAGAGATTAATCATTGAATGGACTTTTCTTTTCAAGTTGATATTACTTATTTGTTTTTGATTTAAGACTTGTTCTTAATGTTTTAAGGCTTTAGCCAATTTGATTTCAAATATTTTATGAATGAGAATTTTTGAAAAGTATTGAGTTTAAAAGCATGATATTTGTGATTTTGGAGATATGGTGGAAAAATCCACATCGGATGTGACTTATGGAATTGACGGATATTGGAATTAACGGATATAGACATGTGCACATGTAGAGCATGACTAAGGGAACAGTAATATGTAACGCCTATAGATCATAGATTTCAGGGGTAGGGGGATGGCGATACATAACACCTCTAGACACTAGATTCCGGGTCAGGATGATAGCATAGATCAGCACATCTGGCTCTAGTATAATGGCTTTAGGGACGGCGATACGTAACGCCCCATGACCACTAGATAGGAGTATGGGGGGACGACGATACATAACGCCCCCATGTGTCAACTTTTCAATATATTTTCTAGGCGTATGGGGCGACGGCGATACGTAATGCCCCCATATGTCAAGTTTCTACAGATTCTCAGAGATATGGTTTTCATAAAGAATAGTTTTATGAAAAAGTTTTAGAAAGAGTTTAGTTTTACAGCAGATCTCAGAGTTTTACAGACAGAAAAAGAATTTCCAGAAAAGTTTCACAGACAGATAATTGTTTTAGATAAGAAAGAATTAGTTTTCTTGATATGAATTTGATTGGAAAAAAAATATTTCAGAAAATCATTTCAATTTTCGTTTTTAACTGTCCACTCACTAGGCCGTTCAAACGATCTATGCCCCCCACTCCCAGTGTTTCTGTTTTACAGGTTTACCCGACGGAAGAGCTCGGGAGGATGGATACTGATGGCAATTTCTAGGGTAATTGGGTCCATGATGTCAAGTCAGAGACACAGTTCAGTCGAATTCGAAGTAAAGTCATGTATCAGATATTGTGTATAATAGAGATTGTGTGTGTAATAAGTTAAAGTGTCAATGACAGAGTATAAAGTATAATGTTATTGTGAACATGGTTATGAGTATTATAATACATTTTATGCAGATGAGTTGGCAATGGTCCCTATGCAAGAGTTTATGTTTAAGATGGTATTGGTAGTGATGTTCATAGTTAGAGGCTCGGGGGGATATGTCAGTCTATTCCCTGCAGTACTAGTATAAGTACACAAAATAGACCAAACATAGTTGTAGGCACTGCATTTTGCATATAAGTCCCGATGATGAGTCTCGTACGGAGGCACCACTCTTTAGGTTGCGGAAGTCGTGGGAAACGAATGTCGGAAGGGGAAATACAGAATAAGTATGTCATCGGATTCAATTCACATGTTCACTGCTTTCGTTCGTGTTGCGTTCGTGAACACGGTCGAATTACAAGCAGATTGCGAGTGTTCGTGTAGCGTTCGAATCGGCGTTCGAACGGTGTTGGTACTTCTGGTTTTGTTGCTAGCCTCACGCCTAAGCCCAATTAGCCCACCAAACCCACCCAAAAATAATTAAAACATTTAAAACATGTCACAAACTAAAATAACATTCTTCCTAAATTAAATAAATCACATTCCAATCTAAACAAATCACATACCTAATCAAAACAAATCAAATATATGATCTTCCTGATTAAGCCAAATCATGTCCCCAATTAACTAGATATTTTCCTTGTGAAACACTAATTAGGAGATGCCACTCATGATTACATTGATTCATTTCATATTCACACAAGAGAAACCCTAGCATTTGTTTATAAAAAGAAGCCTAAACCAACCTTTCACACCCTAGCTCATTCTCACAAAAACACAAAAGAAATAAACATAGCTCACACGCCCAAGACAACAAGAACAAGCAAACAAATAATCGTCTTCTTCTTCTCTCTCTAGCAACCGAATACTCACACATCAAAACCCCCTACATTGCCGCACAACCACACCGAAAACACTCCCCCAAAAACAATCCCCCATACACCAAAACAGTCCCCAAACTGCACCATAACACCACCGAAAATCACCCTCAAACAACAGCTCAATTACCGCAAACAGCCTCTAAAAAACTGCATCTTTAAAACCACAAAAACAATAGCCTTCTACAACAAAACAATGACTGAAAACAGCAGCACAATAGAGGAAACGACAGCTCAAAACCGCGAAGCAGCGAACAAGAGCAGTGAACCGGAGGAGTTGTGGAGCATCAACCCTTCCGACAGCCGTGTAACGCACTTTCGAGAGACGACCTAAGAGGTTAGACCTGAGGGCACCCTTCTTATTTATTCTCATCTTTTTTTGTTGTTTATTAGAATTCCCCCACATGAGAGTTGTTTGTTGATATATGTTGTGGTCCTTGAATGAATAGAATATGTGTTCTCTCTTGTGGTATATCGGATGGAAATCTGGACGTAAATTCCATAACCAAATCTGAATGGACGGTATTAGGGTTTGCACTCGGTATACAATACCACGTATCACTTGAGAGATTCACACATTTAGTTTCATCCAACCTTGTATTCGAGCATGATTGGGTTGCTAGCATGTTATTTATCTCTTAAGCATGATTTAGTCGTCAGTATGCTATTACTTTCTGCATGTTACTTATTTATGCACGATGATATAGTGCGCATGGGCTAACTAGGGTGGATTAAAGGTCCTCTATTCGAGGGAAATGCCTAAAGGCTACCTTTTCCATGATGTTTTTCCGCGCCGGACGGAGTATGTTTTACTGAATGTGAGATATGTTTAATCGAAGACAATGGAAGAAGTACATGCCAGGGTATGTGGACCGCACATGAATGGGTTGAACTTATCTCGCAAGATTGTAAGACAAGGCTTCTACTGGTTGACCATGGAAACAGACTGTGAAAAGCTGGTAAAACATTGTTATAATTGTCAAGCACACGGTAATTTGAACCATCTGTCTCACACAGTTACACGGGCTATCAGAGCCATGGCCTTTCTCAGCATGGGGAATTGATATGATCGGAGAGATTCGACCGAGTGCATCGAATAGACTTCGTTTCATAGTATCGGCAGTGGACTACTTCTCAAAATGAGGGGAAGCCGAGTCATTTCGTAACGTCACAGCAAAGTAGATGGCAAAGTTCATAGCTCAGAACATCATATGTCGATATGGGATGGCGCATCAAGTAGTGACAGATAACGGAGTTCAGTTTCAAGGAGAAACAAAGGCAATGCTACAGAGATATGGGATAGGACATCACAAGTCGTCACCTTACCGCCGCCACATGCAAATGAGGCAGTCGAGGCAGCCAACAAGATAGTAAAGAAGATATTAGCCAAGATGACAGAAAACTGCAAAGATTGGGCCGATAAGTTGCCATACGCCCTGTGGGGGTACAGAACATCAGTGAAAACAGCAACGTGAGCCACGCCTTACTCTTTGGTCTACGAAATGGAAGCCGTGCTGCCAGTGGAAGTTGAGATACAATCCCTACGGGTTCTAGCAGAAGCAGAGTTGCCTGAACAGGAATGGGCCTCACAGAGATTTGAGCAGTTAGCACTACTGGATGAGAAGAGGATGAAGTCCTTGCATCACATGAAAATATACCAGAAGAGGTTTGCTCGGGCATTCAATAAGAATGTGCGTCCCACTAAGATCAAAAAGGGTGACTTGGTACTTAAGCAGTCAAGGCCGTCGACGACAGATCCGAGAGAAAGTTCAGACTTAACTGGGAATGACCTTACATAGTGCAGAAAGTAATATGAAATGGGGCAGTGAGACTATCAGATTTGGAAGGGAACGAGTTCACCGAGTCGATCAACATGGACAGATTGAAACAGTACTTCGCTTGAGAAATAGAAGACCTGGAAGAAGACCTAACCCAACGGGATAAGGAATTCATGCATGCATGCATACACATAACGTATCTGCATTTTTTTTGTTTTGTTTTGTATTCACAGGTTTCAAAGAAGAAAAGAAGAAAGTGGCAAATGCAAGCCAACCAGAACCAACAACGCATCAATATCAGCTTAGGGGCGAGGCCCACATCAGCATCCCAGGGCCGAGGCCCACATCAGTTTCATTTTTGGGGACGAGTCCCAGGGTCGAGGCCCACATCAGCATCAGCTTGGGGATGAGTCCTAGGGTCGAGGCCCGCACATCAGTATCAGTTTTTGGGATGAGTCCCAGGGTCGAGGCCCACATCAGTTTCAGTTTTGGGGATGAGTCCCGAGGGTCGTGACCCACATCACCGGTCTTGGGGATGAGTCCCAGGGTCGAGGCCCACATCAGCATCAGTATCAGTTTTGGGATGAGTCCCAATGTCGAGGCCTATATCAGCGTCAGTATCAGTGTTTTTTTGGGATGCGTCCCAGGGTTGTGACCCACATTGTCAGCGGTATTGGGATGCGTCCCAGGGTCGAGGCCCCCATTGTCGGTTGTAGTTCCGGGATGTGTCCCAGGGTCGAGGCCCCTTACATCATTAGTTTTGGGGATGCGTCCCAGGGTCGTGACCCACATTGTCAGTGGTATTGGGATGCGTCCCAGGGTCGAGGCCTCTGTTGTACGTTATAGTTATTGGGATGCGTCCTAGGGTCGAGCACCCACTACATCATCGGTTGCAGTTATTGGGATGCGTCCCAGGATCGAGGTCCACTACATCATCAACTCAGCTAGAAGCAGCATGCAAGTCAGGTGGCAGCTGGCGAGCCAGGTAAGTAAAAATGCATTGCATAACTTTGATAGGATTGTCATTGTCACACACTGGACAAGTCCCAACAAAGTGGGGGCGACTGTAGGCACTGCATTTTGCATATAAGTCCCGATGATGAGTCTTGTACGGAGGCACTACTCTTTAGGTTACGGAAGTCGCAGGAAACGAATGTCGGAAGGGGAAATTCAGAATAAGTATGTCATCGGATTCAATTCACATGTTCACTGCTTTCATTCGTGCTGCGTTCGTGAACACGTTCCAACTATAAGCAGATTGCGGGCGTTCGTGTAGCGTTCGAACGGTGTTGGTACTTTTGGTTTTGTTGCTAGCCTCACGCCCAAGCCCAATTAGCCCACCAAAACCCACCCAAAAATAATTAAAACATTTAAAACATGTCACAAACTAAAATAACATCCTTCCTAAATTAAATAAATCACATTCCAATCTAAACAAATCACATACCTAATAAAAACAAATCAAATATATGATCTTCCTAATTAAGCCAAATCATGTCCCCAATTAACTAGATATTTTCCTTGTGAAACACTAATTAAGAGATGCCACTCATGATTACATTGATTCCTTTCCTATTCACACAAGAGAAACCCTAGCCTTTTTCTATAAAAAGAAGCCTAAACCAACCTTTCACACCCTAGCTCATTCTCACAAAAACACAAAAGAAATAAACCTAGCTCACACGCCCAAGACAACAAGAACAAGCAAACAAATAATCCTCTTCTCCTCCTCTCTCTAGCAATCGAATACTCACACATCAAAACCCCCTACATTGTCGCACAACTAGACCGAAAACACTCCCCCAAAAACAATCATCCATGCACTGAAATAGTCCCCAAACTGCACCATAACACCACCAAAAATCACCCTCAAATAGCAGCTCAATTACCGCAAACAGCCCTAAAAAACTGCATCTTTAAAACCACAAAAATAGTAACCTTCTACCGCAAAATAGTGACTGAAAACAATAGCAAAACAGCAGCAAAACATAGGAAATGACAGCTCAAAACCGCGAAGCAGCGAACAAGAGCAGTGGACCAGTGAACCGGAGGAGTTGCGGAGCATCAACCCTTCCGAAGGCCGTGTAACGCACTTTCTAGAGATGACCTAAGAGGTTAGACCTGAGGGCACCCTTCTTATTTATTCTCATCTTTTTTTTGTTGTTTATTAGAATTCCCCCACATGAGAGTCGTTTGTTGATATATGTTCTGGTCCTTGAATGAATAGAATATGTGTTCTCTCTTGTGGTATATCAGATGGAAACCCGGACGTAAATTCCATAGCCGAATCTGAATGGACGGTATTGCGGTTTACACTCGGGATACAATACCACGTATCACTTGAGAGATTCACACATTTTGTTTCATTCAACCATGTATTCGAGCATGATTGGGTTGCTAGCATGTTATTTATCTCTTAAGCATGATTTAGTCGTCAATATGCTATTACTTTCTGCATGTTACTTATTTATGCATGATGATATAGTGCGCATGGGCTAACTAGGGTGGATTAAAGGTCCTCTATTCGAGGGAAATGCCTAAAGGCTACATTTTCCACGATGTTTTACCGCGCCTGACGGAGTATGTTTGACTGAATATGAGATATGTTTAATCGAGCATACGAGGTCCTATATTATTGTTGTCTTTATTTTATATGCATGGTAACATAATGCGCATGGGCTAACTAGGGTGGATTAAAGGTCCTCTATTCGAGGAAAATGCCTGAAGGCTACCTTTACCACGATGTTTTGCCGCGCCTTTTAGTATGTCATTTACCATTTGCATATCATTGCTTTATTTACGCATGCATTGCATTCTTGTGCGCATGGGCTAACTAAGGTGGATTAAAGGTCCTCTATTCGAGGGAAATGCCGAAAAGGCTACCTTTTCCATGATGTCTTGCCGCGCCGGACGAGGTGCACCCGATTGAATGTGAAATGTGTTCCATCGGGCACACAAGGTCCTACATTGTGTATTTGTTTATCCATATATATATGTTTGTGTCATTTCGGATGCCAGTTTTGGCAATCTCGTTCGAACGCGTTTCCAAACGCTACACGAACATATGCATTCTGTCTCATCTCGTTCGAACGTGTTTACGAACGCTACACGAACGTATACATTCTGTCTTATTTCTGTTCGAACGCGTATCAGAATGCTACTTGAACGCTTGTATTCTGTTTACCGTTAGAACACGTTTACGAACGCTACTCGAACGTGCACATATTTTATTATATCATGCATCAGGTCTCATCCTGTTCAAACGCGTTATCAAACATTAAATGAATACGGACATTCTATTTATCATTCGAACGCGTTATCAAACGCTACTCGAACACTTGTATTCTGTTTACCATTCGAACGCGTTTACGAACGCTACACGAACGCGCACACACTGGACATATTCCTTTATCATGTTTCATGCATGTTTGTTCCCCTAGTCATTCCCTTCCCCATCATATGTTTAGTTAGCTCTCTTCAATATTTATGCACTTATTTGCCTCTCTTTAATATGCATGCTTGTACAATTATTGTTTATTTACGTCTCTGTGTTTATCAATATAATGTGTTTATGAAATTATATGCTTGTCGTTATTCCAATTTATCTTTTATGCATGAACTTATAAGTATATTATCCTTGGAAATATATGTTGCTTAGGCTTGGTTAGATTATTGCATAAATCATATCATTACAAGTGGCATAAGTAAGGGACCATTCCGAACCCAACGGTTTGAGGTCTTCCCTTGCGAGGGGTGAGTGCAGCCTTAAATCATTTTCTCCATTTTTAGTTCTCTGGTGTAGTCCCCCGCGGGCTACTTCGTAATCCCAACCGGACCGCGAGCCCGGGACAGCGTCGCCGATTTCTGTGTCCTACAGTCTTGCGACTCCACTGGGGATACAGAATTGGCCCCGAAATAATGTCTTGTAATGTTTGTGATTTGTGCTTTAATTAACCGTGTTTACCGTGGGTTGAAAATGGTTTAATCAAAGGCACTTTTTAAGGCTAGGTAATGGTTTGGTGTCTTCCTCATTCACTACCTTTCTATTAGGAAAAGGTGTGAAGGCACCTAGGTAATCATGTACTCGTAGCCTACTGTGATGGACTAATTTGGAGGACTCGTTGTTTATTCCTGTTACCAAGCGATAAGAGCCTAAGAGGCTTGGGTATTTAAGAGAGTTCGCTCCACCCTCCCTCTGGGGAATCTACAACGGGAAATCCATTTGACAGTCAGTCACACACCATAACTCGTTGGCACGTACCGTAAGGTATAAAAAATGTGCGCTCATTTGGTCGCTTGAACCCTTGAGTGGGGAGACCTAGTTGTGGGCAATCCTTCACTAGCGAGAGTCTTTGTCCACACTCCCACAAACCCACACGTAGACCGGAGTTGTATGACCTATAGCAACTATTTCCTTGTGCTTGTGAACCATCCTCATTTGGATACAGTTGGACTTTTGTCAGAATGCGAACTTGTTGGCCATTTAAACTGGGACGAGTTCGTATCCTTTGACAATTGGGCCAAAAGCTTCTGAAATGTCGATGGGCCACTCTGTAGAAATTATTGCTTTATGCTTGAATTATCTCCTTGTGCTTGTGGACCATCCTCATTTGGATGCAGTTGGACTTCTTGTCAGAAATGCGAGCTTGTTGGGCCATTTAAACTGGGACGAGTTCGTATCCTATGACAATTGGGCCAAAAGCTTCTGAAATGTCGATGGGCCGCTCTGTAGAAATTATTGCTTTATACTTGAATTATCTCTTTATGCTTGTATTTGGGGACCATCACCATTTGGATTCAGTTGGACATCTTGTCAAAAATGAGAACTTGTTGGGCCATTTAAACTGGGACGAGTTCGTATCCTATGACAATTGGGCTAAAAGTTTTTGAAATGTCGATGGGCCATCCGGTGTTTGGGCCATTTATCATTTGAAGTTGTTTAACCATGTTATCGCAAAGGTGTAAACATGTTGGGCCTTTTCAACTGGGACAAGTTTGCACCTTGCAATAATGCGATTGAAGCTTTAAAATGACAATGGGCCAAATTATATGTTCCATACATCGCACGTATCTCATGCATCTCATGCATACACACATTATGTTAACTCTCTTATGTCTTAAGAGCCATCATAGATATCCGTTGGGTTAGAGAAAATGGAAGACTTGTTAAAAGGCCAATAGCAAACATGAGCGAATCAGAGAATGAAACATCTTGTATGGATCATTTGGAAACCAATCTCAACAAGGTTACTGAACAGTTGCAAGCATTGACTACTGCTATGGCCAATATGGATGTGCCCCGTGCTGGGGGAAACTCTGAGAATGAGAGGTGTGAAGACCCTCCGACTAGATTGAATGATGATATTCCGGGTTTTGATGATGATATGGCTGAATATGCTGCAGGGAAAATGGCAGGGTCTCAAACTAAACTGTAGAAACTTCGAGATCAGGTAGAGTCGGTTACCCGTAAGATGAGGGGCAAGCACGAAGACCTGTTGGATTATGAGGCAATGATGTTTGAGGAACAGTTGCCAGCTCAGTTTAAAATGCCGGATATAGCCAATTTCAATAGGAATATGGACCTAAGGGTCCATCTCTGGCAATATGTTTCAGTTATGAGTTCAGTGGGTTTATCCAAGCGTCAGGTTCAGAAAATGTTTGGAATGTCACTCGATGGGGCACCTGTGGTATGGTATCACAGCTTGGAGAGGAAGATCAAGGAGGATTGGAGGGAATTGGCAGAGGCATTTTTGAGACAGTATGTTACAGATCTGAAGATGGAATTGTCACTCCGGGACTTAGAAAATACCAAACAGAAGCCAGAAGAAAGCTTCAAGGAATATGTAGACCGTTGGAGGAGCCAGCTCTTGAAAATGTAGACTCGGCCCTCAGAGAAAGATCAGATAAAGATGATTATCAAGGGTACTAAGCCCTCGATTTATGGAAAGCTGAGGAGAATGACTTCCATGATTACTTATTTCCGATAGTTGAGGGAAATTATCATGGATACTGAGGAAAAAGAGGCTGAGAACAGAAAGTTCTATAGCCTGAATAGGAGGCCCATTGTGGGACCATCAGGTACCAAGCCTGTTGCTGCTGAGATTGCTGCTATCTGAAACCGGCGTTTCTCCAACTTGGGTAGACCCTTGCATAGGGTATTGGATAAATTAATGGGACATGGACTTCTGAAACCCCTAGAGACCAAACCACTTCCACACCCACCACCACCGCATCTCAACCTAAACCACTATTGCCATTTCCATCATCAAAAAGGCCATGACACTGACAATTGTACCCGCCTCCGCCACGAAATCCAGGACCTTATAGACTCCCAAAAAATACCCAACCCTGAAAAAGAACAGCCTAACACACAAAAAAAACCTCTGCCGAATTACCACTATGTCCCACCACCAACCTATATGATAAACTCTGGCCTACCTGAAAGCCTTGTCCTCAAATCCTTTGACCACCAAGCCTTCTGCCTGGGAATTTGGGATAGCAGTAGCGAGGATGAAACAGAACAGGGGAAGAATTTATGGGAAGATTTCTCCAGTAGTGATGAAGAGGTGGTAAGAGGAATGACACGCAGCGGGCGTTTCTATAGTGATACGGCTGAGAAGGGTAAATAAGTGTTGACAGAAGGGAGAGAAGTGGCAGAAAATGGGGACAATACTGAAGGGGATACAGTGCTACGTCAGTTGAAGAAGACACGGGCACAGGTCAGCATCTGGGAATTGTTGTGTTCGTCACAGGAGCACAGGCGTCCTATGGTTGAAGCCTTGAGCAAAATAATAGTACCAGAGGGTGCTAATCCTGCAATGTTTGTAGGGTCAGTACAGGAGGAAACCTTGCAGGCAATAAATTTTTCTGAGGAAGAACTCCCGGTAGAGGGAAGAAATCACAACAAGCCACTATTTATCAGGGCTGGAGTGAGGGGCAAGAAGACATATTGTGTAATGATAGATGATGGCTCATTTATCAATGTTTGCCCATTAAAGATTTTGGCAAGGTTGGGAATGAAGGCAACGGACTGGATCCCTCCAATATGACTATCAAAGCTTATGATGATAGCAAGCGAGGAGTTGAGGGTACCTTTGTCGCAGTAGTCATGGTTGGCCCAATTGAGGATGAGGTTGAGTTCACAGTGCTGGATATCCCGGCCACTTTTACTTTATTATTGGGAAGGCTGTGGTTCCACAAGCTTGGGGGCGTGCCCTCCACTCTGCATCAGGTTATTAAGTTTCCCTACGGGGGAGAGATTATCACCATCCGAGCTGAGGTAGACAGTGATGTGGCCGCTTTGGAAATACAACCTTTCACAATGTTCCAAGTGTCGGCAACTTTTGAGGAGTGGGTGGATCCTAAGATGGCTAGGATCATGGAAAAGATGAAGTTCGAGCCGGGTAAAGGTTCAGCATTTCCAAACTTTAAAAGGCATGCTACCCGAAGAGAGTTGGGATACAAGTCTGATGAGGACAAGTTGAAGGCCAAGAAGAAAGGGTTGAAGCTGATGGAATGTTTTGTGAAGGCAACGGGATATCAGGGAGAACCTGAACCGGTAGAAGTCAATAGGATTTTGGTGCCCGGGTTTGAGATCTTTCAGGATGTGATAAGTGAGAAGTCACCGGCATCGGAAATTGTGAAGAATGAAGAAGAGAAATTGGAAGAAGAGCTGTTGAAGTTGGAGGGCATGACCCTCGAGGAAAAGGAGGAAGACCCAGCTGTGGGAGATGAATCATCTGTGGAGGATGACGATGTTTATCTCTCTGATTTATTTGAATGTATTCATGCATCTGCTAGCAATAAAGTCAATCATTTTGCTTACTCTTCTGAGTCTCTCCCTTTCAATTTGCACGACTTGAGTATATTTGATATCAGCTCCAGAAAAACAAATGCATTTAACCTTGGTACACCGGAGAGCCCCCAGGGAAATTCTAATTGCAAGTGAGGTTACCTCTGAGGAGCGGGAGAGATTAGAAAGAGTATTAGCCAAATATGCCAAAGTTTTTTCTTGGTCCTATGAGGACATGCCTAGGGTAGACAGAAGCATCGCCCAGCATGCCATTCCAACTTATCCGAATATGAAGCCAGTGAAACAGAAACTTCGGCGGACGAGACCTGAGTGGGCCGAGAAAGTCAGAGAGGAAGTCAAGAAACAGATAGATGTGGTATTCCTGGAAGTGGTGAAGTATCCTGAGTGGTTGGCAAATATTGTGCCGGTGCCGAAGAAAGACTGGAAGGTTAGAATGTGTGTGGATTACAAAGATCTTAACAAGGCTTGCCCGAAAGATTATTTTCCTCTACCTCATATAGATGTGCTAGTTGATAGTGCAGCTTTATCTGCCATGTATTCATTTGTAGATGGGTTTTCAAGATACAATCAGGTTCTCTTGGCTGAAGAAGACAAGCACAAGACTGCCTTTGTCACCGAGTGGGGCACATATTGTTACAAGGTAATTCCGTTTGGGCTCAAGAATGCAGGAGCTACTTATCAACGGATGGCCACTACAATATTCCACGACTTGATGCACAAAGAGATTGAAGTATATGTGGATGATATGATGGTGAAATCAGAGACAAGAATTGGGCATATAGAAGCATTGGAGAAGTTCCTTCAGAGAGTTGACAAATACAACTTGCGGCTGAATCCCAAGAAATGTGTGTTTGGGGTAACATCAGGAAAGTTGCTAAGAAATACAGTGGGAATAGGAGGAATATAGGTAGACTCTGAGAAGATCAAAGCAATCACGGAGATGCCAGCACCGAAGACTGAGAAGGAAGTTAGAGCATTCCTCAAGAAAATTCAGTACATCAGTCGGTTCATCGCCAAGTTGACGTCAGTATGTGAGCCTATCTTCAAACTGCTGAGAAAAGACCAACTAGTGAAATGGAATGAGCAATGTCAAGCAGCCTTCGACAAAATCAAAGAATACTTGGTAAAGCCTCATGTATTGAAACCTCCGAGACCGGGCAGACCCTTGATATTTTATTTGGCCATAGAATCAGAAGCACTGGGGGAAATGATGGTACAGGCAGATGAGACAGGGGTAGAGCAAGCAGTCTACTATCTCAGTAAGAAGATGCTTCCATACGAAGCCTGTTATCAAGAGGTAGAGAATATCTATTTGGCAGTGGTATGGGCGTCCAGAAAACTGCGGCATTACTTCCAGTCTTACAAGATCCAGGTGGTAGCCAATGAAAATCCCTTGAAGTATCTACATTCAGTGCCTTCGCTAGTGGGGAAGTTGGGAAGATGGTTAGTGTTGCTGACAGAGTTTGACATTGAGTATCTCACCTCCAAAGTAATCAAGGGGCGAGCCGTAACAGAGTTCCTGGCATTGCAACTTATTGAAGGGGATCAGTATAAGTTTGAATTCCCAGATGAAGAGATCCAAGCAATAACAGTTCAATGATGGAAGATGTATTTCGATGGCGCAGTAAATTGTAAAGGAGCCGGAATTGGGATCGTGATAGTGACCCCCGAGGGAGAAACCTTGCCTATGGCCAAGAGGTTGACATTCGGAGTAACTAACAACATGGACGAGTATGAAGCATGTGCTTTTGGATTGCCTGCATTAATAGCCTTGAAGGCTGATAGCGTAAAGGTCTACGGAGATTCGATGTTGGTAGTCCGACAGATGCAGGGAGAATGGGAATTGAAAGAAGAACGGTTGAAACCTTACCTTTTTCACCTCAGAAAGTTGGCACAGGCTATCCCCGATTGTAAGTTTCAGCACTTGCCGCGAGAAGAGAATCAAATGGTAGACGCATTAGCTACACTTGCAGCGACTTGGGAAAATCCAGAGAAGTTAATGATGAAACCACTGGTACTGACAATAGCAGCAAGCAGACCCGTTTATGAGATAGAAAGAGTTTTGGAAGTGGAGATCGACGATGGAAAACATTGGTACCATGATATTCAGCAATACCTGGAACTCAGAGAACTCCCAGAAGAAGCAAGCAGAAAAAGATAGAATAGCTATTCAGAAGTTGGCTTCTCAGTATGTGGTTTTGAAAGGAGAATTGTACAAGAGATAGGCAAATTCAGCTGAAGTGTTTGAGAAAAGAAGAAGCTCAGAAGACAATGGAAGAAGTACATGCCAGGGTATGTGGACCGCACATGAATGGGTTGAACTTATCTCGCAAGATTGTAAGACAAGGCTTCTACTGGTTGACCATGGAAACAGACTGTGAAAAGCTGGTAAAACATTGTTATAATTGTCAAGCACACGGTAATTTGAACCATCTGTCTCACACAGTTACACGGGCTATCAGAGCCATGGCCTTTCTCAGCATGGGGAATTGATATGATCGGAGAGATTCGACCGAGTGCATCGAATAGACTTCGTTTCATAGTATCGGCAGTGGACTACTTCTCAAAATGAGGGGAAGCCGAGTCATTTCGTAACGTCACAGCAAAGTAGATGGCAAGTTCATAGCTCAGAACATCATATGTCGATATGGGATGGCGCATCAAGTAGTGACAGATAACGGAGTTCAGTTTCAAGGAGAAACAAAGGCAATGCTACAGAGATATGGGATAGGACATCACAAGTCGTCACCTTACCGGCCACATGCAAATGAGGCAGTCGAGGCAGCCAACAAGATAGTAAAGAAGATATTAGCCAAGATGACAGAAAACTGCAAAGATTGGGCCGATAAGTTGCCATACGCCCTGTGGGGGTACAGAACATCAGTGAAAACAGCAACGTGAGCCACGCCTTACTCTTTGGTCTACGAAATGGAAGCCGTGCTGCCAGTGGAAGTTGAGATACAATCCCTACGGGTTCTAGCAGAAGCAGAGTTGCCTGAACAGGAATGGGCCTCACAGAGATTTGAGCAGTTAGCACTACTGGATGAGAAGAGGATGAAGTCCTTGCATCACATGAAAATATACCAGAAGAGGTTTGCTCGGGCATTCAATAAGAATGTGCGTCCCACTAAGATCAAAAAGGGTGACTTGGTACTTAAGCAGTCAAGGCCGTCGACGACAGATCCGAGAGGAAAGTTCAGACTTAACTGGGAATGACCTTACATAGTGCAGAAAGTAATATGAAATGGGGCAGTGAGACTATCAGATTTGGAAGGGAACGAGTTCACCGAGTCGATCAACATGGACAGATTGAAACAGTACTTCGCTTGAGAAATAGAAGACCTGGAAGAAGACCTAACCCAACGGGATAAGGAATTCATGCATGCATGCATACACATAACGTATCTGCATTTTTTTTGTTTTGTTTTGTATTCACAGGTTTCAAAGAAGAAAAGAAGAAAGTGGCAAATGCAAGCCAACCAGAACCAACAACGCATCAATATCAGCTTAGGGGCGAGGCCCACATCAGCATCCCAGGGCCGAGGCCCACATCAGTTTCATTTTTGGGGACGAGTCCCAGGGTCGAGGCCCACATCAGCATCAGCTTGGGGATGAGTCCTAGGGTCGAGGCCCGCACATCAGTATCAGTTTTGGGATGAGTCCCAGGGTCGAGGCCCACATCAGTTTCAGTTTTGGGGATGAGTCCCGAGGGTCGTGACCCACATCACCGGTCTTGGGGATGAGTCCCAGGGTCGAGGCCCACATCAGCATCAGTATCAGTTTTGGGGATGAGTCCCAATGTCGAGGCCTATATCAGCGTCAGTATCAGTGTTTTTTTGGGATGCGTCCTAGGGTCGTGACCCATATTGTCAGCAGTATTGGGATGCATCTCAGGGTCGAGGCCCCCGTTGTCGGTTGTAGTTCCGGGATGTGTCCCAAGGTCGAGGCCCCTTACATCATTAGTTTTGGGGATGCGTCACAGGGTCGTGACCCACATTGTCAGTGGTATTGGGATGCGTCCCAGGGTCGAGGCCCCCGTTGTCCGTTACAGTTATTGGGATGCGTCCTAGGGTCGAGCACCCACTACATCGTCGGTTGCAGTTATTGGGATGCGTCCCAGGATCGAGGTCCACTGCATCATCAACTCAGCTCGAAGCAGCATGCAAGTCAGGTGGCAGCTGGGGAGCCAGGTAAGTAAAAATGCATTGCATAACTTTGATAGGATTGACATTGTCACAGACTGCACAAGTCCCATCAAAGTGGGGGCGACTGTAGGCACTACATTTTGCATATAAGTCCCGATGATGAGTCTTGTACAGAGGCACTACTCTTTAGGTTGCGGAAGTCACAGGAAACGAATGTCAAAAGGGGAAATTCAGAATAAGTATGTCATCGGATTCAATTCACATGTTCACTGCTTTCATTCGTGCTGCGTTCGTGAACACGTTCGAACGACAAGCAGATTTCAGGCGTTCGTGTAGCGTTCGAATCGGCATTCGAACGGTGTTGGTACTTCTGGTTTTGTTGCTAGCCTCATGCCCAAGCCCAATTAGCCCACCAAAACCCACCCAAAAATAATTAAAACATTTAAAACATGTCACAAACTAAAATAACATCCTTCCTAAATTAAATAAATCACATTCCAATCTAAACAAATCACATACCTAATCAAAACAAATCAAATATATGATCTTCTTAATTAAGCCAAATCATGTCCCCAATTAACTAGATATTTTCCTTGTGAAACACTAATTAGGAGATGCCACTCATGATTACATTGATTCCTTTCCTATTCACACAAGAGAAACCCTAGCCTTTGTCTATAAAAAGAAGCCTAAACCAACCTTTCACACCCTAGCTCATTCTCACAAAAACACAAAAAAATAAACCTAACTCACACGCCCAAGACAATAAGAACAAGCAAACAAATAATCCTCTTCTCCTCCTCTCTCTAGCAATCGAATACTCACACATCAAAAACCCCTACATTGCCGCACAACCAGATTGAAAACACTCCCCCAAAAACAATCATCCATGCACTGAAACAGTCCCCAAACTGCACCATAACACCACCAAAAATCACCCTCAAACAGCAGCTCAATTACCGCAAACAGCCCCTAAAAAACTGCATCTTTAAAACCACAAAAATAGTAACCTTCTACCGCAAAACAGTGACTGAAAATAATAGCAAAACAGCAGCAAAACATAGGAAACGACAGCTCAAAACCGCGAAGCAGCGAACAAGAGCAGTGGACCAGTAAACCGGAGGAGTTGCGGAGCATCAACCCTTCCGACGGCCGTGTAACGCACTTTCGAGAGACGACCTAAGAGGTTAGACCTGAGGGCACCCTTCTTATTTATTCTCATCTTTTTTTGTTGTTTATTAGAATTCCCCCACATGAGAGTCGTTTGTTGATATATGTTGTGGTCCTTGAATGAATAGAATATGTGTTCTCTCTTGTGGTATATTAGATGGAAACCCGGACGTAAATTCCGTAACCGAATCCGAATGGACGGTATTACGGTTTGCACTCGGGATACAATACCACGTATCACTTGAGAGATTCACACATTTAGTTTCATCCAACCTTGTATTCGAGCATGATTGGGTTGCTAGCATGTTATTTATCTCTTAAGCATGATTTAGTCGTCAGTATGCTATTACTTTCTGCATCTTACTTATTTATGCATGATGATATAGTGCGCATGGGCTAACTAGGGTGGATTAAAGGTCCTCTATTCGAGGGAAATGCCTAAAGGCTACCTTTTCCACGATGTTTTGCCGCGCCTGACGGAGTATGTTTGACTGAATGTGAGATATGTTTAATCGAGTATACGAGGTCCTATATTATTGTTGTCTTTATTTTATATGCATGGTAACATAATGTGCATGGGCTAACTAGGGTGGATTAAAGGTCCTCTATTCGAGGGAAATGCCTGAAGGCTACCTTTACCATGATGTTTTGCCGCGCCTTTTATTATGTCATTTATCCTTTGCATATCATTATTTTAATTACGCATGCATTGCATTCTTGTGCGCATGGGCTAACTAGGGTGGATTAAAGGTCCTCTATTCGAGGGAAATGCCTAAAAGGCTACCTTTTCCACGATGTATTGCCGCACCGGACGAGGTGCACCTGATTGAATGTGAAATGTGTTCCATCGGGCACACGAGGTCCTACATTGTGTATTTGTTTATCCATATATATGTTTGTGTCATTTCTGATGCCATTTTTGGCAATCTCGTTCGAACGCGTTTCCAAACGCTACACGAACGTATGCATTCTGTCTCATCTAGTTCGAACGTGTTTACGAACGCTACATGAACGTATGCATTCTGTCTTATTTCCGTTCGAACGCGTATCAGAATGCTACTCGAACGATTGTATTCTGTTTACCGTTCGAACGCGTTTACGAACGCTACTCAAACACGCATGCATTTTATTGTATCATGCAGCATGTCTCATCCCGTTCGAACGTGTTATCAAATGCTACTCGAACACTTGCATTCTGTTTATTGTTCGAACGCATTTACGAATGCGCACACACTGGACAGATTCTTTTATCATGTTTCATGCATGTTTGTTACCTTAGTCATTCCCTTCCCCATCATATGTTTAGTTTTCTCACTTCAATATTTATGCACTTAATTGCCTCTCTTTAATATGCATGCTTGTACAATTATTGTTTATTTGCGTCTCTGTGTTTATCAATATAATGTGTTTATGAAATTATATGCTTGCTGTTATTCCAATTTATCTTTTATGCATGAACTTAGAAGTAGATTATCCTTGGAAATATATGTTGCTTAGGCTTGGTTAGATTATTGCACAAATCATATCATTACAAGTGGCATAAGTAATGGACCATTCCGAATCCAACGGTTTGAGGTCTTCCCTTGCGAGGGGTGAGTGCAGCCTTAAATCATTTTCCCGGTTCACACCGGGTGGCGACTCTATTTTTAGTTCTCCGGTGTAGTCCCCCGCGGGCTACTCTGTACTCCCAACTGGGCCGCGAGCCCGGGACAGCGTCGCCGATTTCTGTGTCCTACAATAGTAGAAGCCAATATGGACATAAGAAACAGACTCATTAAATAGGAGACACTCAGGAGTTAGAAAAAAAGATCGGTACATATTATAAGTTAGGTGATATAACTGAAGTTAACAGCAAAAGAAAACTCCATAAGGGTAAACAACGACTAGTCTCGGTACACGGTTTAGAGCAATGAGATAAAAGGATGCGTGAAGTAACCAGGAAGTTCAGTACATATAGTAACATAGATAACGTAGCTTGAAGGCAGTAACTCAAATGGAGACCATAAAATGATTGGTAAAAGTTGTGGGACCTTAAGATATAGAGTAGTCAATGCACATCCCAACGGAACGAATGGTAATTCTTCTTTCCAGTAACCCTTACTCTAGTAAGTATATAGACATCTAACTAGATCATCATTGAGCTTAGACAATTAACAGTAATGTATATTCTCAGAACTCTATGGAGAGCATGTATTTACTGTTGGGGTTGGTGCTCAGAGCGCCAATCCGGACAGTATTTATGTCCGATTCATGAATACGAACATCCTTTTTTTCTATAATATTACTTACTTAGTGGTTGCACCTCTTATTTTTATATACATATTTGATCTGATTACTATTAGATTGAAACTAAATGTGGTTTAGTGATATGTATATATTAGACAAAGGCCCGATAATATATAATGCAGTACACAGTTACAAAACTAGTTTCTAATTGACATTGGGAAGTGACACTGCTAAATGTATATTATCAAACATAGTTCCTGGTCAAGATTTACTAACACGGGTCGGTTAGTCAAATCCGTTGAGACCAGTTAATGTCGTATATCGAGACTTGGTCCGATGGTTTATCTCAATGAACCATGAGTCTAGGGAGACTCATAAAGACGTATAGGTGTTTATAATGGATAAACATTGAACGACTCACCGAAGATTCTTAATGGATGGTACACCAACGTCAATAAGAATCTTCTCGGGTTGAGTAGCATAGTGGTCCTTCGACTTGAGATACCACTGTGGATGTATGAGACATCCTCCACACTTAGATTGTAGTCACGTCACTGATCTATTTAGATCAGACCTCCGTCTGTTCGTTGGGTGTGGACCGATCCTCAGGATATCATGTGTGTATCAAGATAGGATCTGTCAGTTCTGTGTACAGAGCATAGGTAGTCCATATATGATTAGCAGTCTGTTAAATCTGTGGCCACAGTATACTACGGAAGTAAGTTCTGAATGTTATTTAGAGATTGCTAATAGATACGTTGACGAGATAATACCTATAGAGATTTGACGTTTACATCTATATCTCTAGGATTATCCGGATACCTGTGACGGAGGGATTATACGTATACAATGACCTCGACATGTATGATTCAGCTAGTTTATCTGTGGTCGTCATAATTTACGGGTGGGTAAATTATGGACACGAAATTGGATTTCGTGGCGGATATGCCTGAATCTAGAGAGTCTCACTAATGAAATATACTCGTAGAGCACTATGGCAACATTTATAAATAATACTGATTATTTGTAAGTCGTTTAAAGGTTAAACGAAAAATACATGTGTAGTGACCTAATAGTCATTTCCTAATTTTTGTGTATTTGCATTTAATGTTAGATTTTATGAAATACATATTAATTAATTGTAAAATTGAGATATTTGACTAATATCATAAATATATATGTATTGATATTTAATGTAAATATAATACATATATTTAATATATTTATATTTAAATAATTATTTAATTATTTAATTGTTAAATGATTAAATTAATTGAAATATAAATATCTTAAAGTTGTGATAATTATGAAATGCTTTTGGTTGCCTTTGTTGACTTTAATAAATTCATTAAATGGTTTAATGATAAAGTTATACAAGTTGTTAAAGCTTTAATTGAAACAAAAGCAAAATATCTAGATATTTATTTATTTCTTCTCACCATTTTCGGGCAAGGCAAAATTTTGGGGAGTATATATTGTTTTGTTTCAATTTTAGGGTTTAACAAGTTCATTAGATACAAAATAAATACAAAAGTAGTTGAGAAAAAAGTTTGAAGAAAAGAAGGAAAAGCTTGGAAATCTTAAGGTTTTGTAAGTTTTCTTTCAAACCTTCCAACATGAAAAATGTTTCTAACATACTTAGCTTCATCATGTGTTGCTTTGATGTTGTCTCTCTACTTATAGTTTCTAACATACTTAAATTTTGATTTTCCGCGATTCCACTGCGTTACCGATATTCCCCCTAAAAACTCCATCATTTACACCTCAAATTAAAGCCCAGTGAGGACTTGAACAAGTAAAGAAGAGCACCTGATAGGATAGACAAGTCATAAAATAGCAAGATAGTCGAACAAATAAGTTCAATAGATGCTAGATAAGAATCACAAGATAGTGATATTTGATATGAGATATAGTGATTGGAATTCACAGTAAGTCTAGCAAAATCTAGAAGTCATAATCTACCTTATTGTAGAATTGATAACCTTCAAGCACGTACAGGCTCAAAAGAGTAAGGAACCAGAGTAAGCAATGCATACACATATAATGACCCCCAGAAATAAGATACTAATAAGAGAGCAACACCCAAACCAAAGGTTAAATAGTGATACCATAACTTGTCATAAAAATATGGAGCTTCCAGAAAAGTAATGACTTAAGAGGTTTAAGAAGCTGAGATAAGTGGGAAATATTTTGTGACCATAAAGATAATGTACATGATTGATAAAGCCTTTCGATAAGGCAAAGATTCATTACACCATTAGGAAATTTAAGTAATAGAGCAAACTTCGAAAGGAAGAATAACCAAAGAAGTATGGTAGGATTTTGAGAGAGCAAGAAACTCAATGAGGTTCTCAGTAAAGGATAATGTGACCACTAGTCGAAAATAACTATGGGTAAAGTTGAATGAGGTGATTCAGATGGTTCCTATCAGTAGTACCCTAGTATGGGAGCTCAATATCATATATGTAAATAAATGAGCAGCATGTGCAACTGTAGTACGCGTAGCTAGTAAGACTGCCACAACCCTCATTAGACAACAACAATAATGGGGAGACCTTGATGTTCATCCCGAAGATGTTCCCAGAAACAAGTAAATCTATGGTGTAGTATAGTATCCTATAAAATATGATAAGCGAAATTTAAAAGATAATAGCATTCGGATAAGAAGACCGAACATGAAACACAAGAACCTCAGATATAGTATAAGAGTATAAGAGAAAGGAAAAAACTCTATGAATAAGATCTAAATGAGGAACTGTCAAGATAAAACGATGAAAAGAATGAGTATTAGTCAAACAATGAAATAAATACGTGAGTGACAACATTAGACATGACTAAGGACCTATAGCAACAGACTTTTCAATTTAGGAATTGAAGAAGAAGTGTATCAATAGAATATATTTTGGGATGTATAACAACGAGCCCTTAGGCGTTAATATACGGATATTGTTGAGACAAGGACAACACCTAATAGAATAAGACTATAGGAGTAATTGAAAATGGAATATTTCTGATTGCAACCAGACAAAGAGAACAAGTCAGTGCAAATGGTGGTTAACCAGATCTATAATAGCAACGAATTTAAAGAGAATGAACATTACCCAGAACTATGTTGCCAGCGTCGACGTTAATAGTAAGCTAGATGTATATGAAGAATTTGACCATGGACTGCAAAGTCCTAAACCCCACAGGTAGGCAGAGATAGAATAGCTTGAAGGACAGAGTCGATAAGCATTTGGAGTTTAGTAAGAAGAAAATATAGAGTTAGATAGTTAAGTTAAGATGAAGAATACTAGGATCAGATTGAGCATGTAGAACTGAGGAAGTATCAAGTATGATCAGTTCGAATAGTGACAAAGATTACTTTTGTATATAGTTTTCCCAGAATGGAAGCAGGATATGAAAAAGCCTAACCATAAAGAACTGATGAGTGGTAATTATATCACTATTTCCCACTCATTTAACCTAATATTTTGTATGGTTTCTTGAGTTTTGTGAATATTTTGATGTGTTTTGTGTTATTTTGTAGATAAATAAAGTTTCAGGACATTCTGGAGGTGATTTGGGGCCAAAACAGTGAAAAATGACGAAAATGGCAAAATGGTCATTATGCGCGTCGCGACGCCTAACGTGCATCGGGTCCATGCTAACGTGCGCCGGGTCCACATGTCAGTGAGAAGTTTGACTTTGCTAACGTGCGCCGTGCCACGTGTCACCATCACAGCCAATTTGCTAACGTGCGCCGTGCCACGTGTCATCATCCTATGGTGCTGACAGTCGTCATTGCCCCCGTGTGCCACGTGTCACTCCACGTCACCGCCACGTCATCGTCCATATCACCAGTTGACCAAGTCAAAGTGCCACATCATCGCCACATTGTAGGCACTGCATTTTTGCACATAAGTCTCTATGATGAGTCTCATTTGGAGACACTACCTTTTAAGTCACGGAGGTCACTGAAAACGGACATCAGATGGGGAAATTCGGAATAAACAAGGTTCACTGTTTTCGTTCATGTTGCGTTCATGTATGCGTTCGAACGGCAAACAGATTGCGGGCGTTCGAACGGTGTCAGTAATTCTGGTTTTGCTGCTAGCCTCACATTAAGCCCAATTCGCCCAAACCTTGGCCCACACGCCCAAGCCCACTTAAAACACATATTTGACACATGGTGAAATCAAAACAAATCTAAAAATCACATACCAAATTAAAAAGATGTCATGCCTAATTAAAATCAATTATAACAAATTAAAGATATTGACTTCCTAATCTAAACCAAATTTGTCCCCCCTCAATCCATTGATTTCCTTATCCAACACCAAATCAAATCTCTTGCTTTCCTTGTCTAACACCAAATCATATCTCTCTTTAATACCAAATATCTTTTCCTTGTGAGACAAGGTGAAGCCCTAGCCATTCTCTATATAAACAACCCATAACCAAGACATGCACTCCCCTAGCTCATACACATAATATACACACAACTCACACAAATCACAAGACACAAAAGAAAATAACCCCAAGCCTTCACGTTAAAAGCACCTTCACAAACCGATCAGCCCTACACGTCCATAAGCCTCACAAATCTGCCCATGCCACACAGCCCTTCAACGCCATAAACACAACACAATTAACAAACTGCCTCACATTCACCCCTTCAACACACTGCCCCCACTTCATCGGCCACACAGCAGCCCTAAAACACACATAAAATAGCCCCCGAACCACACCATAACACCACCGAAAATCACACCCAAAACAGTAGCCAAAACATCCCAAAAACAGTAACTAAAATACAGCAGCAAAACAGTAGCAAAACGGCAGCGAATAGGAGTTAAAAGCAGCAGCAAAAGACGGAGAACGACGACTCAAAACAGTAAGACAACGAACGAGAGCAGTGAACCAGTGAACCGGAAGAGTTGTGGAGCATCCACCCTTCCGATGATCGTGTACCGTACATCCGAGAGGTGATTTAAAAGGTTAGACCTGAGGGCACTTTTCTCATTAGTTTATATTCGTCTTTTGATTGTTTATTGAATTCTATTCGCATGAGAGTCGTTTGTGGATGCATGTTGTGGCTTGAATGAAATGGAAAATGTGTCGCCTCTTGTGGTATATAGGATGGAAACCCGGACATAAATTTCATAGCCGATTCTGAATGGACGGTAGTATGATCTGTACTCGGGATACAACTCCACGTACCACTTGAGTAAACGGCACATTCTTTTGTTTTATGTTGCTTTGATTTATTTATTCTTCGTTATTTGAATTCTGCATGTTACTTTTGTATGTATGATTCAATCGAGCGCATGGGCTTAGTAAGTCGGATTAAAGGTCCCCTATTTGGAGGGGTTAAAATCCTTTACCACAATGCTTTTCCGCGCCGGTTGATGTGTGTTCGGTTGGATATAAGATATGTTCAATCGGATATACTAAGTTTGATATGATTGTCTTTATTTTTGTATGCATGATGTGATCGAGCGCATGGGCTTAGTAAGTGCGATGAAAGGTCCTCTAATTAAAGAGGTGAAACTCATTTACCATGATGCTTTGCCGCGCCGATTAACGTATATTCGGTTGAATGTAAGATGTGTTCAATCGGGTATATGAAGTCTAAGGTTATTGTCTTTATTTTTATATGCATTGAGATAAGCGCATGGGCTTAGTAAGTGCGATGAAAGGTCCTCTGATTGGAGAGGTTAAAATCCTTCGCCACGATGCTTCGCCACGCTTCGTATTTCGCTATTTGCTTTTTTATGTATGTATTGCGTCACATTTTGTGCATCAGGTCGGTTCCCGTTCGAACGCGTTTTCGAACGCCATACGAACGCGAACCTTTTGTTTCCCATTCGAACGCATTTTACAAACGCTACTCGAACGCGCATGCATTTTGTTTCATCAGGTCTGGATCCGTTCGAACGCGTTATCGAACGCTATACGAACGTGAACCTTCTGTTTCCCGTTCGAACGCATTTTACAAACGCTACTCGAACGCGCATGCATTTTGTTTCATCAGGTCTGGATCCGTTCGAACGTGTTATCAAACGCTACACGAACGCGAACCTTCTGTTTACCATTCGAACGCTTTTACGAACGCTACACGAACGCGCACACACTGAACTAAGTCTGTCTCATCATATTTCATGCACAACTGCCTTTTGGGTGATCTCCCTTGCATTATGTAGCCAATCATATTATTTGTATTCCTACATTTATCCATTCGATGTGTTCTTGGGATGATATTCAAGCATGATTAGGCTATTAGCATGTTATTTGATTAATATGTTCATGAGATAGTACTCAAGCATGATTAGGTTGTTCTTAGTTTTCCCTATCATATGATTGAGAAATGTTCATGAGATTGCCATATGATGTTGCATGTTGTGATGAACTTGTTGATGTATGCATGTGAATTTAGAAGCATGATACTCTTGGAAATAAGTGTTACTTAAACTTGATTAAATTATTACATAAATCCTTTCATTACAAGTGACATAAGTAAGGGACCATTCCGAACCCAACGGTTTGAGGTCTTCCCTTGCGAGGGGTGAGTGCGGCCTTAAATCTCATTTTCCCGGTTCACACCGGGTGGCGACTCCATTATTCTCCGGTTTAGTCCCATGTGGCTACTCCGTACTCCCGACCAGGCCGCGAGCCCGGGACAGCATGCATCGCCCCAGATCCTGTGTCCCACACACATCATCATCAACCAATCACAACGTGCCATATGTCGCAATCCTATGGTGCCGACAATCACTTTCGCCACGTCAGCGCCGCGTCAGCATAATAATTGAGTTGTTAGCCGCCTCGCCACGTGTCGCCTTATCTTCTTATCTGAATCGCCACGTGTCATCACCTCAGCATGCCACGCCATAAAGCGCTGGCGTCGCGACGCCAAAGGCTTTGGCGTCGCGACGCTGGAGGCATATCCGCGCCTATAAATTGAGCTTAAGGTTTCAGTTTCAAATGTACCTTCCTCTCTAATTTCTCTGATGTAAATAGGGAGTTTTCTATCTAGTTTCTTTTAAATTTTAGTTTTGTAATTAATTTTAATTACGTTCTGTAATAATAGTAATTTACTTTCTTTACTTTTTACAATTTTTTACTATTCACCATGATGAGGTAACTTCCCCCAGCTAGGGTGAAAGATAATTATTTTACTGTTACTATTTAGATTAATCTCCCTTAAATATAATATATTCACTATTTAAAATATTGACTTAAAAAGGATACCGTCAGATTGGTCGGTTGGTAATTCATTTTAATCTGGTTTAAACATGACTAATCAAGGATCTAGCCAGATTGGTCGGTTGGTAATTAAATTTTCTTACCGCCTATATGGCAGATTTATTTTGGTTCCGCCTTTATGGCTGGTTGGACTTAATTTGACATAATTAGGTTACCGCCTATATGGACGGTTGGTAAAATAATCACAAGTTAATATATTATATTAAGGGAGATATCTAAATAGTAAATAGTAAGAGTTGATCCTTTCACCTTAGCATTTTATTTTATTGTAATTTACTTTTCAGCTTTTACTTTACCGCAATTACTTTTCAGCATTTTACTTTATGTCTTTTACTTTTAAGTTTTTACTAGCCCTAGTTATGTCTTAGTTATCTGGGGTTGTGATGAATTCTAATATCACTGGTTTATAATGGGTTATTTTATAGTTTGGGTAATTTAAAGGTTTACTTATTAAGTCTTAAGCTTAATGCTTCTTGTTGTCTGATCACCAATAAGATTGATGTGGTAAATCTAAAATATATTTGACAAAGGAATTTTAGGTTTCAGCCTTAGACTTAATAGCCCACGATCTTCCTTGAGGATAGATAACCCTTTAATAGATTTCCTTACAGGATAGACATATACATGTCGGGCGGGGGTAGCCATAATTGGAACTTAAACTTAATGAATCCAGATAATTTGGTTGACATAGACATATGGTTCAATTGGGTTAAACTGGGTATTTGCGTATGACCATCGACAGAGGCTTTTGCATAATTTAGTGTTCCAGGTTAGTAAACCGATTTATTACTCAAACATACAATAATCACTTCATCTTTTAAAAGATATTATAAAGATTCATAACCCTAGATCTTTGAGTCTTTTGTTATTTTCCTTAGTATTTTCTTTTGTTTATTTTATTTATTTTAATTAAGGAAAACCACATTCAATCCAACCAATCAAACAATCATTCTCTTCTCCATTTAATTAGATATTTGTAAATAAATAGATTCAACAATTAATAACAACAGTAGGAATTAAGTCCTCGTGGGATCGATATTTTTATACTACTTGAACGATACGTGCGCTTGCGTTATACGTGTGTGTTTACGCCGGTCAAGAACACTATTATTTCTAGGGACTCGGAAGTAAGGTATACTCAAAGTCAGGAGAAACAAAGGTCATTAGCTGTATTACAAGTAAAATAGTGATACGTTAAATATGAAATGTAAATGAAGTCCCAAGTGATATTTAAGAATTAATATTGTCATGGCAAGTGATATAATGGGTTTTAAGTAAGAAATAACTAAGATGTATGGGACAGCGGGTCATGAATATAGTATCGGATTTAGAACTCATAGCTCATGCAGATAATCGAGTTAGAGAATGTTGAGCATAACTAGAGGTCTGGAAATGAGGTTTCTTTGATGCACAAAGATAGTTATAGTATGATGGTTGTATAGTGTGTTCAACGGAAATTTCATAGAATGAGAATGAAGAATTACCTCTCACTCAAGAATTTGAGGGATTATTCACTGAATCTCACGGACTTTGGTGCAGTATGTGCGAGCATGGCAAAAGGTATTATATATAAAAATCAGATGTTAAGGTAAGATGAAGAGACCGTCGGAAAATAATGTGATATAGTTGATGAAGCAAGGTTGGTTATGAGCATACAGTTAGTTGAAAGTTGGTGGCCTAGGAAATAGCTTGTGAATCTGGCGACTTGTGGTTTCAATCCTAAAGGGGATTCGAGGACGAATCCTATTTAAGGGGGGAGAAAATATTACACCCTGATAATTCCGATGACTATTATATTGTAGGAGGTATAATACATGATATAATTCATTCTGAACTGTGTATGCATTTGTGGAATTACATTTCGGATATTTGATGTGTCCTTTACAATTCCAATACGAAATTACTTTCAGTTCCACTCCGAATAACCCTTAGTATTTGGGCTATAATATTTTCATACGATCTCCAATATTTATAAATTTTATATCGTCGGAAAGATAAGATCAAAATCTACAACTTCCGCGTTGAATATTTTTCCAAATTCGAATCAGAAATAGGTCAAAAATTATAGTTTCCATAACTTCTATAGTAAATTTTGAGAATGGACTAGAATGGGTGATGTGGCACAAATATAACCACTCATGCCAAACAAAAATCAACCACTTTGTCCTATAAATATGAAACTATTTACTCATCTCTCTCAAAAGCCAAAAAACGTGAGCAACTCAAGAAGGCTCTTCCAATCTTCTTCTTCCTCGTGTAAATTTTTGAAGGAAAATGTGATGATTTTCAAGTTCCAAAGCACACAAAGTAAGCTTCTAACTCTCTTTCTTTCATTATTTTTCAGTATTGGGAATAGTAGATAAAGTCTCAAATTAACATCTTGCATACCCTAGAGATTGGATTTGTTTAATTGGCATTGATAGTGTTGCTGGCATGCATTTTGGATAATATCATGAAAGTATTAGCGTGGAATGAAGCCCTTATGTGGATGATAGTGTTGGGCGTTTATATTTTGTGATTTAATGATGTTAGATAATGGTTTGTGTTGAATCGATGATATGTAATGAGTTATGTTAAGTTGAGTTGAAGTTTGAATGATAATGTTGAGAATTGCTTTGGGCAGGGACAATGGAGAACTGATATTTGGCCCTGAAATCAAGCTAGCGTAGCGACGCCAAACGTGAGAATGCTCTCCTCCTAGGGTCGGTGCGTGTGGGAGTCACGTCGAATATGAGAATACCCTCTACCTCAGGTCGGTTGTGTGTTTGCCCAGGGTCGGTCATGTGGAAGACTCGGGTCGGTCGTGTGGAAGACTCAGGTCGGTCGTGTGGAAGACTCGGGTCAGTCGTGTGGAAGACTCGGGTCGGTCGTGTGGATACTCAGGAGGTTGTATGGGAGACTCGGGTCGGTCGAGTGGGAGACTCGGGTCGGTCGAGTGGGAGACTCGGGTCGGTCGAGTGGGAGACTCGGGTCGGTCGAGTGGGAGACTCGGGTCGGTCGTGTGGGATACTCGGGTCGGTGTGTGGAAGTCGCGATACTCAACACCTGGTGTCGTGATGCAGAACATGAAATACTTTCTATTTCAATCTGATCATATGCGTATCGTGACACGCAAGACCTGGAGTCGCGATGCGTGACAGAAATAATTTCAGTCCATTTCAATTTCCTCATATGATGTTAGAGGCACCCTAAAGGTTTGGTATACTGCACACATGTGCATTCATTACATCCATGATCATTATTAGCTCATCAGTTTAAATATGCTAGCCATACTCGAATATAAGACGGATTAGCTTTTCCGTAGGAGTCTCCCTAGTCGCATTCGGGATCAAGAGCCATTGAGATTAATCAGTGAGTGGACCTTTCTTTTCAAAATGATATACTTGTTTGCTTTTGATTTGAGACTTATTTTTCAATGTTTTAGGGCGTTAACCAAGTTGATTCCAAATATTTTATGAATGAGAATGTTTTGAAAAGTATTCAGTTTAAAAGCATGATATTTGTGATTTTGGAGGCATGAGGGAAAAATCCGCCTCAGATGTGACTTATGGAATTGACGGATATAGACATGTGCATATGTAGAGCAGGACTAGGGGGACGGTGATACGTAATGCCTATAGATCCTAGATTTTATGGCTAGGGGAACGACGATACGTAACTCTCATAGATCCTAGATTCAGGGTCAGGATGATAACATGGATTTAGCACACATGGCTCTAGTATGGTGGCTTGCGGGACAGCGATACCTAACGTCTCAATACCACTAGATAGGCGTATGGGGGACATCCATACGTAACGCCCTCATGCATTGGGTTTTCTACAGATTTTCTAGGCGTATGGGGGACGGCGATACGTAACGCCCTCATACGCCAGTTTTTCTACAAATTCTCATAGATACGGTTTTCAAAAGAATAGTTTTATGAAAAAGTTTTAGAAAGAGTTCAGTTTTACAGTGGATCTCAGAGTTTTACAGACAGAAAAAGAATTTCCAGAAAAGTTTCATAGAAAGAGAATTGTTTCAGATAAGAAAAAATTTTCAGAAAGAATCAGTTTTCTATAGATGAATTTGATTTCAAAAAAAAATTGAATGTTTCAGAAAAGCATTTCAGTTTTCATTTTTAATTGTCCACTCACTAGGTCATTCAAACAATCTAACCCCCCACTCCCAGTGTTTTTATGACAGTCACTATGGTATTTGGGTCCATGATGTCAAGTCAGAGACATGGTTCAGTCAGAGTCGAATTAAAGTCATGTATTAGACATTATGTATGGTAGAGATTGTGTGTGTAATAAGTTAAAGTTCCATGACATAGTTATAAAGTATAATGTTATTGTGTACACGGTTATGAGTATTATAATACATTTTATGTCGATGAGTTGGGCAATGGTCCATATGCATGAGTTTATGTTTGAGATGGTATTGGTAGTGATGTTCATAGTCAGGGACTTAGGGGGATAGGTCAGCATATTCCCTGTCGGTAGCATCTCCGAGAGGGGGATGTTATAATTTAAGTATTTTAAATACAATTTTTATACAAAATAAAACTCTTAAATTAATCTAAAATAAAAAATTAAGCCTTTTAAAAATGAGCCAATACCCGCATAGGAGGGCGGAGGTTCCCATTGCATGTGAGTTAGCCTTAGGCATGTAGGCTTCCCCAATTTGGGCTTAGTTACACCTCTATATATAGTTTCTATATATAAACTCTTTAAAATTCTTCTCTTTTTCCAATGTGGGATGAGTAATATTTTAAAATATTACACAATATATACTCAAGAAATACAACAAACATAACTTAGAATCGTCCATATCCTAGAGAAAAAAAATGTGTGGAGAGCATAGAGCAGTCCATTAAATTCAATTATAATAAATTAATAATATGTTTTGGCCTTGTTGGGCGGATGTGTTATTAATCAATTCTAACATACATCATTTAATCAAATTATCACTATCATACATTCAATAAAACATAAATATGAAGACTTAGACAAGCCTGTAAATTATTGAAGAAGATGAAAAACTTAAACCAAAGCCGAGATACCTCTGTCCTTAAGAACTTATTAGTCCCGCCTCGGTGCTCTATGGATTTCTTGTGGCTATCGTTCTCATAGGATAACTTGGTTATTTCTTGTAAAATGGACATTTATTTCTTTGAGAACTAGAACTTGGATTGATGGTGGAAACTCTCAAACTCTAAACTTAAATATGTAAGTATTATATTAATTGAATGAATAAAATGAATCCAAAGTCCCATTTTATAGGCATGGATGAGTGCCTTTGTGGGCACCTTTTGGTTTAGGGTAAATCTTCTAAAGGTTATACCCATTCCTAATACCTTTTTAACTCTAGAGTCATATTCTTTCATATTTAGAGGATATGTCCATTCAACTTGTGTCTTTCCCATAAGGCACTTTTTAAGGGACATGTCTCTCATACAATTATAAATATTAGAGAATATCCTATAATCCCCCACAATTCTCTATATATTAATGCAGACACTTAAGAGAGTTTCTTTGAAATAAAACAGCATAGAAATAGGTAGCTTTCACCTTAAACCTTTCCAGTGAGTGACAATCGGATTTACTTGGAAAACCAGTGACTCATAGTCTTGAACTGTTCTATCATTAGTATAAGCAAGACAATAGCCATTACATAGTTTCACTTGATTGTTTCTCGTTCTACGGTTATGTTCAATTCATCCATGAATATCGATTCTGACTTCATCAAGTACTTTAGGGAAAAGCCTTTAAAATTCTCATGGAAGCGGTCTCACTTCTTACTTGAAATATGTGATCTACTATGAAAGGTAATTTGTCTTTACCCCTATTAGGACTCTTCTCCTAATATAATGATCATTAAAAGCCTTAACTTATCCTAACATTGACAGACATCACTCTGTGTCATTATAGGAATGAGATAGAGTATAGAACTCTACAGTGCTTGTTTTGAATTGCATAAAGTTTCAGTTTTCCCTTTTGAATCTAGATCTTGGGATCTCTAGTCATCTAGGTTGGGTTTCCACAGTGATAATTCTTAAATTATAGGCTTCAAGCCTATTCCCTTTGATGACTTCTCAACTTGCTCTCTAGGTAAACATTTAGTAAGTGAATCCGCTAGGTTTTCCTTTGACTTGATATAATCTATTGAAATTATGTCGCTTGAGAGAAGTTGCCTTATGGTATTTTGTCTTCGACATATATGTCGAGACTTACCATTATACATTATATTTTGGGCTCTCTCGATAGCCGATTGACTATCACAATATATGCTTCTAGCTGACACTGGTTTTGGCCAATTTGGAATATCCTTTAAGAAATTTCAAAGCCATTCCGCTTCCTCCACTACTTTGTCTAATGCTATGAACTCAGACTCCATAGTAGAACAGACAATACACGTTTGCCTCGAGGATTTCCATGATATGACTGCACCACCAAGTGTGAAAATAAATCCACTTATGGATTTGGAATCCATTGTATTAGATATCCAGTCAGCATTGTTGTATCCCTCTAGAATAGATGGATATCTCATATAATGCATTCCATATTTTGAAGTTTCTCTCAGATATCTAAAAACTTTACTATGGCTTTCCAGTGGTTATGTCTTGGATTACTTGTCTATCTACTAAGCCTGTTTACAGTTTGAGCGATATCAGGTCGTGTGCAATTTGATAGATAAATCATACTTTTGGTGATTCTCGAATACTCCAATTGCGATACGTTTGAACCAGTATTCTTCGACAAATGAAGAGTTAGGTCTACATGAGTTCTAGCTATGTTTAGATCTTATTTGTTATATTTCTCAAGTATCTTCTCAACATAATGAGCCTGAGATAATATGTATCCCTCTGATATTCTGGAAATCTTAATTTCTAAGATCACATCAGCTACTCCAAAATCTTTCATGTCAAATTTTTTGGTCAATACTTTCTTGATAAATTGAATCATCTAATGATTGCTACCAATGATCAACATATCGTCTACATAGAGACACACAATGACATATCATTTTTGAGTTGATTTAGTGTTTACACATTTATCACACTAATTGATTTTGAATCCACTTGACAATATTTCTTTGTCAAATTTCTCATGTCAGTGTTTAGGTGTTTGTTTTAATCCGTATAAGGATTTTACCAGTTTGCACACTTTTTGTTATTGTCCAGATGTTGGACAATTATGACCCATAGCGTCACTATTTGTAAAAGACATTGTGATTTTTGTACAAATTAACTATGTGATAATGAAAATTGCATTTTATCATTTTGTAATTTAATTACTTAAATATATAAATGATAAAAGTCCTTATGATTAGTTCCGGATTATTAGATATGAGACAATATCAATCCATAAAGGTTTAATCATTAAATATCTCTAGTCGTATATTATCGAGACGGGACATCGATAATGCAGAATAGACTAGTATCGCACTTGTGCGTGTTATGGAAGCGTAACATCATAGTTCTCATATATTTAAGTATGGATACTTATGCAAGTGTGATAGGATGTTGTGTTTACCGATGGATGGACGGAACAGCTTCGCTTTGGATAGACCCTCAGAATCCCATTGGTAGTATGACTATGTGTCTATGGGAATCCGCATTAGGGTATGAGTATTTGGTCTTAACCTGAGACTTGCATCGCTAGTACTTGCGACAATCAATACGCTTTGGTTTTGGTCGTCCGTCCCTGACTTTAACAGGTTCTGTGTACGCCTCTTCTGGGTTTATTGAGATAGTAGTGTATTGGGTGTGATGTCAAGACGGAAGTATCACTTCAGTCATATGGAGATGATAATCACGCAGGGATACAGAACTGATACTCTAATGGTTGCAACCATCGGGATAATATGACAAGGTCATGATTATCCGATTAAAGAGACTAGTTGCTTGTGATCCGATATATGCTTCGTACGGGGCAGACACTATTCCAGTCTCAGGCCTTGCATGTGACATCTGATACTGGATCGCAATACGCAATACTACGTATACTACGCCTGACATAGATTATATATTCCTTTAAGAATATTTCTGGAGAATTGGCTAGGCACGGTGCTTTGCTAGAAGCCAACCATGTCTCGTAAATCGATTAGAACGTGGTACGAGGTACGCACGTGTTTGGATAGTCCGACGACCGGATTTACTGCCAATATATCCAGGGATCTCATGGGTTGCTTCCCGAAGATTCACCGATGACGTATGATTCAAACATAATTAATCTAGGATTAATTGTGGAGAGATTTTATCTCGGATAAAATACTATTAGAAGAGAGAGAACTATTAATTTGGAATTAATCGATTAAATAATATATTCGATATATTAAATGAAATTAGATTTCGACGCGAAATTAAAATTGGATTTTAATTCGGGCAAACGAATTAATTTAGATTTAATTCACAGGCGACATGAATAGTAATTTTGCTAGGCATAATTATTTAATTAAATTTGATTTAATTACGTCGCAACGGAAAATTCGTTAATTCGGAATTAACGAACCCGAGCCCGGGATGTGTTTGCGGGCCCACTCTGATTTTGAATTAAAGTGGGGCCCACAAGTCACATTGCAAGTCACTTTAGTGATGAAAGTCATGTCACTTTTTTGTGATTGACATCTAGTCATTATTGATGATGGGAGTAGTTGGAGGCATTGAATGCTTATTTCCCTCCAAAATTGTTTTAGCTTTTTGGAAAAGCTTATACCAAAAATTGGAGTTGACTTTTAATGTGTAATTATTTTAGAAACAAAACACAAGACAAAAGAAAACTATCCCTCTCTCTCTCTCTTAAATTGCCGAATACTACAAGCATTTACAAGGAAATTTTGTAGCAATTTTTCCTAAGCTAGCACTTGAAGAATCATATCAAGGTGATAGGGAAACCAATCCCAAGAGCTTGGAATCAATTTCAAAGCTTGGAGCTTGAACATCAACATTCAAAAAGGAGATCTTGGAGGACTTCTCAAAGGAATTTTTTTTGTTCTACACGCATCCTACAACCGTTCAAAGTGAGTATTTTTCCGCAAATTTACTTTGAGTATTCACATGTTTCATGCTTAATATGATCTTGGGATGACCTTAGAAACCCAGCAATGGTATCATGGAGCCTATTGAGAGTGAAATTTGATTAGGGTTCTTATCATAGAATTGGGTATTTTTTATTTGAGCATGTTTTATAATCAAATTGTTTGTTGAGTATGCTTGTATGTTGATAACTTAGAGTTATGCATGATCAATTTGATGAAATTAATTGGATTAATTTTCCCCAAATACCTTATGTTGGCCGAATCTTGGAGTACCCTAGGTCATGGTGATTTTTGTTTTTAAATCATTGGATGAGTTTAAAGACATGATATATATTGATTTATGATTTAATTGGATTAAAATCAAAATCGGATATAAAATCATCATAATTCTGTGACCATAAGAAGCATGAAATGAGTTGATTTTGGTTTCAATAATGTTGGACATGAGTTGAAAAATTAATGCATGATTAATTGATTAAATTAGTATTTTGGAAATGTTAATTTAGATAATTAATTAGTGATATACACTTTAATTAATTAAATCATGATATTTGGAATACTAATATTTAATTAATTGGGCCTAATTTGGAATTTGGCTAATGATGTTGTATTTTGGCCTATGGGCTTGGTTGTGCCAAGTTGGTTTAGGACAATTAGATTGATCCAAATTGGGCCTAAACTTCCATTAAGTCCAAATATAACAAAGGCCTTTAAACATTTAATTGGGCCTAATGGGCCAAAATTGATTCTTGGCAAATATGATGATTCCTTACTTGGGCCTTGGTATTTGGGTTTGACCCATATTGACCAAAGCCCATGCCTTAAGAAATTAATTGAAAGCCCATTAGACTTTAATTAAATTGACATTGGATGTTAATTGGGCTTTGAGACCCATTAAGATTAGATTTAGAATCTAAGTCGTAAAGGCGCATAAAAGTGTAATATTTAATTTGGAATTAATTAAATATAGAATTAGTATTGATAGAAATTAAATTAGATTTAAAATTGTAGTTCGATATAATTCAAGAATTCGTACTTTGAGTACTTATTCTTAAACGAGTTGGACTCGCGCAAATCAAATCGTTGTTTGAACATTGGATGATCACTTTATTCAAAGATTAATTAATTGGATTAGATTGATTGAATAACATGCTTTGTGTGAATACAGGATGTGTTGTATGAATAATGTATATCGGATGGATATTAGAAGAGAAAGGGCAAGTTTGGAAATTGTTGTAAATTTAGAATTTATTAAATTGGACATGCGTGTCCAGCCTTATCTCTCGATTCTTTGTAATTCTCTTCTCACATTCCCCTCAATGTAATGAGGTTTCTTTAATTGTATTATGTAATTGGGTAGAAGTTAGAATAGTGCTAGCCGGGAGGAGAGAAGTGGAGTGATTTGTTCTAAGAATAATTTGTGAGATATCCATCCGCATATCATTATTAATTTATTTATCGCGCCTTATTATGCTTTTAGAATGCATGCTTAAGGGTGTATGATGAGACCTAATCATAGATAATAAATTGGTTGCCAATTACGCGAAAAACCCTCAACAAATATTAAGCGTTTTCCTTCCATTGAGTGATTTTTTCTCAAGATCCAAGATTGGCACTGGTTTGTTGGCCAAAGTCAAGACCTTTGTCCATCGCGGATGTGTTTGAATCATGAAGGCTTGTTCCATATCGTATGTCTTGTCCAAGTTGTGATTTGTTGGCCAAAGTCAAGATCACTTCTTGTCCATCGACATCGATTACGAAGCTTTCCAAAGTCAATGGGTTCCGCTTAACTGGAATCATTAAGCTTGTTATGCCAAAGCCAAGGCTTAGTTGATTCAGAGGAAAAAGGTTAGGAAAATATATTGGATTATTGGCATATATATATGTTTCGGACTTGGAGGTCCACCTACCGGATCTCGGGATTGGATGAGATCCAATTGATCTTAGAGATCTACCTAGTTAAATATCATATATCTTGTTGGCCAAAGTCAAGGTTGTGTGTTATTTAACAGGATCCTAGCCCACTAGGAAACTAGGTTTCCCGAGTACTCAACATCGGGTTAGAGGCTCGCCGAAAAATAGTGGGAGGCCAGTATATGAATTTTACAATTTCGTTCAAATACTTGGCTTTACGCGCTTTCAAAATATTTCGTCAATTATATTTATTAGTTGGACTAATATTTTATTATTTTTCTTATAACAGTTAGACTGTACCCATACATCGTAATTGAATAGTTTGACTATTGCAATTAAGATGACAGGAAAGTTAAGCATTATAGATATTATCATGGGCGCAATATCTTTAATGGCACAAACTTTCAAGATTGGGACATGAATCTCAAGATTGTCCTGGGATCCGAGAAGTTGCTTTACACAATAGAGAGACCTCTTGGGCCTAAGCCTAGATCTGATCAGATAGTTGAGCTAGAGCTTTGGAAGACTCATAGTGATGACAACTTCACTACTCAATCTATAATGCTTGCTGCTATGACTCAACAATTTCGTCGTCAAAACAAGGGATTGGATCCCTATCAGATGATGGCGAAGTAGCATGATCTTCATCGATCTAATCTTAGATCGCATAGATATGAGTTACAGAAGAAGCTCTTTGGTGCTCGCATGTCAGAGGGTACATCTGTTGAGCACCATGTGTCATAGATGATTGCTGACATTGAGCAGCTGGGACAGATGGGCATTGTCTTCGAGGCTGAGACTTCAATAGATTTGATCTTACAGTCTCTCCCCGACACTTGGAGTGGGTTCATCATGAACTACAATATGATGAACTAAGACCAAACTCTTGGAGAGTTGATGTCCACATTGCGCGAAGCAGAAAAAGAGCTCCTAAAGGGTAAGAAGCGCGAGGCGCACTTCGCTTCAACATCTCAAACTCCGAGGGCTTGGCCCAAGGCGACTGGAGGTGTAAAGAAGAAGAAGAAGAAGAAGAAATGCAATGCCAAATCGTCACAAAACCTTCTAGGATGGTAAGGACAAATCCCAGATGTATGTCTACAGTGCGGCAAGCGGGGTCACTAGGAAGCGTGACTGCCGTGAGTACAAGGCACACATGAAGGAAATCAAAGCGAGCCATGCACCAGCTTCAGGTATGTTTGTTATAGAAATAAACATGTTATACTACTAGTTTTAAAAATTGGATTTTTGATTCTGGTTGTGGTACTCATCTATGTACTGATGTGCAGGATCTGCAGCATTAGCAGGAGACTGGCCTCATGAGAGATTGACCTCCGCGTTGGAAAATGGGACACGAGTCGCCGTTTTGGCCGTTGGCACTTTTGTTTTGGAACTGCCCTCGGGGCATGTACTAATCTTACATCTGTTATTATATACCTAGTTTGACTAAGAATATTATTTCTGTATATATGTTAGCCCAATGGGGTATACTTTTATATTTAGAAACACTGGGTGTTTTATGTATAAAAATGATATGGAGATTTGCACTGCTGATGTAAATAATGGTCTTTATATTTTGATATATAAATCAATCTCAAACATATAATGTAACAAACAAAAGGCTTAAATTAAGTAACCAAATATGAAACTTATATGTGGCATTGTCGTCTGGGACATATTAACAAGACTCGCATATCCACACTTTCTAAGAGTGATTACTTGGACAGATTTGATCCAAATTCATATGACATATGCGAATCTTGTTTATTAGGCAAAATTGCCTAAACACACCTTTTAGCGGAAAGGGTGCACGTGCCACCGAACTGTTAGCCCTCGTTCATAGTGACGTATGTGGGTCCATGTCTAGTCAGGCTAGAGGTGGATATGAATACTTCGTAACATTTACGGATGATGCATCGCATTCGGTTAATGTGTATCTTATGAGACACAATCGGAAACCTTTGAGAAATTCAAAGAGTTTCGACACGAGAAGTAGAAAACAGACCGGCAAAGTATAAGACATTACGGTCGGACCGTGGTGGCAAATATCTTAAGCAATGAGTTTATTGATTACTTGAAATAATATGGTATTATTTCACTGGACTACCTCCTGGACACCGCAATTAACGGTGTGTGTCCGAACGGAGAAGAACTGAACTTTGTTAGACATGGTAGGTCTATGATGAGTCGCACAGAGACTTATTTCCTTCTAGGGATATGCATTGAACAGTACAATACTTATTTTGAATAAGGTTCTGTCAAAGTCTGTTCAACATACTCCGTATGATATATTGACAGGAAAGAAACCAGGTTTCTCATTCCTGAAGATTTGGGGTTGCTGGGCATACGTTAAACGTTTGGAAGGTACCAAACTAGAACCCAAATCGAATAAATGCCTATTTGTAGGATATTCTAGGGAAACCAAAGGATATTACTTCTATCACCCACAAGAGAACAAAGTATTTGTTGCTCTACATGCGGTTTTCCTTGAAAAGGAATTCCTAAATGCAGTGGTCAGTGGGAGGAAAGTAGAACTCGATGAAAATCGGAGTGATACTGTTCCTGGCACAGAATCCTTAACGGAATATGAACAGTTCATCAAGGATGAAACTGTACCACAATCTTCGAATAAACAAGAACCGTGTAGGTCGGAGAGAGTCAGAAAACAACCTGAGAGGTATGGGTTTCTGATCTCACCTCATGTAGATATTAATCTAATTGAGGAACACGAACCGGCTACGTATAAGGAAGCGATACAAGGTATCGACTCTGCTTTATGGCAAGAGGCCATTAGTCTAAAATGGATTCCATGTACACCAACCAAGTTTGGATACTGGTTGATGCACCCGAAGGCGTAAAGCCTATTGATTGCAAATGGGTCTTCAAGAAGAAGACCGACATGGATGGCAACATACAAACGTACAAAGCTAGGCTTGTCGCGAAAAGGTATCGTCAATGACATGATGTCGATTACGACAAAACTTTTTCACCCGTTGCCATAATTAAATCCATTCGGATTATGCTTGATATTGCTGCATATTTCGATTACGAGATATGGCAGATGGACGTCAAAACCGCTTTCCTTAACGGAAAACCTTTTTGGAGGATGTTTATATGCAACAGCCTGACGGTTTTTATCGTACCTAGACTTGCAAACAAGGTTTGTAAGTTAAATAGATCCATTTATGGATTGAAGCAAGCATCGCGTGCCTTGGAACCAACGTTTTTGATGAGATCATAAAGAAATATGATTTCGTTCAAAATGAGGATGATCCTTGTGTATATAAGAAGGTTAGTGGGAGCGCACTGACATTCATTGTCCTTTACGTTGATGATTTATTGCTTATTGGCAATGACATTCCCATGTTAACATCGGTGAAAGCTTGGCTTTCATTAAAATTCTCCATGAAGGATCTGGGAGAAGCAGCATTTATTCTAGGAATAAAGATCTACCGGGATAGATCTAGAAAGCTGCTTGGACTCTCCCAGAGCACGTACATTGACAAAGTGTTGAAGAGATTCAACATGGATCAGTCCAAGAGGGGACTGTTGCCAGTGTCACATGGTGTCACTCTATCTAAGGACATGTGTACTAAAACTTAAGATGAGAGAGACAACATAAGTCGGATCTCGTTCGCCTCGGCAGTCGGATCGATCATGTATGCCATGATTGTACGCGACCTGATGTCTCGTATGTTTTGAGCATGTGTAGTCGCTATCAGGCCGATCCAGGTGATGGTCACCGGATGGCGGTTAAGAATATCCTTAAGTATTTTAGACAAACTAGGATGCTTTCTTAATCTATGGAGATGGAGAACTTGAGGTAACTGGGTATACAGATGCAAGTTCCCAAACCGATAAAGACGACTGCAAGTCGCAATCCGGGTACATATTTTGTTTGAATGACGGAGAAGTAAGCTGGAAATCTTCCAAGCAAGAGACTGTTGCCGATTCAACAACAGAAGCGGAGTATATTGCTGCAGCTGAAGCAGCAAAAGAGGCAGTTTGGATCCGTAAATTCCTAATTGGATTAGGAGTAGTTCCGTTAGTAGCTGAGCATGTTCCATTGTATTGTGACAATAACGGGGTATAGCACAGGCTAAGGAACCGCGGTCTCATCAACGATCCAAGAATGTTCTTCGACGTTTCCATCTGATTCGTGAGATCATACATCGTGGTGATGTGAAGATCGAGAAGGTCGCATCAAATGACAACATTGCAGATCCGCTGACGAAAGTTATTCCTCAACAAAAGTTTAAGCGACATGTACATAGTTCAGGTGTTAGATGCTTGAGTGACTGGCTATAGGCCAAGTGGGAGTTTGTTGGACAATTATGACCCATAGCGTCACTATTTGTAAAAGACATTGTGGTTTTTGTACAAATTAACTATGTGACAATGGAAATTGCATTTTTCATTTTGTAATTTGATTACTTACATATATATAATGATTAAAGTCCTTATGATTAGTTCCAGATTATTAGATATTAGACAATATCAATCCATAAAGGTTTATCATTAAATATCTCTAGTCGTAGTATTATCGAGACTGGACATCGATAATGTAGAATAGACTAGTATCGCACTTGTGCGTGTTATGGAAGCGTAACATCATAGTTCTCATATATTTAAGTATTGGATACTTATGCAAGTGTGATAAGAGGTTGTGTTTACCGATGGTACGGAAAGAGCTTCGCTCTGGATAGACCCCTCGGAATCCCATTGGTAGTATGACTATGTGTCTATGGGAATCCGCATCAGGATATGTGTATTTGGTCTTAACCTGATACTTGCATCGCTAGTACTTATGACAATCAATACGCTTTGGTTTTGGTCGTCCATGACTTTAACAGGTTCTGTGTACGCCTCTTCTGGGTTTATTGAGAATCGTAGTGTATTGGGTGTGATGTCAAGACGGAAGTATCACTTCAGTCATATGGAGATGATCATCACACAGGGATACATAACTGGTACTCTAATGGGTTGCAACCATCGAGATAATATGACAAGGTCATGATTATCCGATTAAAGAGACTAGTTGCTTGTGATTCGATATATGCTTCGTACGGGGCAGAAACTATTCCAGCCCCAGGCCTTGCTTGTGACATCCGATACTGGATCGCAATACGCAATACTACGTATACTACGTCTGACATATATTATATATTCCTCTAAGAATATTTCTGGAGAATTGGCTAGGCACGGTGCTTTGCTAGAAGCCAACCATGTCTCGTAAATCGGTTATAACGTGGAACGATGTATGCACGTGTTCGGATAGTCCGACGACCAGATTTACTGCCATATATCCAGGGATCTCATGGGTCGCTTCCGAAGATTCACCGATGACGTATGATTCGAACATAATTAATCTATGATTAATTTCGGAGAGATTTTATCTGGGATAAAATACTATTATAAGAGAGAACTATTAATTTGGAATTAATCGATAAAATTATATATTTGATATATTAAATGAAATTAGATTTCGACGCGAAATTAAAATTGGATTTAATTCGGGCGAACGAATTAATTTAGAATTAATTCACGGGCGACATGATAGTAATTTTGCTAGGCATAATTATTTAATTAAATTTGATTTAATTACGTCGCAACGAAAAATTCGTTAATTCAGAATTAACGAACCCGAGCCCGGGATGTGTTTGCGGGCCCACTCGGATTTTGAATTAAAGTGGGGCCCGCAAGTCACATCGCAAGTCACTTTAGTGATGGAAGTCATGTCACCTTTTTGTGATTGACATCTAGTCACTATTGATGATGGGAGTAGTTGGAGGCATTGAATGCTTATTTCCCTCCAAAATTGTTTTAGCTTTTTGGAAAAGCTTATACCAAATTGGAGTTGACTTTTAATGTGTAATTATTTTAGAAACAAAACACAATACAAAAGAAAATTTTTTCTATCTCTCTCTCTTAAATTGCCGAATACTACAAGCATTTACAAGGAAATTTTGTAGCAATTTTTCCTAAGCTAGCACTTGAAGAATCATATCAAGGTGATAGGGAAACCAATCCCAAGAGCTTGGAATCCATTTCAAAGCTTGGAGCTTGAAAATCAACATTCAAAGAGAAGATCTTGGAGGACTTTTTAAAGGAATTTTTTTTTCTTCTACACGCATCCTACAACCGTTCAAAGTGAGTATTTTTCCGCAACTTTACTTTGAGTATTCACATGTTTCATGCTTAATATGATTTTGGGATGACCTTAGAAACCCAACACCAGGAACATTAAAACTTTTTGGTTCTTCCATGAAAATCTCCTCATCCAACTCACCATTTAAGAATGTCGTCTTTATATCCATTTGATGTATTTCAATACCAAATATAGTCACTAGGGCTATAAGTATTCTTATTGAAATGATACGGATCACTGGTGAATAGGTATCAAAGTAATCAAGTTCTTATTTTTGTCTATAACCTTTTATGACAAGTCTTGTCTTGTATTTATCTATTGATCCATCTGGCTTCATCTTCCATTTGAAAATCCATTTGTAGCTCAACGGCTTACAACCTAGAGGAAGATCAACCAACTCCTAAGTATGTTTTTGAAGGATAGAATCAATCTCGCTATTGATAGCCTCTTTCCACAAAGGTGCCTCCGACGAAGACATCGTTTCTTTATAACTTTGAGGCTCATTTTCTAATGGTCTGTCAGAAAATCAGGTTCAAATGACTTAAACGTTCTTGCTCTTTTGTTACGTCTAGGTTCATTTTCCTCAAAATTTTCATGTTGATCTGATTCTTGATTAACTTGATCACCACTTATAGTAGTATCAATGGTTCTTCTGAGAGACTATGTTCTTTATCATATTTGAATTGATGTCATGAATTTCATATTTATGTACCAAGAATCGATACACACTAATATTGTGAGCATATCCAATAAATATACAGTCAACAGGTTTGGTCATATCCTCACCTTCTTAAGTTTAGGAACCATCACTTTGGCGAGACATCCCTCACTTTCATATATTTGTAGGAATGTGTGTGACCTTTCCATAATTCATATGGTGTCTTATCCAATTTTATGTGAGGTAACTTGTTCATAACGTAGTTAGCGGAAAGCAAGGCTTTTCCCCATAAGTTCTGGGGTAAACCAGAGCTTGTCAACATAGCATTCATCATTTCCTTCAACATTCGATTTTTTCGTTTCACAATCTCGTTTTGTTGAGGCGAATAAGGAGCAGTAGTTTCGTGAATAAATCCATGATTGAAACAATATTCACCGAATGGTGACACATATTTCATGAGGCCCAAGATGCAGCCACTCATGATGCATCCCATGATGGACGGTCCACCACAGTGCAAGTCCCAGAGGGTCCAATCACGAGGTCTCGAGCTAAGAAGATCCAGACAGCTATGCATGGATTTATACATAAGATTGTATCTGACTATTCCGCACTTCTACTTCATTGAGTATGGGCTTGAAGCTGGACGAACCCAAGATGTTGAATCTTATTCAGGTCATGGAACAATGAGTTACTTAGGCATATTTTATTATAGTTATTTGACAATTGTTATTAATTTATTTAGGGCTTGACATTTGTTTCATTTCGGCCCTTTATTTATGTCTGAGTGTTTCTTTTCTTTAGATTATTATTTTATGTTTGGGAATTAGGTTAAGCATGCAAGGGTTTGCACGTGGGGATAGCTTAGCTTATTTTTAGGATACGCGCCTGTTGGCGTGTGAGTAGTTTCATTTTTTTATCCTTTTGGGTTAGGGTTTTGGTTGGAGCCTCCTTATAAAAGGCTATTTTTTTGTTATGTTCAACAACTCTCTTTCAATAAAATTTTATATCACTTTTCGTGAGCATTGAGAAACCCTCAATTTGTTCTCACTGGTTTTGGATTATAAAAGGTATGCTAACCCTTTTATGGCGCCCCTATTAGCATTATAGGTTTATGTTGCTTGTTCTTCAGAGGTTTAGAGTTTCTTTATCCGAACTGTCTTGGCTTTCTTGGGAATGATTTCAGTCTTGTGTGGGTTTGTCTGGCTCTACTCTAGGCAGGTCCTCATCAGTTGGTATCGGGAGCAAATGTTCCAAGGTCAGTTCACATATCTATTCTATTTTTTTATTTCGTTCATTATATCGTCTCGTTTGTTCTTTCCTGCGTTTGTTTTCTCTTCTATGTTTTTCTTTTCTTATCTTATATCACTCTTGTTTCTTTTGTTTCCTGTGTTTGCTGTGTTGTTTTGCATCTGTTGTGCGTCCTTTTTCTTTTGCCTTGACTGCGTTTGTGCGATTCACATAACCTAGGGTTCTAAGGCCTATGCATGGCAGAAAAGCCCGAAGCCCGGCCCGGCCCGGCAAGCCCGGCCCGGCCCGGGCGGGCTTTGGCCCGGCCCGGGGTAACACGGGCCCGGGCCGGGCTTCACCCAAAAAGCCCGGGCCCGGCCCGGCCCGGGCCTTAAAATATATAAATAAATATTTTAATTTATAAAATATATAAATTTTTATAATAAATTTTTATATTTATAATTTTTTGTAAAAAAAATCGAATCTGGGCTTAAAATAAATAAATAAATATTTTAATTTATAAAATATATATATTTTTATAATAAATTTTTATATTTATAATTTTTTATAATAAAAAAATCGGATCCGGACTTAAAATATATATATTTAAATAATAAATTTTTTTATTTATAATTAAAAAATTAGGCCCGGGCCCGGCCCGAGCCCGGCCGGGCCGGGCCCGACCGGGCCTGCCCGGCCCGGCCCGATGACAGCACGGGCCCGGGCCGGGCTTCGATGAGCCCGGCCCGAGCCCGGCCCGTTGCCATGCATACTAAGGCCTTAGACTCCTTGCGGCAGTAGGTAAAAGCTGGTGAGATTTTGGAAGTAATCAAAATCACGTGAAATCCACAACACCAAATGGTTTAGGAGGTCCGAGGGAAGAGTACAAAATTTTAAAATTTTACCTACGTGCAATTTTTTTTCCTAGCATTCATACTGTCAGGACGAGATGATTAAGATAGTTTACCTGTGCGTGTTTAAAAATTCCAAATTTCGAGTGTAATCGCTTATCTGCTGTCATCTTTGCAGCAATCGATAGTGTTTTTGTTTTCCTTCTTCCATCACATTTAACTAGCATTTTCTTTATCAATTCTCATAAATCGTATCCGCATCTTGTTTCCCTTCCGTTTGTGTCTACCTCTCTGGTGTACTTGTGATTGAGCTAAACAATGCTATTTGGGACAACATTAAGGGTTTGTTCTTTCCAGTGGGTTCAAATCCTTTGAGAACTCATCCGAGGGCAAGAGTGGTAAAAGGCAAGAGTGGGTGAGCTTAGTTTCGGGTAAAAGCCTTTTGAGTGACAAACACGAGAGAATTGGAATTGTGAGGATTTTGTCTTTTTCTTTGCATTAATTGTTCTTTTTTATTATTATTAGTAACGTTTGTTGCAGTTGCAGAGTTAAAAAAAAAAGAGAACGAAAGAAAAACAACAGTAAACATGTCCAGAGAATGAGCAGCCCCGAGTCAAAGTGCCAATTCCCCATAGGAGCCCCAATTATGGGATGTGGCGAATACTGTGACAGCGCTTCAGCAAGAGTTTACGCGGGTTTTAGAATTGATGAGGGATGTTCGAGATGAGGTGCAAGCAATGAGACACAATACCCCACAGAGGAATAGGCCAACACGGCCGACTAGAGCTAATGAGGCAGGTACGTACCCCCCAGGACTGGTGGGCGACGTACTGAACCCATGGATGAGATGGAGGCCGAAAATGAGTTTGATTATGATGAGGAGTTTGATAGAGTATCAGAGGTAGAGATGAGTGAATTTCGGCCTAGAAGAGGTAGGAATGAAAGACCGTTCAGGAGGAATCATGAGAATGAGGAAGATGGTGATTTGGGTAAAATCAAGATGACTATCCATTCTTTCCAAGGCAAGAGTGACCCCGAATCCTATCCAGAGTGGGAACGTAAGCTAGAGCTCATTTTTTACTGTCATAATTATTTCGAGCTTAAGAAGGTTAAGTTAGCAGTTATTGAATTTACTGATTATGCACTTATTTGGTGGGACCAATGGATGATAAACATTCGGAGGAATATGGAGCGCCTGATCACTACATGGGTTGAATTGAAAACAGTTATGAGGAAGTAATTTTTACCGAATCATTATTATCGAGATCTATATCATAAACTTTAGAATCTTACACAGGGGTTTCGGAGTGTTGAAGACTACCACAAGGAGATGGAAATTGTAATGATTCACGCCAATGTCGAGGAAGACCGAGAGGCCACTATGGCACGATTTCTAAGTGGGCTGAATATGGAGATTGCAAATGTAGTGGAATTGTAACATTACATGGAATTAGAGGACATGATAATATGTCAATGAAAGTGGAACGCCAGCTCAAGCGAAAAACTGCATTAAGGGGCAATTCAGGTCCAACCAATACATGGAAGCCGAAATGGGGAGATAATGACAGGGATGGCACCACATCTAGGTTTAGATCAGAGACCCCAAAGCCAATGGAAGATGTCACCACCAAACCTAAACCAAAATTCAATACCCCACCAAATATGAGTCGTGACCTTAAATGTTTCAAATATCTGGGAAGTGGTCATATAGCATCACAGTGCCCTAATAGAAGGACCATGTATATAGGGGTGATGGTGAGGTCATTTCAGATGGTGAGGATGTTGTGGAGGAGGTGCCCGAGTTGGAGGTCGCCACTGATGAAGAAGGGGTTGAGTATGCAGCCAATGGGGAGTCTCTTATGACCCGCCGTGCTTTAAATACCCAGGCCAAAGTTGAGGATGATATGGCACAACAGTGAGAGAACATATTTCATACTAGATGCCTAGTCCAAAACAAGGTATGCAGTATGATTATCGACGGGGGCAGTTGTACTAATGTGGCTAGCACAATACTTTTTGACAAGCTGGTTTGACTTTACTTAAACATCATAAGCCTTATCGTTTGCAGTGGTTGAATAACAGTGGCGAGGTTAAAGTCAATAAACAAGTCTTGATTAGTTTCACTATTGGTAAATACAAGGATGAGGTGTTATGTGATGTAGTTCCAATGCAAGCTGGACATTTGTTACTAGGGCGTCATTGGCAGTTTGACAGGAGGGTGATGCATGATGGGTTTCGAAACAGATATTGTTTCGAGCAAGATGGACAAAAAGTTACTTGTTTCGTTAACGCCACATGAAGTCTTTAAAGATCAAATGAAGGTACACGCTTCTACAGCGCAAACACCCGCGAGCGAGATCGAGGATGTGAGTTGAGGGGATGAGGTTAACAGTTCCAGGGGAGTGAGCGAGAGAAACAGTGAGCGTGCACAAAATAATGAGGGTTTAGGTAGAATGAAAAATAGTTTCTTTGCTAAAGAGGGAGAAGTGAGGAGAGAGTATGCCAAGAATAAAGTGATGATCCTCCTTCTGTATAGAGAAACTCTTCTAAGTTCTAATGACACTAACCTTAACATTATTTTGCCTAGTGTGTTTACTTCTTTATTGCATGATTATGATGATGTGTTTGCAGAGGAGATACCTCATGGTTTACCACCAATTCGAGGTATTGAGCATCAGATCGACTTCATCCCAAGGGCGGTCATTCCTAACCGACCAGCCTACCGCAACAACCCTGAAGAAACTAAGGAGCTCCAAAAGCAAGTGGAAGAGTTGATGAGCAAAGGGTACGTACGGGAGAGCATGAGTCTGTGCGCAGTCCCAGTCCTATTAGTCTCAAAGAAAGATGGTACATAGAGAATGTGCGTGGATTGTCGAGCAGTCAACAATATCACTGTAAAGTATCGCCACTTTATCCCTAGATTATATGATATGTTGGATGAATTATATGGATCTTGCATTTTTTCAAAAATTGACCTTAAAAATGGGTATCATCAGATTAGGATGCGGGAATGGGATGAATGGAAGACTGCCTTTAAAATAAAATATAGGCTATATGAGTGGCTTGTGATGCCATTTGGGCTTACAAATGCCCCCAACACCTTTATGCGCCTAATAAATCATGTTTTACTTGCCTTTTTGGGTAAATTTGTAGTTGTATATTTTGATGATATTTTAGTGTATAGCAAGACTTTAGAATAGCATTTAGGACATATGCGAGCTGTGTTTGATGTTTTGAGGAAAGAATTGTTGTATGCTAACCTTAAAAAATGTGACTTTTGCATGGAAAAAGTAATATTTTGGGGTATGTCATTAGTGCTCAAGGCATTGAGGTTGATGAAAACAAGGTTAAGGCCATTCGTGAGTGGCCTACACCTAAGAGTATCACTGAGGTTAGGATTTTCCATGGACTAGCTAGTTTCTATAGGCGGTTTGTAAAATACTTTAGCACTATCGCCGCACCACTTACTGAAGTCGTAAAGAAAAATGTTGGCTTCCATTGGGGGGAGGAACAAGAGAATGCCTTTAAACTCTTTAAAGATCGATTATGTTCTACGCCTGTTTTAGCCTTACCTAACTTTAACCAAACTTTCGAGATTGAGTGTGATGCTTCAGGTGTCGGTATTAGGGCAGTTCTTATGCAGGAACGACGTCCTATAGCTTTCTTCAGTGAAAAGCTCAATGGCGCAGCGCTGCGTTACCCGACCTACGACAAAGAGTTTTATTCCCTAGTCAGAGCGCTGGAAACTTGGCATCATTACCTCTGGCCAAAAGAGAGTTGTGATTTACACTGACCATGAATCTCTGCGGCATATCAAGGGTCAAGGAAAACTTAACAAACGACATGCCAAATGGATGGAGTTCGTGGAGACCTTCCCATATGTCATTCGATATAAGCAAGGTAAGGAGAATGTGGTTACTGATGTACTATCACACATTTATGTTTTACTTACATCCTTGAGTTCTAAGTTTCTTGGTTTTGACTTTATCAAAAACTTGTATGCAAATGATCATGACTTCTGTGAGATCTACATTACGTGTGAAAAAGGCACTTGTGGTAAATTTTACAGACAAGATGATTTTTTATTTAAAGAAAATAAATTGTGTGTGCCTGTGTGCCTAGCTGTTCTATGCGTGAATCATTGGTCAGTGAAGCACATAGTGGGGTCTTATGGGTCATTTTAGTGTTATAAAAACTTTGGAAATCTTGCATGAACATTTTTTTTGGCCTAAAATGAAGAAGCATGTCATGCACATTTGTACTGGTTGCATTACTTGTAGGAAAGCAAAATATAAAGTTCAACCACATGGGCTTTATACACCATTACCTGTTTCTCAGGCACCCTGGGTAGATATTTCCATGGATTTTGTGTTAGGATTGCCTAGATCTAGGAAGGGCCGGGACTCTATTTTTGTTGTAGTTGACCGTTTTAGCAAGATGGCATATTTTATTGCATGTCACAAATCAGATGATGCCACACACATTGCTGACTTATTTTTTTGTGAGGTTGTTCGCTTACATGGAGTGCCTCGGAGTATCGTATCGGACATGGATGTGAAGTTTTTAAGTCATTTTTGGAAAGTTTTATGGGGTAGGCTAGGAACTAAACTGTTATTTTCCACCATTTGTCACCTACAGACTGACGGTTAAACTGAAGTCGTTAACAAGACCATGTCCTAACTGTTACGTACTGTTATTTCTAAGAATTTGAAGACATGGGAAGAATGTTTACCTTTCATTGAGTTTGCATATAATCGTAGTATTCATTCCACTACTTCTTATTCTCTTTTTGAAATTGTGTATGGATTTAACCCACTAACACCTATGGATTTATTGCATTTGCCCGTTGATGAGAGGGTTAGCCTGGATGGTAAACGCAAGGCCGACTTGGTCAAGTCCATACAAGAGAAAGCACGACAATACATTGAGAATAAGAATGAACAATATGCCTCGCATGCCAACAAGGGTAGACGTCGTGTCTCTTTCGAACCCGATGATTGGGTTTGGGTGCACATGCGTAAAGAGCGCTTCCTAAAGCAACGACAATCCAAACTGCAACCCAGAGGCGATGGCCCATTTCAGATTCTTGAGAAAATAAATGACAATGCCTACAAAGTGGATTTGCCATGGGAGTATAATGTTTCTGCGTCATTTAATGTTTCTGATCTTTCTTTGTTTGATGCAGATTCGATGTCGAATCCTTTCGAGGAGATGGGGAATGATGAGGCCCATGATGCAGCCACTCAGGATGCATCCCATGATGGACGGACCACCACAGTGCAAGTCCTAGAGGGTCCAATCACGAGGTCTCGAGCTAAGAAGATCCAGGCAGCTATGCATGGATTTATACAGAAGATTGTATTTGACTATTCCCGCACTTTCTACTTTATTGAGTATGGGCTTGAATCTAGACAAACTCAAGATGGTGAATCTTATTCAGGCCGTGGAGAAACGAGTTACTTAGGCCTATTTTATTATAGTTATTTGACAATTGTTATTAATTTATTTAGGGCTTGACATTTATTTTATTTCGGCCTTTTATTATGTTTGAGTGTTTCTTTTCTTTAGATTATTATTTTATGTTTGGGAATTAGGTTAAGCGTGCAAGGGTTTGCACGTGGGGATAGCTTAGCTTATTTTTAGGATACGCGTCTGTTGGCGTGTGGGTAGTTTCGTCTTTTATCCTTTTGGGTTAGGGTTTTGGTTGGAGCCTCCTTATAAAAGGCTAACTTTTTGGTTATGTTCAACAACTCTCTTTCAATAAAATTTTATATCAATTTTCGTGAGCATTAAGAAACCCTCAATTTGTTCTCACTGGTTTTGGCTTATCAAAGGTCTGTTAACCCTTTGTGGCGCCCCTATTAGCACTCTAGGTTTCTGTTGCTTGTTCATCGGAGGTTTAGAGTTTCTTTTATCCGAACTGTCTTGGCTTTCTTAGGAACAATTTCAGTCTTGTGTGGGTTTGTCTGGCTCTGCTCTAGGCAGGTTCTCATCATATTCACTTTCAATATCACTCCAGATTCTTTTGATTTTCTTGCCAAGTTGATTTTCAATTTCATTCTTATAGTGTATAAAGTTCTCAATAACTTCATCTTTGCTCCTCAGCAAATACACATAGCAGAATATTGTGCTATCTCGATAAAAGTGACAAAGTATTTTTTACCGCCTATTGCTTTCACAACATTCATATCACACATATCAGTGTGTATAAGTTCCAAGGGTTCAGAACTTTGTTCTATGGAATGAAATGATGTTCTATTCATTTTTCGCTTTAACACATGTTTTATATTTATGTTGGTTATCAATTATAAATTTAGGTATGAGGTCCATGTTAATTAATTTACACATTGTATCATAATTAACATGTCCTAACCTACCATGCCATATATTTTGTCACTCAATATATAAGCAGAAGATGTAGTTTATTATTATTAGCACCATGTCGATTGACAATCATTATATTTAACTTGAAAATGCCCTCAGTGAGGTATCATTCTCCTACATATTCATCATTGTTGGTCAGTACAAACTTGTCAGAAATAAATAAAAGCTTAAATTCATTCCTGCTAAGGAGTGAACCTGAAACCAAATTCTTCCGAATACCTGGAACATGCAAAACATTCATTAATGTAAGCTTCTTCTCGTATTTCATCTTCAGAACTATTGTGTCTTGTCCAACCACTCTAGAAGTAGACGAGTTTCTCATAGTTAGATGATCGCCACCATCGACCTTCTGATATGAGTAAAACATTTTACTGTCAGCATAAATATGACGAGTATCCCCTTGTCTACCCATCATTCTCTCAGGTTCCCAACCAAGTTGGCTTCAGTTACAGCTGCTGAGAGATTTAACTCTGAGATCTCATCAGTTAGTAGTTCATCTTCAGTGACAAGAGCCTCATTTTTCTTTTTCTTGTCCTTGTCCTGAAATTTCTTGTTTCTATAATCCTTTGCAATGTGACAGATTTTCCCACAGACGTAGCACTTCCCATTGAACTTCTTATTTACTTGGGAAGAATCAGCTTCACTGTTTTTCTCTTTCTGCTACCATTTCCACCCTCGACGATGTTGACCTTAGACTCCATAGTCTTATAGCTAGCATTCTCGAACTTCCTACTATCCTCTTCGATTCGCAACCAAACTCTTAGGTCTTCAAGACTCATCTGCTTCTTCTTATGTTTCAGATAACTCCTGAAGTCCTTCCATGATGGAGGTAACTTATTAATAATTGTGACAACCTGAAACGTCTTGCAGAGTTTCGTTCCTTCATCTAATATTTCGTGAATGATCAACTGTAGTTCACCCAACTGAGACATTACTGTCCTTAAATCTACCATTTTGTAATCTATGAACCTACCCACGAAAAATTTCTTTTGTCCGGCATCCTCTGTTTTATACTTCTTCTCAAAAGATTCCCAGAGAATCTTCACAGATTCATGTCTTGGTACACATTGTACATGATATTGGCAAGTCCTCCCAATAAGTAGTTCTTGCACAAGAAGTCGCCTTGCGACCATGCCTCAACTCGTAGTTGCTTAGCTGTTTCTGTTTCTCCCTCCACATGAACCAGAAGATATTCCTTGAGATACTTAGCCAACTGCAGTATTTTCATATAGAACAATATTTTACTCTGCCACTGTTTAAAGTTTGCTCCACCAAACTTATCTGGTTTCTCTCCATGAGCGATTAGTACTGTGAGGATTCTACTAGCCATGTATAACTGTAAATTACAAGACAAGACAAATCACACAAAGATCAACTTTATTATCCTGTTTATGTGTTACACTAAAGATCTACTTGTTATTATTTTAGATAGTAGTACCAAATAATACAAGTCATTGAATTTATGACTAAAAATTTCTTATGATAAGTGTTGAACAAAGGAAAATCTCAGAGGACGAGAGGGATCCGGTATAACCACTTAAGTCCCTGCCCACATAGGCTCTCGCCTTGGTGACAAAATTTCCTTAATCACTTTCTCAATATAAAATTTTAGCCATTCAATCTTTAATGTTTCATTTTAATTCTCAAATTCAAGTATAACAGTTGTATAAGGTATAAAGTCAATCAAACTTGGAAGGAATTACTTGTGTATAACTACACTTTTAACTCTCAACCAAGTATGCAACAAATATTAAATAATTTCAACTTTATCACATAATCTACTAGGTGTATGCATGTGATAATTGAAATCCATATATATTAACTAAAACATATACTACCAAGTTTACAAAAATTCAGTATATGATTTTACTAAGTTAATGTTACTCTAAGCATATATTCTACATTACCAAATTTTTATAATCGAAATGTGTAATATATGTGACAATGATCAAGTTAATATATATTTTATGAAATCTGTAAATTAATAGATTAATCTAAGTCTATGTTACTATACCAAATCTAGAAAAATTCCAGGTATGACTTGCGTTAGTGTCACGTTTGTTCAGCCATTCGAACAAAATTTTACAAATTGTTCACATTCGTGTAGTGTTTAATAACGCGTTCGAACAAAACTTTCCAGAGAGTTCACGTTCATGTAGCGTTTGATAACACATTCGAATGAACCTTTCCAGAGAACTTGTGTTCGAGTGGCGTTCGTCACCACGTTCAAACGAAAATATGGAATACAATATTTTTCCTTGTGCGTTCGTCGAGCGTTCGAATGTCCTTACGTATTTTTCATGCACATAATACATTTTCCAGAGAAAATAACAATAATACATGTAAAAATCAGAGTTAACAACACATGTAAACATAATAAGTTCTTAAGATTATTGGACGGATGTGTTATTAATCAATTTTAACATGCATCGTTTAATCAAATTATTACTATCATACATTCAATAAAACATAAACATTGAGACTTAGAAAACTTGTAAATTATTGAAGAATATGAAAAACTTAAACGAAGCCGAGATGTCTACGTCCTTAAGAACTTATTAGCCCCGCCTCGGTGCTCTCCGGATTTATTGTGACTAACGTTCTCCCAGAATAACTTGGTTGCTTCTTGTAGAAGGGGCACTCATTTCTTTGAGAACTGAAACTTGGATTGATGGTGGAAACTCTCAAACTCTAAACTTAAATATGTAATTATTATATTAATTGAATGAATAAAATGAATCCAAATGTCAATTTTTTACGCATGGATGGGTGCCTTTATACACATTCCTAATACCATTTTGACTCCAGAGTCATATTCTTTCATATTTAGAGGACATGTCCATTCAATTTGTATCTTTCACATAAGATATTTCTTAAAGAATATATCTCTCATATAATTATAAATATTAGAGAATTTCCAATCCGCCTCACACACAATGATCTTTTTTCTACAAATTTAGCATTTCACCCCATTGACTCACAAGTCCTTGTCAAAAAAACACATGCATGGACATTTGTGTGAATGTTGTGTGTGTTATTGTCAAATGTCAAGCTTCTGTCGATAGGTGGACACAAGATGAGACAGTGACCGACACGTGGACGGCCTGTTGAAGCATGCGTGATGTTTATTATACAAAATAAAATACAAAGTGCTTTTGGATTAGAGCTTTGAAATCAAGTGCTTAATCATTTTAATTTTTTATACTTTTGTCTGGACAAAGTGATAAGACTTTGTCTTTGTGAGGTCACGACGTATATGTCATTGCTTATGGTGTTGTCTTAAATTATTTGAAGCATAGCCCTTTCTTTTAAATAAATAAATTTAATCCTTCATTTATTACATTTTAAAATGTCTAATGGAGTTATTGCTAGCTAATTCATTTGATAAAATCTTTTTAATGAGAATTAGAATTCTAAAATTTGAATCCGTGTGAGTGGAGAAAGATTTAAGTTGATAATAGGATAAAAAAAAAAAAAAAATCAGATGATCCCTTTATAAATACACGTGTAATAAAATTTTAAGTGAAAATTTACAAAAATAAGTAACTTTTCTCATTTTCAAAACTAACCAACTTAAAAAAAAATATTTTTATTGACTAAAGATAAAATTTTCAAATCAAATTACTTTCGCAAGTTAAATTAGAGAACTTAAACCTTAAACACAAATTCAAGACTAAATTACTATATAATATTGTTATTTCTCCGACAATCTTTCATAAAATTCATCAAAAATATAATTATAAAAGACATAATTATCTAGTTGGAAAAGTAATAAATTAGGGTTAGTAATGATGTGATACGATTTGTATTCTAATTATGTTGATAGGTTTGTATGAGAAAGAAAAGGACAAAAAAATATCTCTATGGTTTATAATGGTTTTATTTTTTGGGTTTTTGTTGATATGCTAATTTTTTTTTTTTTTTATAATTTATTAAGTTGAGAAGCACTTATTATGAAAAAATAGGCCAGAAATTGAAGTTAATTTAGAGAAAAATTTGAATTTTCGAATAAATATATTAATTTTGAAAAAATTCGTTGGCAAGGTCCAGTTTTATACAAAATTTAAAATATGGCTTGTACAATAGCGGATCATAATTAAAAATTTTAGATTGTAAAATTAGTATATGGGTATGAAGTAATTTACCCTTAAGAAGACACAAAATAGCAAAAACAATAGATTCAAGAAGATGCAATATAACAATTTCCATAAAGATTATCATGACTTGCATTGTTAGTGAAAACAAGTCTATATAAAAATAACCTCTAGTTTACTTTGTTTTCAAATATTTTAATAAAATTTATTAATCAAATTTGATTAAAAATAATAAAACCATCATGATTAGTAGTCCAATGATTTAATGTTTTCGAGATAATTTTGAGAGTGTAACTTCTGAGTGTTTACAGAAAATTATAGACGTGAGTTTTTTTTTTTATAAAAAAAAAAAACCAGTCTTTACGAAAAAAAATTGTAACGGTAAATTTTTGTTGTTGTAGAAGCTAGAAAGGGCGAATCTTTGTGGGTATAGGCCAAAGAAAGAACACACTTAACTTTGGCTGGTGGCTGCAAACCGCAAAGCCATTCTGTCTTTTAACATCATTCCTTCAATATCAAGCATCTTCAATCACATGCCTGTGTACGCGTGTACATAATTTTTTTTTTGGAATATGGAAATCTCGCCGTTAAATTACTCGATGCGAGTTTAAGTGGTGTATGTAAAATCTTTGATTATCTCAGACTCTTATAAAAAATATATTCCCTGAATTCGAATCCAAAATCTGGAGATTAGATTCTAAATCATACACTATCAAATAATACATTTTGAGAACCGTGTATAAATTTGCTTAGCTGGTTTTGATGATTTTTTTTGGTTTTCACATTACCACATTTATTTTTATTTTATTTTTTACCATCACTAAATTCTAAATATAAGACAAAAGCAATTAATTGACAACTGAAATTTAGTTTGATGTGATAACTTCTGGATTTTCATAAAATGCAGATCTAACCTGATACTACCCTTCATAAATTGTAACAACCTATGAAGTGGCTTCAAACATATTGAATTTGAGAATAAAATTATGCGGGAAATTATAATTATAACCACAAAAAAAATTCAAAGAGGATAAGTATTTAGTGTTCATGTGATAATTTATGCACATTTATAAATATAAATTGAATAATTTAACTTCATATTAATACGATGTAATTTTGTCTACGATTAACACGATCATATGAATTATGTCGAGTAATTTTGACTTATTCACCTCATATTGTGAATTTTAATAGTTTCACCTCATATAAATGATAAAACGTTATTTAATATGCAATGGATTATTTTATAAGCTGATTTTAAAAAGCAAACCCTACCTATTTTTAAAATTTAAAAAACAAATTGTCAAACACATATTTTTATCAAAATTTATAAAATAAGCTGCTTTTAGCGACTTAACTTTGTAAAGCAATTAATTTCTTTGATGGTCCTTTATAATTTCACATCGTGAGGGATTATTTCTTGTTTTCGTATCTAAAATTTCTAGTGAACTTTGAAAATTTGCTTATAATTTTAGTTATATAATCAACATTTGTATAACTAATTGGTAATTAAAATATATAAAATAATTATTTTTCTAAATTATTTGCCATCAAAATCAAATCGAAAACTTTCTAAATCAACAATGTTGATCACGATAATCTAATTCAAATATCTGGATTTAAAATAGGTACGTCAACCTCAAAATACTTAGGATAGATACGTCAACCTCAAAATATTTGTCGATTTCGGTTTACGTAACGTACCTGTAATGGAACTGCGTATAAACTAGTTAAATTAGTATGTAAAAACTTTATTCAGATTCTGTATTGGGGATTTTCCTCTCACTATAGTTTGTAGCTTATGTTTTCAATAATGAAATGAGAAGTAAAGTTCTCATTTTTCATTTAAATATCACTAATTAGTAATTCCCACATAATTTTTTATTTTATTTTTTAATTTACTAAACATGTAATATAAATAAATAAAATAAAAAAGAAAACCAAAGACAGGAACGCAAATATTCACCAAAACACACACACTCGTTCACTCTTCTCTATTTCCTTTGACAAAATTCTCAATTTTCCCCTTTTTTGTTGTAAGCCGCCACCAAAAAAAAAAAAAAAAAAAAAAAAATTATATGCAACGCCACTACAGTCACAGTCACCACCGGAATCGCTGCCTAGGGTTTCGTCTCTCGTCGCTTGTCTCCTCCTCTTGTCTCCGACCTGGATTCTCTGTCTTTCCTACGTCGAATCTCCATGCGTCGCTGGTTCAGCGGCTTCGTTGATTAGCCTCGGCTCCTTCCCGCTCTCGTTCCACATCGCTCTCTCGCATAATTTGTCGATCCTAAATTAAAGTTTTCATCTCGGTTGTTAGTATTGTGTGTTTATGGTTTGTTCGAATTTAGGGCAAAATCGTAATTGCCTTGATTTTGATTGATTTTGTTATTACTATTATTTAAGGGTTTCTGGTGATTTGGATGGCATTGGGCGACTTGATGGCGTCTAGGTTTTCACAATCCGTCGTCGTTTCGAATCACTTAAACGACGACTGTGATTCTGCGCATGAGGAAATCGATTTGAGAAGAGATTCTGATACTGCAAGCAGTAGTTACACAAACAATGCTACAGTTACGACGATTGCCACTACCACCGCCACTAGCTTGGCTTATTTGCCTCAGACTGTTGTTTTGTGTGAGCTTCGTCACGAGGCTTTCGAAGCTTCTACTCCTACTGGTCCATCTGATAGCGGCCTCGTCTCAAAATGGCGTCCCAAGGACAGAGTACGTGCTCGTTTATAAACCATTCTCTTGCAAATTGTTATCTTTTGGTTAAATTTTGAACTTAATGATGCCCCATTGGTCATTTCAATCGATTTAGTAAACGCACTAACCTTAGAGAAATCAGTATCTTAAAAAAAAAATGAATTTTAGGGTTATGGACTTCTTTTATTTAAGCATTTGCGTCATTGGTTTTATTTTTTGATTTCTGTTTAGGTTTCTGATTAGGGCCTTTGTAGGTCCATCTTGATTTTAACACTTGGGGATTTACATTGCTTTGTTGCTTAGTGTTGAAGTGGTCTTTTATATTTGTGCCATGCCAAAAGTGTCAATTTTGTCTCTAAAATAAAGGCTTACACCACTGTCATGCCTGCCAATATTGCTTGAGCCGACTCTTGATAGTATTTAGTTCTTTGCTCAGAATTGAAAAGATTTATTGTCCTTTAGTCTTTTCACAATAAATTGAAATGAAGAGAAGGTAATCCTGCAATGAGGGTTTATTTTTATTTAATTTGAACGGTTGTGGTCTGCTCCTCATACTTTGTCAATATTTTGCAATTTTTTTACGGAAGATATTGTGAAAGGATATGCTTACATGCAAGGTTCTAAAACTCGGTATGCAGTGTGAGGCGGTCCCCCGCATGAGACAAGACGATCAAGGCTACAGCCTCAATCCGAACATGGGAAAAACTAAAAGCATAAAATCATGAAAATGAAATAATCTACAACATATCCATATTAACTAATACATAAAAATATCCATCAAACTAAACAAAATGAAACATAACAAAACAGGTTCATGAAATAAAATAACTACTAATCTCTAAATAGATATCATTTGTATCTAATAGCATGAAATGTGGGTTTGAAATGTCATCTTCCAAAGAGTCATCATTAGAAGTATCATCTTCCAAAGAGTCATAATCATATCACAAATAATTTTTATTAATAACAATTATTTTGCCATTTTCGATGATGCATTGAGGTTTATTTGCTCAGTTAACACGGTCGGCTAGGATTTCAAAATTGGGGATTTTGTTTATGTAGCTTTTTGTTCTATAAAGAAGCTCAAGTCAGAACTCTATTTGACTTTCAGTTCCCTTTTATAATTTTTTATTTTATTTTTTAAAAAATAGCAATTTTAAGGCTCAGCCCGCCTCGACTCGAGGCTTCATCAGGCGGGTCTGTTGAAAACTAGGCTTGAGGCGACAGCCTCGACGCGCCCTGGCCGCAATGCGGCGCCTCAGATGGAGTTTTCAGACTATGCTTACATGTTCATGAAACTTTCATTTTGTATATCGTGCTGGTGAATGTTGTTTGGATGGTATGTTTGATGTTATTTTCTTTTTTCTGTTTGGTTTAAATCTTGTGCAGATGAAGACAGGATGTGTAGCTCTAGTTTTATGTTTAAACATTAGTGTTGATCCACCGGATGTAATAAAGATATCGCCTTGTGCCAGAATGGAATGCTGGATAGGTGCATTTACAAACTGCTAATTCTTTTGTATATCTCTTCTAAATGTTTCCTCTGGATTATTTCCCCTTGTAGACTGTCATATGTAATTTTTTTTGACAAGACAGAATATTCTTTTGTAATTGTTATTTACCTTCAAACACGGTTATATTTTCATAGTTTTGACATTTAACTTGCCAGGATTTCAATTTCTTCTGATCTCTTTCCTGTAATTTGATGAAGATTCATTTACCTGCTAATATTAGTTATTCTATCTATATAAATGAATGTTCTTTTCCCTCTTTTCATTTATGTTTTTTTTGGGTATGCCAGTGAGTCCACACTTGCTTTTTCTTTTTCTTTTTTAATACCTTTTCATTTGAATGACGTTGGGTAATTAAACTGCTGCATTAAATATTTCAATTGCAAATCCAATTATCTCTATGCAGTTATCACTTTTGGCATTTTACTTAGATATTGATCGGTAAATGCTTGACTTTTGGAAGACTCACGGACTGGTTTACCGTTTACTTAAATTGTTTTCATTGTTAGCATCTGTTTTTCTGTATTTAACTCGTTTCCTTGAATGTTCTATTCTTTGCTTCTTGATGAGGTCTGTGGAGCTAATATATCATTTCTAAAAATTAGCCCTGCTGCTACATTTTTACTATTTTATGCTCTATTCTTTTCTTTTTCTGCCTGCAGTTTGGCAAGCAATTGAAGCATGGGAGAATTGTTTATTTATCTTCTTACTTTTATGTAGTAGGCTAGGAACTCCTATTTTTATAGTTAAGATTTTCTCTTTTTTGGTAGATCCATTTTCTATGGCACCTCAAAAAGCACTTGAATCGATTGGAAAAAACTTGAGCCAGCAGTATGAAAGATGGCAACCCAGGGTGAGAAAAATATCTGAATTCTAATTCTTGTTACAAAATATATCAAGTGCAATTTTAATTTACTTTCTGAGATGTGAACAGGCTCGGTATAAAGTTCAACTAGATCCTACTGTAGATGAAGTTAAGAAACTTTGTAATACTTGTCGTAGATATGCCAAGTCTGAGAGAGTTTTGTTTCATTATAATGGACATGGTGTGCCCAAACCGACTGCTAATGGTGAAATCTGGTTTTTCAATAAGGTTTATTTCCCATCTTTTACTTCTATGTTTTCCTATTTTTTAATGTTACTATTACTTCTTTAATTTGCTCAATTTGTCCTTCCACTAATTGGTGTATTGGGTGCAGAGTTATACGCAGTATATTCCCTTGACAATCAGTGACCTTGATTCCTGGTTAAAGACCCCATCAATATATGTTTTTGACTGCTCTGCTGCTGGGATGATTGTTAATGCTTTCATAGAGGTATTCAATAGTGTTCTACTAAGATTTTCTCAATATGATGATCATAAGTTGTTATAAGTAAGATTTGATCTCTCTATCATACTTATGATGTAATTATGGATTGCATATTCACCATAGCTTCATGACTGGGGTGCGTCTAACTACTCGGGATCAACAAGGGATTGCATTCTGCTTGCTGCCTGTGAGGCACACGAGACCCTTCCGCAGAGTGAAGAGTTTCCCGCTGATGTGTTTACTTCTTGCCTTACTACACCAATCACTATGGCACTGAGATGGTAAAATTTTGTGTCCTTTTCCTTTTTCTGTTCATTTTGTTAATTTATAGAAGCTGTGTTTTCCTTTTTGTTTTTTATTATAAAATTTAAGATGTGCTCTTCAATTTCAAATTTTGGGAGTGAGAGTGAACGGAATACTTCTTTGAGATTGGTATTCCCACTTGGTACCAATCTAGTTGTATTTTAAGGCATTGTGGCATTAATCAAAGATAAATGTATTGCATGGTCTTAAAGTGCATTTGATGGTAAAGAAAAAATGCAACTACATTATCTTTTACTTTTTAGAGAAGTTGCTGGGTTGATTGTTGTTTGATGATTTGAACATTTGAATTGTAAGTTTACACGAGTAAACATTTCTCACTTTGTTTATCATAAGGAAATTGGTCTTTTGGATTTACCATATTAATCAAGTGGATTATTGAGCTCAGATGCGTCAAGCGGTAGTTAAACATTGCTAGTGGGTTATAATTGGTTTATTATGCATGCTATGTTTTCATCTCTTTGCATACAATATATACATATTTGCAAGCATAGTTGTGTCTAGAAAATCGCCTTTCCCATTATTCTTTTCTTTGTTGTCGGATATGTTGGCAATACTGAGCTGATACCGTTGACTGGGTTTATTGGTCTTTGGTTTTGCTTAATATGTCATATATATCTCTAACTTTTATGATTATTGATATTTTATATATTAATTGAGCTTACTAATTTTCTGTTACGTATATATATACCCTGTCTTCCAGGTTTTGCAAACGTTCATTACTGCATGAGTCCCTTGATTATTCTCTTATAGATAAAATTCCTGGCCGCCAAACTGACCGTAGAACACTTCTGGGTGAATTGAATTGGATTTTCACTGCAGTGACTGACACTATTGCCTGGAATGTTCTTCCTCATGGTAGTTTGCTGAGATATACTTTTCATTGTGTTATATGCATCTTTAATTTCATGCATGTTTCATTGTGGCGAGCCATGTAGCCAATGGTTAGTTCTTCACTGCAGATCTTTTTCAGAGATTGTTCAGACAAGATTTGTTAGTTGCCAGTCTGTTCAGAAATTTTTTACTTGCTGAGAGGATTATGCGTTCAGCAAATTGCTCTCCAATTTCTCACCCAATGTTGCCTCCGACCCATCAACATCATATGTGGTACTAACAGAAGTCTTATTGCTGAATGCATGTTATTACTGTTAAATTCACTTGTAACGGGCTTACTTTGTGCACTCCAGGGATGCATGGGATATGGCCGCGGAAATTTGCCTCTCTCAGCTTCCTTCATTGGTTGCAGATCCTAATGCTGAATATCAGGTTTGTTTTCCCTTCAGATTTTGGTGCAGTAATATGAAATTATGAGTTTTTTCCTTAGTTTCTGAGTTGCATGTTTTTGTTTGTTTCAGCCGAGTCCCTTTTTCAGCGAACAGCTGACTGCTTTTGAGGTGTGGCTTGACCATGGATCTGAACATAAAAAGCCCCCAGAGCAGTTACCCATTGTCCTTCAGGTACAATGCTTCCCTTGATCCACTTTAGTTCGAGGTCAACAGCTGTGTAAGTGAAAAAATGTAATATACTGTCTACAGAAAGGTGGGCTAATTTAGCTGATGTGGTTTGTGCAATAATTGGAATAATGGTGAATCAAATTAGCCATAGGTTTGTGTTGCTGAGCCTGTGCTCAAGTTTCAATCAGCTCTTCCAGTACCCGCATCATGAAATTAGGAAGTTAACTCCATTAGCCAAATCAAGATATTCAACTAATATTCGTGCACATACTGATACACTTTTCATATCAAACAGGTTATGCCCATTGGAGTTTTTAAGAGTTCGATCATACTTAATTTTCTTGATTATTTTTTATGCTAAGTGGAATCTTTTATTAATCATTAATTCTCACTTCTCTAGGATTTTTTTGTTGGTCTTGTTTATGTTTTGGTAGGATAGGCTTTACCTGCAGAGTGGATTTTATTAACAATGTGTTTGTATTTTTTTTTGGATCTATTGTTTCTTCTTATTCTCCTCATTGGAGATTTTTGTAGCAATTACACTTAAAACTATGATTCCTGATTATTTGTGTTTCAGGTTTTACTTAGTCAATGCCATAGATTTCGGGCGCTAGTTCTTCTTGGAAGATTTCTTGACATGGGGCATTGGGCGGTAGATCAGGTATTCTACCTCTCAGAATGATTTATTTGTTGTGTTTAGCTAGTTATTATAATTTGTGTGTTGAGTGACTTTGGAATATTGTAGGCATTGTCAGTTGGGATATTTCCATATGTTCTGAAGCTGCTACAAACAACAACGTCAGAACTACAGCAAATTCTCGTGTTCATATGGACAAAGATTTTGGCACTTGATAAGGTATATTGAGGATTGAGTCATAATTTTGGTGTAGATATAGGTTTTTGTAAATAGCTACTCACCAAATTGTGGACACAACTGACACGAGCACAACATGCTGCTCCCATATGTTTGTGATAGCGTCTAGAGTTGTCGTCCTACGCTTGTTTGCTGGGGTAGAATTCTCCTTACAACAAAGAATAAAATGTCACATAGACATAGGCATATTTCCTACTGCAGTGCATATATTTGGTTCAGTACTTTTCTTTACAATTTATTGAGTATTCATTATTAAACTTGTGTTGGCAGGGCCTTTCTAGTTTCTTTATGATTCTTATTTCTCTTTTGCTCCCTTTGGCTATCTGAATTTGCAATTGAAAATGTGAAAAGAAAAAGGAATAAAATAATGAAAATTAATGTAAAGATTTGCTGGCTGAACAGTTCCCAATTAGAACTATTTACTATTATTTGTTGTTCCTTATTGGAACTATTATGCATTCCTCTATCATTACCATATCTGAACTTTCTGTTAGCCGTAATAATAAAATTTCTTCTTGTGGGATGACAGTCTTGTCAGGTTGATCTTGTGAAGGATGGAGGACATGCATATTTTATTAGATTTCTTGATAGCATGGAAGCGTATCCAGAACAGCGAGCCATGGCTGCATTTGTATTGGCTGTCATTGTTGATGGACATAGGCGGGGCCAGGAAGCATGTACTGAAGCTGGTCTGATTCACGTGTGCTTGAAGCATCTTCAGGGTTCAACGCCAAATGATGCACAAACTGAACCATTATTTCTTCAGTGGCTCTGCCTTTGTCTCGGAAAGTTGTGGGAGGATTTCTCTGAGGCTCAAATAATAGGTCTCCGGGCAGATGCCCCAGCAATTTATGTTCCTTTACTTTCTGAACCCCAACCAGAGGTTTACCTTCTTGCTTTGTAGTTATAAGATATCATTATATAATAATCCTTAGTCTCTTAATGTATATCTTAATTGCAAAAGCCATTTATTTCAGGTTAGGGCCTCAGCTGTCTTCTCATTGGGTACCCTGCTTGATATTGGGTTTGACTCGTGTAAAGATGGTGCTGAAGGAGATGTAGAATGCGAAGATGATGATGAACAGATTAGAGGTGAAATTAGTATTATTAGAAGCCTTTTAAGTGTTGTTTCAGATGGAAGTCCACTGGTTCGAGCTGAGGTTGCTATAGGTATGTGACTAAAACAAATATGCTTCAAGATTTCTGTTTGCTTTTACGTTTTTGAACATTATTTTATATTTTCAAATCCCAAATCCTGCAAATTATTAAACATTCCCACATGGACTGCTATCGTGGAAAACGATTTCTTTATTTTGGTTTTGTTTTCTAAGAAGCCTTTGTATAATTTGTCGAAAGAATCATGTTTGTATCTTCACATTTTTGGAATTATAGTCATGCATGCATATAATTACTTTGACAACTTTATGTTCTATGTTTATCCCAATATTTTGTTATATTGTATCACATGATTTACGCGTGTGACAAAATTGGACATGCAATGTGCTATATTTTGACCTCATTGCCCAGCCTTTGGAATCACCAAGGACAAGTGTTTTCCACCCTCACATTGTAGGGAGGTTTTTTGTGGTTGGCAGGGGGAGGGGAAGCTGTATTCAATTATGTCCATGGATTCTGAATAAATAATTGATTGATTCGTTAATGTCTTTGCAGCTCTAGCACGCTTTGCCTTTGGCCACAAGCAGCACCTCAAATCAATCGCTGCTGGTTATTCGAAGCCTCAGTCCAATTCTCTCCTGGGTTCGTTGCCTTCATTGGCTCATATAAAAACTACAGGAAGTGCAAGTATTGTTTCTTCTCAAATAGGTCCATTGACTAGAGTCGGCAATGATGCAATTGTTAGAGATGGAAGAGTCTCCACGAGCAGTCCTCTTGCTAATACTGGACTTATGCATGGGTCCCCATTGTCTGATGCTTCATCCCAACATTCTGATTCTGGAATCTTAAATGATGGTGTCAGCAATGGGGTTGTCAATCATATGAGGCCAAAGCCCCTTGATAATGCGATTTACTCACAATGTGTATTGGCCATGTGTACTTTAGCTAAAGATCCATCCCCACGTATAGCAAGTCTTGGTCGTCGGGTGCTGTCCATTATTGGGATTGAGCAGGTGGTGACAAAACCTGTCATGTCTATGGGCACCACTGGCCGGCCAGGTGAACCTACGACTGCATATCCATCACCTAGTCTTGCTGGACTAGTTCGTTCATCTTCATGGTTTGACATGAATGGAGGTAATTTGTTTCATTTTCCTCTCTATGCCATCGTTTCTATGACTATTGATCATTTGACTGCATTGAAATATGTTTTCTTTTACGTTTCAATTTTCGTTAGGTGTCTGCTATCTGCGGTGTCTTTTTTCTTGTCCGTTAGTTTTTGTTTTTGTTTTTTCTTTGTTTTTTCCAAAATCATGAAACATCAATGTTAGCTGTTGTTGGCAGGTCATTTGCCATCAAAATTTAGAACTCCTCCTGTCAGTCCACCTCGACAAAGTTTCTTACCTGGAATGCGTAGAGTTTGCTCTTTAGACTTCAGGCCTCACATGATGAATTCTCCAGATTCAGGATTAGCCAATCCACTTTTAGGCTCTGGGGACTCATATGGGGTTTCAGAACGCAGTTTGCTTCCTCCTTCAACCATCTACAATTGGAGTTGCGGTCACTTCTCCAAGCCACTTCTCACTGCAGCAGATGATACTGAAGAAATAATAGTTAGAAGAGAAGAAAGAGAGAAATTTGCTCTGGAGCACATTGCTAAATGCCAACGCTCTTGTAAGTCTTTTCTTTTGATTTAGTTGTCTTTTATTATTTTCTCGTCATGATGGTTTTTGTGTGAGGATCTAATTTGCTTTTAATTTTGCTGGCCAGCTGTTAGTAAGCTTAATAATCCAATCGCTTGCTGGGATACAAGATTTGAAAAGGGTACAAAAACGGTCTTGTTCCAACCTTTCTCGCCTATTGTGGTTGCTGCTGATGAGAATGAGAGGATTAAGTATGATGTTTCCATTTCTTCTCTCTCTTTACATCCATTTATTATTTTACTTGATAGTAAATCGACTACTATTATGGGCATGCTTATATGGCTGTGAAAGACAGCTTATTGTATTGTCCTGCCCATTAGGGAGAGATGCCTAGCCTAGGTATGGAGCAAGTATTAGTCATTGTCTGGTCTTGGGCTCTTGAGGTGGAAAGTTTTTTTATTCAAGTTACTAGGGGTTTTCTTTATTTGGGCTACCGGTGTGAACTTCATGTCATGTATTTGATTCTTACAATATGAAGTTACAGCTGAAATTCCAAATTGTTGAGTTTCTGTCAACTTTATACCTGCGGTTAATATAGTTTGTTAGGTATAGATACCTGGTTCATCTTACCTTTTAGAGGTGTCATAGGAGAGTGGATTATCCTTATTGGGGATTGTAAGGAGCAGTGGATGTTTTAGCAATTTTCGAGTGCCCCTGATGTGTTTGTATGTGACATGGAGTATGTTGGATCGGATGTATTTATAATACCATCTTATTATCAATTGATTTGGGCCGGCACTCATGGGGTCTCTCTGCCGTGAGATGGTTAAGTCAATTTTCATATTTGTTCCTTTTATCAGTTGTAATGAATCCTCTGGTTTCCTGTAATTGCACATCTCAAATGCATTAACTGTTCGGTATTTGTTTCTTTGCAGGATATGGAATTATGAGGAACCTACCCTTCTCAACAGTTTTGATAATCACGATTTTCCTGGCAGAGGAATTTCTAAACTATGCCTTGTGAATGAGCTTGATGATAGCCTCCTGCTTGTTGCTTCATGTATTATTCTCTACCGCATTATTGATTTGTTGTCAATTGGAATGTTAGATGTCCAATAATTTTGATTATTTGCTTATTTAATATAGGCAATGGAAATATTCGAATTTGGAAAGATTACAATCAGAAGGACAGACAGAAGCTTGTTACTGCATTTTCTTCAATCCAAGGTCACAAACCTGGTGTACAATGTTTAAATGCTGTTGTGGACTGGCAACAGCAGTCTGGATATCTGGTATGTACTTGTTTAAAGATGTAGTCTGTAGGATTTAGTTTAATCTTGGAACTTACCTCGATAGTATTGTGATACGTTTTTCTGATGTTGCTCGCTAGTATGCATCTGGAGAGGTATCATCCATTATGCTTTGGGACCTAGACAAGGAGCAGCTGGTCAATACAATTCCTTCAGCATCAGATTGCAGCATCTCAGCACTGGTGAGTTTCCAGTCTTACCCGTGCACACAGTTGTTAAAGGCGTATGGTGTAGGTGTACCGAGGCGCCAAGGTCTTCTTGAGGCCTAGGCACAAGGCGCTAGGGTTGGCAATGGGCCGGGACGGGATTTTTCAATCCCCGATCCTGTCCCATTTACGAAACCGGGACGAAAAATCGTCCCAGTCCCGTTATATTTTTTCAGGACAAAAAATCGTCCCAGTCCTGTCCCATATCCCGTTAAATCCCGTCCCGTCCCACTTGAATTTTCGGGTCAATTTTTGTGCCGTCCCATTCCGTTTTTAAAACGGGACATAAAAATGTCCCAAATCCCGTCCCAAACGGGACGGGACTGGAAGAGAAAAATTCCCATCTCTAAAAGTCGCAAGATGAGGCGCACATCCGATCGAAGTGAGGCACATGGCGCACCGTGCATATTTTTTAGTTTTTATATTAATTTCTCAATTAGAATAATTCATATAAGTTATATTTATCCTTTAAAACTCAGTAAGTAAAATTAACAATCATATTAATTGTATTTAATAATTTTATCCTATAAATTTCAAATTAATAAGTAAAATTAACATATCACATGGGTTTTTATTATTTCACGTTTTAGTATTTTTAATTAATAAAGATTCAGTGAGGCGCACCACGCACCTCCAACGTGCCTCGCCACAGCGCCTCATTGCTTCTAGGCGCATCTTTAATAACTATGCCTGTGCAGGAGCTGAATCATTGGGAAAATGACGTGGTTATTTTCCAACAAGTTTCTGATTCTTTCTGCTTGTATGTTTAGTGCATTAAATTTCTGAAAGGTAGTAAAACTTAGAAGTTGGTGGGCATAAGAAAATTGGGAAATTTGTTTCATTTTGACAGATGAGTGCAGCAGATTTGGAAAAGACTGCAATCCACGATAATGTTAGATTTGGTGGAAAAGTGTGTTAGCTAGTTTTTTTCTTTGATGCATTCCCTGTTAGAAGGATGCTAAGATGATATAAATTCATGAGACAGAACTCTTTCTAATATGACCTTACTTTACTTCTAATAATTATCAATAACAGTGGGTTGATTTTAAGGGATTTTTCTTTAGAGGCTTAATGTTTTTTTGATGAGTTTTACATTTATATCGTGTAGTCTGCTTCTCAAGTTCATGGGGGTCAACTTGCAGCTGGTTTTGTGGATGGTTCTGTCAGACTCTATGATGTTCGCATGCCTGAAATGTAAGCATTTTACAGTAATTATAATTTCTGGCTTGACAAAACATCATGCTATGTTTTAGTAATGCAATCTTCCATTAGATTCCAAATTCAATGAGACATGGTTGATTGAAATAAAATTTTCATTTTATCGAATCGACCCTGGTTGCTTTTGTCCTTGTAACCATGAAATTTTATATTTCGGTATTATACCTATAGGCTAGTACTTTATTCCAGCACTTCATACTTTACATTTGATAATTGACGCACTATACATGCTGTCGAGTGTTTTAAGACTCCCAGTACACACTGTTTCATTGTCTCTATATTTCCATATATTGTCCATTTGATATTTGTAATGACTTAAATTCTTAGGCTTGTCTGTACGAAACGGCCACATACTCAGCAAGTAGAAAGAGTTGTGGGGATCAGCTTTCAGCCTGGACTTGATCCAGCTAAGGTAAATGGAACACCCAAGTGTTTAGTCACTTGTTTGGATGTCTTGGCATTTATTTTCTAAATCATGAAATACTTAATGGGGAAGTTAATGCTGCCTTAGTTGACCATCTCACTTGTTCTCTTTCAGATCGTCAGTGCATCTCAAGCTGGTGACATCCAATTCCTTGATATAAGAAACCACAAGGATACGTACCTCACAATTGATGCTCACAGGGGCTCTCTGTCAGCTTTAGCTGTTCATAGACATGCCCCGATCATTGCCAGTGGGTCGGCAAAACAGCTGATCAAAGTTTTTAGTCTGGAGGGTGAACAACTAGGCACCATCAGATACCATCATCCAAGCTTCATGGCCCAAAAGATTGGTTCCGTAAATTGCCTTACTTTCCATCCATATCAAGTGCTGCTTGCTGCCGGTTCTGCGGATGCCTGTGTCTCTATACACGCTTGATTTGATGTCAACTTGCATATAAGAGAAATGATCTTTCTTTACTGTCATCGATACACGGCTACCCCCAAATCATCGGTCATTGTTGATTAAATCTGGAAATACGGGGTCAGGCTTGTTCGAGTGAAGTTGTTATGCTATACATTCATTAGGCCTCTGATGTAGAGTCTTTAACATGTTGGGTAAGAAATCCTCTGCATCAAGGTGCGTTGTCAAATATTTTGTTGTATAGTTAAATGCGCGTAAATAGTTTTTTTTTTTTTTTTTTTTTTCCTTTCGGTGTGTCCATTGTTCTTCCCTCCCTTCTATGTTCAATTTGTAACAGCAGCAGCAGCACGCTTGTCATTATCATAAATTTAAGTGTTGCAAACAGTTGGTGTGATATGGGCAATTATCCCCTGAAATGTGGGGATTTAAACTTTGGCCTTTTCACTTGTGTATCGTTGAATTTATGGATCACTAGGTCTTAGTCTCAATTTGCTAAATAGAATCGAAAAATTCAAGCGGAGTTTATTATTTTTATTATTATTATTTTGAAAATAATTGTTTTGTTTCTTACTTGAAAATATCGAACTGAATCAAATTAGTTTAATCAAAAAATCAAATCGAATTGGTTAATTAAATTTTATTAAAATTTTCAAGTTTCTATTTAATGTTTGTTACTATTAATTTATTTGGTGTAATTTCATAAAATGATCGATTTTTTAATTTTTAATTTTTATTTTTTTATTATTCTTTTGAATTTCCTACCAAATGATGGTTGTAATATATTTGGTGTAATTTTTTATTTTGATTATTGTTCTTTTAATTTCCTAATAAGGTGGTATAATTGTGATGATTATAAAAGCTCATATTCTGAAAACAATCTTTTATTTAACATGGGAAAAAGAAGGAAAGCCTATTATGATGCAAAGGGGGCAACTCGAGTTGGATACCAATTTGTCAAATCAAATTATAGTGGCAGCAATCACAAACAGAACAGAAGCTATACCAAAAAAAAAAAAAAAAAAAAAAAAAAAAAAAAAAAAGAAAAAGGTTGATAATAATCAATAACAGAACAAAGCTATGACTGTAAATCTAAGGATATTTAGGTACATTCCAAATTTCTCACTTTCTCCTACCCACCATACCTTGGCCAGAAGTTCCAGACAAGCTAGGGGATGAGCTGCTCGTCATCTTAAGCTTCGCATCTGCACTACCAAGAACATTCAAATCTTCAAATAGTCTGTATGAAGGAATAAAAGGCTTCTGAGCCGTCGCTGAGGGAGGATTTCCTGTCCCAGAACTTACCGGAGCATCTCCATGCATAACTGATCCATTGCTACCTCTCGAGGGGAATGAGTTGTCAGGCTGCAAGGGGCCGGCCCCTTGCAAGGGAGTGTAAGCAGGCATATTGGCTTGTGGAGTACAAGAGAGATGATGTTGGCTGTTAAAATAACCAGGGGTAGCAGCCCATGGTGGAGGAGGATACACAGATGAATATTGAGGCTGCTGCACCTGTGGCTCGATTTGGGGCTGTGATTGTGGCTGCGGTTTGGGTTGTGATGATAGCTGTGATTGAGGCTGGGCCCATGGAGCAACATAACTGTTGTAGGGCACCTGGCCTTGATTTCCAGGGTAAGTTTGGGGGGAAGCATAGGGATTTCCCTGAGTGCTAGGGGGAGCAGGTACCTGCTGTGTACTCTGATTAGAGGCTGATGGACTGTGAGGGGCCTGCGGGGAGATTGAAGCAGTTGACAGTGTAACACTCAAAAGGTCAATTATGTCCTGCTCTGTCGAAGTCCTCACTGGTGCAGGTGGATCAGGCAGAGCCAAAGCACTGGATGAGGTGGCAGTAGTGGTTGCTGGCAATGATGAAGTTGTATCACTATTATTCACTGGCACAAGAGATCCCCCAGTTCCTGCAGATGTATTCTGAGAAGGCACCTGATTCGGCTTTGAATGCCTGCGCATAATACAAAAAGAAAACAGAGAGCACGTCAATAGACTGTGGACCGTTCTATACAAGGTGGAAAAAACATTAGGCCCCAAGGCACATAATCAACCAGGCCAGACATTTATATGTGCATATCGACCAAGAAAATGGTCACTGTATCGAAGTGATCCAAAATTTTGTACATCGTAACTTCCCCTTGGGCCCTTTAGTGGCGAAACCGAATTTAACGCGTGTCATAGAAAGACATTTTATCATTCATAAGATGCATAGAAGTATAAGATAATCCACTTAGTAGTAATGGACAACCTTCGAGCTAGCAGTGCAAAGTCGTCTTCTTCTTCATCCTCTTCATCAATTAGAGCCCTTGTCATACTAGCATCAGGTGCAGGGTGGTTACCATTTGGTGTTGGGCTCGAGTCAGTGACATCAGTCGATTTGAGGTTCAAGGAGGCACATGCTTCAGTTGGTTTAGGACTTAGATTTGCAGCTTCAGCTGGTATGGGCAAACCAGATGCTATAGCATCATGTTTTGCAAGCAAGTTTTGCAGACTGTCATTTAATTCAAGACCCCGACCAAGAAGTTCCTCATCCCTGCCACATAGCCAAGAATACAATTTCAGATAACCATGCATGACCCTATGGCGGATAGTGACAACCATAGCACATGCCACTCCCGCACATGATTACACAGCACTGACTAAATAAAAAGGATGATAAAAAAAGCAGCATGCAGGTGAGGACTGACCCAGTTGTAGTGAGCATCTGCATAAGCTTTTTTTGATTGGACCGACACCGATTGACAAGATCAACAATCACCTCATCATTTACTGCCTACAAAACAGTAGACCAACAAACAGATAAGATTTTACTCGGTTACGGCAAGGATAGGAGTTCAAACCATGATTTCACATACCCCACGGACACTGGGATTTACAGCTCGCAGCATATCATTTAACAGCTCCATAACATCCCGCATTGAGTCCAAGCTTGACAAACTTTATCGTCAAGAAAAATATCAGGGACTTAAATATCATCGGAATACTAAACATAAAAGCATTAAAGGATAAATATCCCAGTAACAAGGGACCAAATAGTGTGAGAACCAAAATGAACCCCTCACCTTAAACTTTCAACCTCTGCCGCCATTGTTTCATCGAGCCTTCTTGAGGAATTGCTAGGCATTACATAACTACTTTCAGCTTGTCCCAGAGTGGGGTGGGTAACAGGTGGCGTAAATATAGGAGCTGCATCTGGTGAACGCTTGGGAAATTGTACTCCAGAACGCTGCCAATCATACATGTCACAATTATTGAATTATCTAACAAATGAATGATCATACACACACCATTCCTCACTGTTCTTGAATATACAATTCCTGATCTTATACCAAAAGATGCATTAGAGAGGTGTAGCAATAAAGCAATAGTATTTTTCACCCAAAGAAAATAAGATTAGGGATCAAGGGTAAAATTAAATGGATAATACACTATAGTTCTATATTGAATCAACTGCAACCTCTTGATATATCATTGTTGACAAAATCAATGAGAAGCATCAGGCCCAATTTAGTTCACAATATTCCCGCCCGAGGCAGAGAAAGCAGTCAAAGGAAGCAAAGGAATAGGATAAGATGTATGCTTACCCTTAGATCCTCGTATGCCCAGTAGTACTGAGGATGTTTTCCTCCAGGTCCACCAAATGCCTCTTGCCAAGAATCTAATAAAACCAAGATTCTATCCCTCACTTGCATATCTGCCTGCAAAACCAATCAGATGAGTAGTACAGTTGAGGCAGAAGATCTAAACAGACATTGAAGCTACACGAGACACCATGAAAACTGAAAAAGGGCATTTATTGCCATAACAATCAACATTTTCATGGTCTTGCACAAATCTTGCCAAAAAAGATCTCCGTCCTAGTTCAAATGGACCAAGCTCAAAACTACTACCGCTACAAGGACATCACGGGGGAGCTCCCCTCAGGGTAGTGGGTACTGGTTCCCGCATAAGCATGGAACACTGAAGCTATTACAGAGAAAGAGAGAATTTAATTCTCTCAAAAGCAATAACAATCTCTCAGATTGCCGTCATGCAGACAAGTCACACAGAAATCAAAAGAGACAACTATTCAAACTTCAGTTACACATTACCAAAAGCCGAGGTTCTTCATGAATTTAATTCTAAGATGTTACCAAATGATGAACCTCCGTATAGACCCGGCCACGGTTCCGGTTCGGAACCGGAACCGAACCGGTTGGAACCGGAAGGTTCCGGTTCCGGAACCAACTGGTTCGGTTGGGGTTCGACCCCAACCCCAACCCGAACCGTACGGTTCCACCGGTTCTATAGGGTTCCTGTTGGAACCGTAGGGTTCCAAAAAAAAAAATTTTATTATTTAAAATGTAAATTACTAATGTACCCCTAATAACGGTAATAAAACGGTTATATTTAGGGGCATTTTTGGTATCAAAAAAATTCTAAAATTCTATAAATAGGATTCATTTTTCATAATTCTCAACTCTCTCATTTTCTATAATTCTCTTATTCTCAATCTCACTTCAATACAATTCTCTTATAATCTTATTCTCAATCTCAATTCATTTAGTTGTTAATTTGTTATCATTCGCAATTATTCAATTTTCTTATTTTTCTTCCTAATTTCTCAAAAAAAATGGCAAGCTCATCTGAGAACATAATGTCAAATATGCCAACCCACGAGAGCGGCCCTAGTGTCAGTGCACAATCACGGAGAAGAGAAGTTAAGGCTCGGTCCTCGGATATTTTCAAAATTCATTTTAATTTGGAACGCCTAGAAGATGGTTCACAATGAGCAATTTGCAACTATTGTGGGGTTATCTATAAATTTTCTGGTGGATACGACAATATGATCAAGCACATGGAAAAACATCATCTGGTTGAACTTGGCATTGATACGATGCAAACTCAAATGGGCAGGTACGCATCATCTAGTAGAGGTACGAGTATTGTAGATTTATTTAAATATTCTGATGCAAAAAATAGAGAAGAATTTGCGAAATTAACTTGTATGACACATCTTTCTTTAAGCTTTGGTGAAAAACTTCATTTTACTAATTACGTGCATAATGCTTTAAACCCTGCTGCATGTAGAATAACTCGAAACACAACAAAACGTCATATTTTCAAATTATATAAGATGGTAAAATTATTTTAAATGAAATATTTAAATAGATGAAAGGTCGTATTTCTATATGTTCTGATATTTGGAGTGACCATTGGCAAACACACTCATACATGGGTGTGACTTGTCATTGGATTGATGCATCATTTACCATGCAAAAAAAACTTATTGCATTTAGAGTTTTTGATGACCCACATACTGCACATAATATTTATAGAATGATGAAGGTAATTTTTGATGAATATGGTTTAGTAGAAAAAAATTTAACAATTGGATTTGATAATGCATCTGCAAATACTGCATCCATTCATGATTTAAAATCCTTATGTGAACCAAATTTAGGGGGTCGATTTTTTCATATTCGTTGTACATTTCATGTCCTTAACATATGTGTGCAAGACGGACTAAAATTATTATCACCTTTCCTTGATCCAAGTAAAACGACACTTAACTGTATTTGGTCATATTCTCAAGTTAGGAGAGAATGGACCAAGTTTTGTAAAATAAATGGTATTAAACCGATTAAATTTTCAAGAGATGTTCCAACACGTTGGAATTTTACTTATTTTCTTTTATGTCAAGCATTTCAATACAAAGATGCATTATGTAGTTTTTTTTCTCAACATGTTCAAAATATCACACTTTATCCTAGTCAATGAGATATTGTGAAAAAAATTTAGATATTTTAAGAGTTTTTAATGATGCTACTTTAGTTTTTAGCGGTATTTATTATCCTACAACACATTTATTTCTTCTTGAGAGTTGAATATTGTTGGCACTCTCGATGAGCATGTTGACAGTGACGACCCTAATGATATTGTTTTGTTGGAAGCCATTACTGCTATGAAGGTAAAATGGTTGAATTATTTTAGAGAAATTCATTTACTTTATTTTATTGCTGCTGTTTTTGATCATAGATTTAAATTACAAGGTTTGAATGGTGGTTTACAAGCTTACTATGGTTATTTAGGAATATTAGATGAAATTGATATTACGAGCATAATGACGAAATTAAGAAGTGAGTTAATTATTTTATTTAATGATTATATTGTAAGATATAACTTAGGAACATTAGGTCAATTTAGTAGTAGCGAACCGGTAATTCAAACAAGACTTAGCGCAGGGGATCGTTGGTTATTGCAACGAAATAAAAAAACTAGGGATACGACAACTAATAACCCTGAATTAGATAATTATTTATCTACAAATTTTGAGTTTTCTAATGAAAGTTTATGCAGTAAAAATTTTAAAATCCTTGAATGGTAGAACCGGCATCAAAATATATATCCTGTTTTATCTATTATTGCTAAAGAGATATTTGCAGCACCTATTTCCACCGATGCGGTTGAGCAAGCCTTCAGCTTGGGAGGTAATATATTGAAAGCTAGGCGATCTTCATTACATCTAAGCACTCTAGAAGCAACAGCTTGTGTGGATGATTGAACTCGAGCTGATCTGAGACAACAAGAAGATGCCCCTGATGATTTTGAAGATTTGTTCGATAATGCTTCTGCAACAAGTGCAAGCGGAACCGGAGCCGAAGGATCAACTGATAATGATGATTGATAATTGTAAAATTATAATTTACAAAAGGGATATGTCTTAAAATTGTAATGGAACTACGTGAGCTTTGATTCCTCTCACCCTTTGAGGACACGTAGGCAACTTAAATTTTTAAAAATTTAAGCTCAAGCTCTTCAATGTAATAATTTTTTTTATTTATAAAATTAATCTCATTTATTTTAATTAATTTTCAAAATTTTTAAAAAAAAAAAAAGTCTTGGAACCGAACCGAACCGGTCGGTTCCGGTTCGGTTCAAGGTTCGGTTCTGGTTCCACACTTGCGGAACCGGAAACCGGCCGGTTCGGTTCGGTTCCGAACCGGAACCGAACCGCCGACCGGGTCTACCTCCGTAGCAGTGAGGTTCTTTAATATTGATAAACAATTGGCAAAATTACTATGAGAAGGGGATCAAACATACAACAAAAGCTTTAAACACTAATAACAACGGCCTTGCATCACATGCTGAAATAATTTAATTGCAAATCAAAGAGGTACCTTCTTCTTCACAATTTTGACCATCTCTCCCAACACATTCCTCTCAGCAATTTGAAAATGAACAAAATCGCCACAATTCTTCACCATCGTCTCTAAAAGCTACAAAGTAATTATCATAGGATTAATCAATTTAAGGTCCCAAACTGATAAGTTAAAACCAAAACAACATTTTGCAGTTAAAGAACCATTTTGCATAGAAAGGAATAGGTGGCAAAAACTGAAGTCAATTTACTCAGAAAGTTAATTTACCGTCAAAGCAAGAAGTTGCACTTTTGAGTTCTTGTGCTGTAACCTTTTCTTCACTGCTTTTACAACATCTTTTGCCTGCCTGACCAAATCAACAGATGTTCCATCAGAAACCACTACAAATTTTATTTTAGAAGCCCGATTGGGTGACTCAATATGGCTCCCGTGAGTCCGAAAACTCACTAATCCTTTTTACACAGTAAATTTTTTTTAAGAAAAATAAAAAAATAAAAACTAAAATTTTCATTTCCATGAATTCTTTACAGTGAAGCTTTAAAAAGAAAGAAAGAAAACTCACTAATCCTTTTTACACAGTTTTTTTTTTCAAAAAAAAAAAAAAAAATCCTTAAATATATCATTAAAAAAGAGATATATCTACAATTTACTAAAATTTTCATTTCCATGAATTCTTTACATTGAAGGTTCATATATTAAAAAAACAAACAAACAAAGGACAAAGCTTCAGTGCACCAAAAAGATTTTTTTTTTTTAAACAAACATATCAATTATATCATCTAAATTATTAAAACGATCTTTATATTGATTTTTTTTTTTTTAAAAAAAAATTACAAACCTAAGCCAGCCGCATAAATAAAAACCATAACTTTATTTTTTAAAATAAAAAATGTTATGAAAATCAAATTATTTCATATCACCCAATCACAAAAAATTAATAAAACATTGATAAACCAGAAACCCTAAGTCAAAAGTGGTTATTGAAGCAAAATTTACCACTGATGAGAATTGACGGAATCACAGATATCGATGTTCATAGTCCAATCAGGACTTATCAAAAGCTCGCTGGTCGCCTTTTCAACTGCTACTGTCGCCGAAGACGACGGCATCATCATCTTTACAATTCCAGAACTGCAAAAATAAAACTTTTCTATTTTCCCTGTTCGTTTTGAATTTTCTTATCTCAATTCCTAGGAAAATACACCGCCATGAAAGCTGAATGAAAGAATTATATATATATATATATATATATATATTAAAATTTGTCACCATGCAAATAATCCACGTTTCAGCATGCCTTTAATCTCACGCGTCTTTTTAATAATTGAAACACACGCACCAGCGAATATGCACAGCGTGTCACGACATATATTGAACAAATTTTTGGGATAATAACATCTATATCCCAATGTTTTACCTTTTATCAAAAACCACATACTTTCTCCATTTGTATCAAGCAGATTCTTAATTAATAATTAATAATTTTTTTTTTTGAAAACATTAGATACTCCGCGGTCAAATCACCGGTTCCGAGTTTAAACGGAGCACGTAAAACCCTCAACTGTCTCAGGCTCTTTCAAGAAATGTATCCTTAGTCTCGAAACAAGGACCTGACAATCAAATTCTAAATTCTTTGCCACCAAACCACACATCTTGAGGCTACTAATTAATAACTATTAACGCATAAAACAAATTACGATTCAATCATAATTTTTTTTTTAAAAAAAAATATGTTTTACAAAAATTAATATTTTATCTTTTATTTATCATCAAAATAGTATAAAAACCAACCGCAATTATTTTATTAGCATAAAATAAAATTATATATTACCAGTGGCGGAGTCAGAAATTCAACACATGAGGGGCTAAGTTAAAAAGTTCAACAAAAAATAAGTACCAAAATTTCGAACTTCATTGATATGTTTTCATTCAATACATTTATAACTGTCATCGACGAACTTTCATATGTTGAAAACGTTGAATGATTAACTCAATACCAATACTACAAAAAAATATCATTTTCTATGTATACTACTAGACTATCATTCAACCATTGATCTCCTATCCGATTTCGCAATCGATTTTTCACAAAATGCATTGTTGAAAATGCTCTTTCCACTGTAGCTGTGACAACCGATAATATCAATGCTAATGTCACCAATAAATAAACTAATGGAAACACTTTATCTTTTTTAGTTTCAACCATTCTTCTTGCAAGCTCACCAATCTCTTTTAATCTTGAAAAATCATTATCAGAACCCACATCCATAGTATAAACTTCAAGCTGAATTTCAAATGTCATGAGATCCATTGAAGAAAAATCAATTGGATAAAATTCAGCACGGTGCATTAGTTTATGTTTATCAAAAGATGCAAAAGAGTCATTTGGGCATAGAGTCATAGACATGCCAAACAAAGGAGCAACTTAGTGTTCATCTCATTGAAATGATTGTTTAATTCTTGAAGTTGTATGTCCAAAACTGCATAAAATAACTCAACACGAAAGCGATGTGTATTTGTTATCTTTTGACCCTTGTGTTGTGATCATCCATATTAGGATCAATATCATGATTCTCACAATAGGAAGAAACTTCACAAAGTAAAGAGTCACATCCATTCTCTCTCATTTTTTTGCAAGTTTTGCCTATACACTCCAATTAAATTCATGGCATTCACAATGTCTTGGTTATTTTTTTTTTTTAATGCTTTGTGATACCTAATGTGCAAATCCAAGTATATCACAGGACTCGTCAACAAGAATAGAAAACAAAACATCTCTCTAATAATCACATTGGTAGTTTCAACTGAAGCACAAGTTACAATATCTTTCTGAATCTCATTTGATGTCAACTGAAGATTTCTAGGAACATTTTCAAAAATAATAGCATTAATGTCCTCATTATGGTCAGCAAGGAAACGTAGAAGCTCAAGAAAGTTACCTGGATTACCTGAATCTTTTGACTCATCATGCCTACGAAATGCAAACCATTGTTTTAACAAAAATCTACACAATCAATAATAGCATTCAAATGAGCTCGATATTCACTTCGAGTTTTTTCTGAATGTCTTGAGAAAGCTATTTCAATATGCTGCTTCTGATTCATCAACTCTTCACAGTCTTGTCTAGCTTTGTTGTGAGCACTATTGATATCTCCCTCATGCTCAATAAATTTTTCTTTTTTCTTCCAATTCTTAAATCCTTTACCAATAAATTTATCACCACCACTTTGTTTACCATTCTCTTCTTTAAAAAGATAACAAAAAAGATAAAATGCAGCATCTTTTTCTATGCTATATTCCAACCAAGATCCAAAATTTTTAAACCAAGTCGAGACAAACCGCCGTTTTTTATTTCCAAAATTTGATAACTTAAAGTTGTGATTTTTAGGTTGAACATGAGCCTTTTGTATGTACATTCTTCGGATTTCATCTCATATATTATGACTATAATAAGATATTCGAGGTCTTAATCCAGGATCTGTAGGAAGATCTTGTAAATTAACTTCTATATATTCTCTTGAACAATACTTAGTTTTCTTTGGAGAAGGCTGTAATGTTGATTTTCTTTTAAAATATTTTTCCATAACTATATCAAATAAACAAAAGAATAATTCAGTTTCTTGTAAAACAATCTATTTAAAAAACCAAAAGGATTCAACAAATCATTATTAGGTTTCGATTATCTCATAATCAAAGAAGTCTAGAAAACATTAAGTTAAACTAATTTAACATAGTTTTCATTTTTGACAATAAATATTATTAATCTCATTAATAATATATAAATATAATGTGAGCATATTATTAGACAATCTAATTATATTAAATTTGCTACAGTTAATCGAGCTAGCACGGAGACCAAATGGACCTACGGTTTCGAGCTCCAATACTTCCGAAATATTAATTAAACTCTTTAATCAAATATTATGAATTATTAACTCCGCGTTATTCTACTAAGAACTCGAAGTTGGATAAAATAAAACCGAACAACTTCGGTGTCCATCGATATAGTCATTACATATGGGTATAGCCCAGTTGGGGTTGGTGCTCAGAGCGCCAATCCGCATCGTATTTATGTCCGATTCATGAATACGATCAATTCCTTTTTCCATAATATTATTTATTTATGGTTGCACTTCTTGTTTTTATATACGTATTCGATCTGATTACAATTAGATTGAAACTAAATGTGGTTTTGTGATATGTATATATTAGACAAAGGCCTGATAATATATAATGCAATACACAATTACAAAGGTAGTTTGTAATTTACATTGGGAAGTGTCACTGCTAAATGTATATTATCAAATATAGTTCCTGGTCAAGATTTACTAACACGGGTCGATTAGTCAAATCTGTTGAGACCAGTACATGTCGTATATCGAGACTTAGTCTGATGGTTTATCCCAATGAACCATGAGTCTAGGGAGACTCGTATAGACGTGTAGGTATTTATAATGGATAAACACTGAACGACTCACCGAAGATTCTTAATGGATGGTACACCAACGTCAATAAGAATCTTCTCGGGTTGAGTAGCATAGTGGTCCTTCGACTTGAGATACCACTGTGGATGTATGAGACATCCTCCACACTTATATGACAGTCACGTCACCGATCTATTTAGATCAGACCTCCGTCTGTTCGTTGGGTGTGGACCGATCCTCAGGATATCTTGTGTGTATCAAGATAGGATCCGTCAGTTCTGTGTACAGAGCATAGGTAGTCCATATATGATTAGCAGTCTGCTAAATTTGTGGCCACAGTATACTTCAGAAGTGAGTTCCGAATGTTATTTAGAGATTGCTAATAGATACGTCGACGGGATAATACCTATAGAGATTTGACGTTTACATCTATATCTCTGGTATTATCTGGATACCTGTGACGGAGGGATTATACGTATGCAATGACCTCGACCTGTATGATTCAGCTAGTTTATCCGTGATCGTCATAATTTATGGGTGGGTAAATTATGGACACAAAATTGGATTTTGTGACGGATATACATGAATTTAGAGAGTCTCACTAATGAAATATACTCGTAGAGCACTAGGGCAACTTTTATGAATAATTGTGATTATTTATAAATCGTTTAAACGTTAAACGAAAAATACATGCGAACGGGCCGAACCGTCATTTCTTAATTAATGTGTATTTGTATTTAATATTTGATATTATTAAATACACATTAATAAATTGTCAAATAAAGGTATTTGACATATATCATTAATATATGTATTTGAGATATTTAAAGTAAATATAATACATATATCTGAGATATTTATATTTAATTAATTATTTAATTATTTAATTGTTAAATGATTAATATAATTAAAATATAAATATCTCATCAAATGATAAAGTTAGGAAATGATTGTTAGTGTAAATGTTGACTTTACATTAAAAGGAAATGGTTGTCAAATTGAGTTTGACTTATTAAGATATTTGTTTTAATTGTTAAAAATTGAAAATATCAATTTCCTTTTATTTTTTGTTATTTTCGGCCAACACCCTGAAATAAATATAATTGTTATATTTTTTTAGTTGATTTATTTGACTTTAAGAAAATCATTAAATGGTTTGATGATGACTTTTGCAAGTTGATAAAGCAAAATTAAATGAAATAAAAATATCATGATATTTTATATATACACCACCAATTTCGGCCAAGGGCTATTTGGAACAAGTATATATTGTTTTGTTTCATTTTTTAGGGTTAGAGAAGTTCATTAGACACCAAATATAATACAAAAGTAGTTGAGAGAAAAGCTTGAAGGCTAAAGGAAGATGGCTTGTAAAATCATGGTTTTGTAAGTTATTTTTCAAAGTCTTCAACATGAAAATTGTTTCTAATATGCTTAGCATCATTTTGTGTTGCTTTGGTGTTGTCTCTCTTCTTATAGTTTGTGTTTATTTTGGTTGTGAACTTTGATGAAAGATTGAACATATAAGTAAGCTTGAAATGGTTTCAAAACTTTACTTTTGATTTTTAGAAAATCAAAGTTGTCATTCTAGAGTTAGTAAGCCACTCTTTGGTGACCTAGAATTGTTCTAGAGTTTTTTCAAAGTGGTGAGGCTAGATTGGTGAAGTATTGAATGGATTAAAATGTTGGATTTTGTAAATTTGGTGAAATTGGACAATTTGATGAAATTGAAAAATTAGGGTTCATAACCCACTCCAAATTTGGGGATTTTCATATATGTGATGTATTATGGTATGAATATGATGCATGTAAATTTTTGGGTTCATTGGATTTTATCTTGGCATGTTTTGAACAAAATGGACCAAAATGCAATTACTTGAAAATTTGGGGTGCTCATGGCAATTACTCAAAAATTGGGGATTTGTGTTAAATCTGATTTTGATACATTAGATGTGTTGAAAAAAAATTTAGAAATGATTTAGAATCATCCAAAATTATATTTGATAATTTTTGGGCTAAAATAATCAATTTATAAAGTTTTGGGGCAATTCGGTAATTACCTAGAAATTTGATCTATTGTGTAATTTTTCAGAATTTGATAATTGGATAATTAAATAAATAAGTTTATTTAATTGATCTGAGAAAAATTTTAAAATCGGAATTTTGATTTTCCGCGATTCCGCTGCGTTACGATTCCCCCTTAAAAACCAACAAAAAATGGTATCAGAGCGAGTCTGATTCTGGACACCCTAATATGATTAGCCCTTAAAATCTAATGTTTTTATTATCTTTACTTGATACATGCATGCTTTCATTTAATTTGATTAAATAAAGTGTATGCCACTTTATGAATATCCTCGCTTAATAAGGTTTTAAAGTAACGGTATTTTGAATACTTTTTCTTGGTCCGTCTTGTCAATACGGTTTATGAATATTTTTCCGTGACTACATCCGAGACGTGCCTCTGCTGTGAGGGTGTAGCAGATATAGATTTATTTATGTCGGATGTATATCAGATACTAGATAAATTCAAGCGAAAGCGGAATCCTGAACGTGCCCTAGCTGTCTGGGTTACGCAAGTATCTTGAGTTTATCATTAACGAGTTTAACATTGGTACATCTCCTTGTGGGCCTGCCTTAGCAGTCACAACGAGAAACGACCAGGACCGGAAACCCAGGAGTCACTAGTGAGTGATTGACAAATGAGTTGTCTACCTGATGAATATACGTAGGCGAGACCGTGCCTCTGCTGTGAGTCGAAATATATTCATGGGGTCCACTTCCCATTATGGAATTCGATTTAATTATTGGATTCTCTTTTTCCGTTGGGGATTACAGTATTACGTAAAATAATGGGAGGCACTGCTAAGTTTAAAATTCCATAACTTAGGCAGTGTGTATTATTATGGAAATAGCCGCTTGTTCGTTTCCTTATTCTATTGTTTATATAAAATTGAACTTTTATTTACTGCACACATATTTTGATATGTTATCTGACTTGACTCTTGTTTGTAGTTATTCTAGAATAGGTTCTAGATACTACTAGACTAGGATATTATTAGATTGGTCTAAACCATCGGGAACTGTTGTTCCGATTTTCTTCAAAAATCAAGATGGTTAATGACTTAGTTTCTAAGTCATGATAGATAATCTAGATAAATATCCCTTTTAGGATATAATACTTTAGAGAGAATAGTTTCTTATGCAGTAAGAATTGACTTGAATTAGTTCATGTCTCGAGATTCTTGACTTGCATTAAGAAAGCCCCATTAGGTATTTGTTTATCCAGTAATGACGTTTATTAGCTTTAATGACCTTTAGGGGCAATGTGTCTGACACAATTTGCTAATCAGTTATTTGCAATTGTTGTGAATAGTTGAATGCAAATAGTAAAGCTAAAGAAAGGAGATGCGTATAGTTGTATATAGAAAATATCGATTTTCATAATACTACAACTATATGTATTGAATACCAGATCTTCCGTCTAGTTATTTAAAATATTAGTTAATGACTGTTTTGATATTTGATATCAGAACTTGCAACTATTAGATAGTTACTTGTTCTTTATAAACAGTTGTTATATATTTTAAATATAACTAGTAGTGTCATTGGCGTAGAGATACACATTAAGAAAAATTATTCGGTAAAGTAAATAATTTAGAACGGTGCTTTATGAGATTTTATCACTTAAACATTGAATGTTTATTCCATATGGTAAATGATGGTTTGATACGATATCACACTACATATCCTTATCCATTTAATGAATATTGTATTCGGGAAAGTGATTGAAATCTCGTTTAACCAATGATTTGTCATTGGACCACCAGATTTATTAAACTAATACATTATATGTATGTAGTTTAATGAATTGTAATTGCTTAAGGTAGTTTTCTTTACTTCGTAACTTAGTTTATGAATTTTCATAACTTAGTTACGTGTTTCTGAAGGAATACATATTGAACGTCTTGAAAGTATCAAGAACTTTCAATCTGTTCTGATGAAACGTAGATTGAACATTTTTGACTTGTTCAAATATATTCAATCTGAAGTATTTTGAGAACTTTATCCTTAAAATTCATTACATGTCTTTGAACTGTTCAAAGATCTTTGATACGATCAAACATATGAATTTAAAGCAATTAGTTCTAAGGTTATTCAGTGAATATGATTCTAATTCAATATTATTCTTCCACGATTCCATCTTGATGGAATTGAGTAGTGGTAGCAGTCGAATCTTATATGATTTGATTCGTTTGATATTGAATGTTACTGAATTAGTTTCAATACTGTTGGAGATATGCTCCAGTAACACTAGTTCATCGTTTTAATTTAGGTTCCATTAATTTTTACAGTTACATATATGATATGTATATGTAGAATATCTGAATCTTGAAAGGTTTGAGATTTGAATCTTTCTTTTATATAATAGTTATATAATGGAAATTACTTACACCTCGGAGGTATAAGTAAAAATTTATCGTTTATTCTGTTTAATAGAATATTGTATTCTATTTGATAGAATATCTTTCCTACGATCCTAAGTAATAAAATTATTTTATTACTTAGTGTGTAACATCAGATGTTAATTATTGTAGAAAAGACTTGACTTAGTGAAGTCAAATGTGAGAATGATAAATAATAATAGGAACTACGTAATTAATAAGATGAAACAACCCTTATACATCTTCCGTACAAGTCCAATAGGATAACAAAATCATTTACGAGTATTTGATACTTAATGATTCTGATGTTTTCTTATCGAAGAAAAATATCCTATAACTTACAATGGAAGCGATATTTAATATCGATTCTGGAAGTTCATCATTGAACCATAGATCTAAGATTTTTCATAGCTTACTACGATCAATTTTTGAACTTGATTAAGCTTTAATTATGAATTAGTTCATGATTTATGCTAATTGTTTGCGCATCAAAAGCAGTGTGAGCTTATTAAAGGTTTGACCTGACATGATCCAGGCCGACAACAAACCAAAGGACGCATTACAAGTACCAGAAGGGCCAATTACGAGGCAGATGACCAAAAGACTCAGAGAAGCAATGGCGGGATTAGTTCAGAGGTTTATGGCCGACTGCAACAAACAAATAGAGATGCATGTGGGCTTCGATGGAAAGGGCCCAAAACCATTTCACTTGGCCCAAATCAGTTTAGAATAAAGCTTCCTAGGCATTTGAAGACTTAAAGACTTGATATTTGTGTAATTTCATTTTTAGGGGCATTGTTGTCTTTATGCCTTTAGGGTTTCTTTTTGTAAGACTATTTAAGCTTACTTTCTTCTTCATTTGAGGGAACCAACGAATTTTGTAAACTCAAAAGCTTAAAGCTTTGGCTATGGCCGAATTCTTGTAAGGGAGGGATTCCCCTTTTCAAGTTTGAATCGACTTATCTAAGTTTGGCAAACTTAGTGGCGTCTCCATTTGCTAGCAAAAACACTACAAGGATTCATCTTAAGGGTTCTCAAGGGCAAGTTCTTTGTGGATCTTCTTTGTGGCATTGGAAGGGTTTTGTTCCTACAAAATCAAATTCGCAGTTCTTGGGGTTCTGTCCGTTGCTTGGGGTTTGCTTGGATTTCGAATCCAAGTGGGTTTCTTGTCATTTGGTATCTAGAGCTCAGGGTTCCAAGGTCTGATTTTTCTACATTTCATTTTGTTTGATTTTGTTTTTATTTTGTTCTTTGTTATTTTCGTTTCAGTTCTTGTTGGATCTTGTTTCTGTTTTTGTTTTGTTTATATTCTGGATCTGGTTTTGTTGTGAAGCATATTCTGGATCTGGTTTTGTTGTTCTGCATATCAGTTCATCTTTTATCATTTTCCAATTCTGAATTTTTTTGTTCTGTTCTTCCTATCAGTTCGTCATAGTCATTCTGTTCTTTAGCATATGTTTAAGAAATAAGCATGTTCTTGGCGGCTGTGTGTTTTGTTTCTAAACCCTAGTGAAGTGTGAAATCAGACCTAAAACGTAACCTTTGAAATCTGCCTCTGAAATCAGACTCTGAGTTTAGACCCTGAAACTTAACCATTGAATCAGACTCTGAGATCAGACCCTGAAACTTAACCATTGAATCAGCCTCTGAGATCAGACCCTGAAACTTAGCCTCTGAAATCAGACCCAGACAAGTAGCCTCTGAGATCAGACCCTGAAACTTAGCCTCTGAAATCATACCCAGACCAGTAGCCTCTGAAATCAGACCCTGACCAGTAACCTCTGAAAATTAGCCTCTGAATTCAGACCCTGAAATCAGACCCTTATTCGACTCTGAAATCAGACACTGACCAGTAACCTCTGAAAATTAGCCTCTGAATTCAGACCCTGAAATCAGACCTTTATTCGACTCTGAAATCAGACACTGACCAACAGCCTCTGAATTCAGACCCTGGATTCAGACCCTCATCAGACTCTGAAATCAGGCTTTGAAAACCAGCCTCTGAAATCAGAACCTAAATCAGCCTCTGAAATCAAAACCACATTTAGCATCTAACGTTATCGAAAAAAAAAGGGACTTGAGTGATAGTGATCACTTGAGCAAAAAAAAAAAGAGTAAAAAAGTGAATTTTTTTGGTTGAATCTAGTTTGTTCCATATTATCATTTAGGTGCCCGTGGAGGGTATTCCATCAAAATTTTTATAGATGTGCTAAATTTTCTCCCGAAATTGCATACGACCGTGAATTTACATGCTTATTTTTTTTCCATTGTGCTAATTGTTTACTCCTTATTTCTAATTACTCTAGCTTAAGTATTATTGATTGAGTCTATGTCATTACTATTCTTGTTCGCGTTTTGTTTTCCGCCTGCCCTATATATATATATATATATATATATATATATATATATATATATATATATATATTGTTGGGTCAGTTGTGTTCATGCTAGCTTGAGGACTACATTTGGTTTGTATTCTTGGATTGAGTGTGGTTCACATTTGAATTGAGGACGAACTCAAGAGTGTAAAATGCAGTGATTGTGAGCACAGTATCGGGTAAAAGCCAATAGAGTGCAAACACGAGTGGAGTGATATCATTCGAGTGTAAACACGTGAGATTGTGAGGATTTAGATATTTGATTTACTTTCTTGTTATTTCTAATCTGTTTGTTTAGTGTTGAGATGACAGGTCTAACTACTGATGAAAAGCTTGAGGCTTTGGATAGGAAATTTATAGATATGATGGAGAACATGAATACTGCTTTGGAGAGATTATCCAAGAGTGTAGATAGTATTCAAACTGGTAGCGGTCCCAGAGTACCACCACCTCAGAATGTACCACTACCTCACAATGTGCCACCTCGTAGTGTACCACCACAGTATGTACCACCAGATGAAGAGGAAGCTGAAAAATGAGTTTGATGATTCTGATGGTTTTGATGATGTGGAGGAGAGATTTCAGCATGGGCATGATAGGAGGCCTAATAGGAGGTTTGATAGGAGGAATAATATGAGGGATAGACGGTTTGATGATAGAGGTGTATTTGATGCCAGAAGAGGGATTATGATCGGAGAGGATATGGTAGGCGATGAGATGTAGATGGTGATCTAGGTAGCATCAAGATCAAGATACCAACATACCAAGGCAAGAATGATCCTGAAGCTTATTTAGAATGGGAAAAGAAAATAGAATTGATTTTCAACTGTCATCACTACTCAGACGAGAAGAAGATCAGTCTGGCAGCAATTGAGTTTACTGATTATGCTATGATTTCGTGGGATCAGCTTGTCTCTACTCGGAGGAGAAACTATGAGAGACCGGTTCAGACATGGGCAGAACTTATGGGTCTCATGAGAAAGAGATTTATACCCAGCCATTACTATAGGGAGTTGTATCAAAAACTACAACATCTGTATCAGGGGACCAAAAGTGTTGAGGACTATTACACAGAGATGGAAGTTACCATGATCAGGGAAAATGTAGTTGAGGATGCAGAAGCTACTATGGCACGGTTTCTAGGGGGCTTGAATAGAGAGATTGCAAACATGGTGGAGTTGCATCATTATGTTGATTTGGAGGATATGCTTCACATGGCTATCAAGATAGAAAGGCAACTCAAGAAAAAGTCAACATCCAGATTTGGTACTCAGGCTACTTCTGCATGGAAAGGGAAATGGGTTCCGAATGTGAAGCGAGATGGAGGCTTTGACAAGCCTAGAGGCGAATTCAGTAGAGGCTTTAATAAGCCTAGGGCCGAACCTAGTGCCAAAGGTAAAGAGGCTGCAGAGCCGAGCAAAACTAGGCCAAAACCTGAGGGTGCAGCTGCTAGAACTAAAGATGTCAAGTGTTTCAAGTGTTTGGGCATGAGACACTATGCTTCACAATGTCCCAATAGGCGTACCTTAGTGATTGATAAAAAGAGTGGAGAGGTGTACTCTACCGATAGTGAGGTCGAGGAGGATGCCAGAGTTGGAAGATGCTAGTGACCATGAGGGAGCTGCATACCCGCTGAATAACTTATCCTTAGTTGTCAAACGTGCTTTGAGTGCACATGTTGTAGATGATGAGAGTGTACAGCAGAGGGAGAACATATTCTATACTAGGTGCCGTGTGAATGGCAATGGATGTAGTATGATCATAGATGGGGGCAGTTGTACTAATGTTGCTAGCATAGCTTTGATTGAGCGATTGGGGTTGAGTTGCTTGAGACACCCGAAGCCTTACAAGTTGCAGTGGTTAAATGATTGTGGGGAAATAAGTGTGACAAAGCAGGTATTGTTGAGCTTTACCATTGGGCCATAAACAGATGATGTCCTTTGTGATGTGATACCGATGCATGCAGGACATATTCTTTTGGGCAGACCGTGGCAGTTTGATAAGAAGTTTATTCATGATGGGTTCAAGAACAAGTACTCTTTTTAGCATAAGGGAAAACCCATTACATTATACCCACTTACACCTGCACAAGTCCATGAAGATCAGGTTAAGTTGCAACTTGAACGTGACAAAGAGAGAGCGAATGGAAACACCACTTTGGGCGAAACTAGTAAGAGTGTTGTATCTGGTGAGAAAATTAAGGTCAAGGCCGTGGGAGTTTCCAAGGGGTGTGAGTGAACGTGAAGGGGAAACAAAAGGGAGAGTTAAAAAGAGTTTCTACATGGGTGATGGTGAAGCGAGGAAAGCGTTCAAGGCTAGCAAGATCATGCTATTGTTAGTCTATAAGGAGCCTCATATTTATTTTACTAACGCTGACCCTTTGCTTCATGTGTCTATTTCATCTCTTTTGCAGGATTACAGTGACGTACTTATAGAGGACATACCTAGTGGGCTTCCACCCATTAGAGGTATTGAGCACCAGATAGACTTCGTACCTAGAGCAGTCATTCCTAACAGATCGGCTTATATGAGCAATCCCGATGAGACAAAGGAGCTACAAAGGCAAGTACGGGAATTGATGGATAAGGGGTATGTAAGGGAAAGCATGAGCCCTTGTGCAGTACCAGTAATTCTAGTTCCTAAGAAAGATGGGACGTGGCGTATGTGCGTTGATTGTCGAGCTATCAACGATATTACAGTAAAGTATCGTCACCCCATTCCTAGACTAGATGACATGTTGGATGAATTGCATGGTTCCAAAATTTTTAGTAAGATTGACTTAAATGGTGGATACCATCAAATTCGCATGAGAGAGGGAGATGAGTGTAAGACTGCATTTAAGACTAAGTATGGCTTGTATGAATGGTTAGTTATGCCATTTGGTCTCTCAAATGCACCAGCATATTTATGAGATTGATGAATCATGTTATGTGTGCATTTTTTGGTAAGTTTGTTGTGGTTTATTTTGATGACATCTTAGTTTACAGTAAAATAGTAGATGAGCATGAGATGCATTTGAAGCATATACTTGATGTTTTACGAAAAGAACAATTGTATGCTAACTCTGACAAATGCACATTTTGCATGGATAGAATTGTTTTTCTTGGCTTTGTTGTGAGTGCAGATGTCATCGAGGTAGATGTGGAGAAGGTAAAGGCAATTCAGGAATGGCCTACACCAACTACAGTGACAGAAGTCCGAAGCTTTCATGGGTTAGCGAGCTTTTATAGGAGATTTGTCAAGGACTTCAGTAGCATTGCCGCACCATTGACTGAGGTAGTAAAGAAGACAGTTGGTTTTCAATAGGGCGAGGCGCAAGAGCGAGCATTCCAGGACCTTAAAGCGAAGTTATGCAGTGCACCCATTTTAGCACTACCCAACTTCGAGAAGACATTTGAGATTGAGTGCGACGCATCAGGGTTAGGTATTAGAGCAGTTCTCATGCAAGAAAAGCGGCCAATAGCCTATTTTAGTGAGAAGCTGAATGGAGCAGCTTTGAGGTACCCCACGTATGACAAAGAGTTATATGCGCTTGTGAGAGCACTTGAGACATGGCAGCACTACTTGTGGCCTAAAGAGTTCGTGATCCACACCGACCATGAATCATTAAAACACTTGAAGGGTCAAGGTAAGCTGAATAAGCGACACGCAAAATAGATGGAATTCGTTGAGTCATTTCCATATGTTATACGCTACAAGCAAGGTAAAGAAAACATTATGGCCGATACATTATCTCGCAGGTATGTTTTACTTACTTCAATGTATGCACGGATGTTGGGATTTGATTTGATTAAGGAATTATATGAGTGTGATTCTGATTTTGGTGAGATTTTTGCTACTTGTGCAAAGTCATCGTTTGGAAAGTTTTACATTCATGACGGATTCTTATTTAAAGCGAACATGTTGTGTGTTCCTGCTTGTAGTATGAGTGAGTTGCTTGTGAAGGAAGCGCATGGGGGAGGTTTGATGGGGCATTTTGGGATTACTAGGACTTTAGCTATTTTACATGAGCACTTTTATTGGCCTAAAATGAAACGTGATGTTGAGCATATTTGTGATAAGTGTCTAACATGTAAGCATGCTAAATCTAAATTGATGCCACATGGTTTGTATACTCCTTTGCCTATACCTAGTGAACCCTGGGTTGATATATCGATGGATTTTGTGTTAGGTTTGCCTAGGACAAAGAGGGGTAGAGATTCAATCTTTATTGTAGTTGATAAGTTTAGTAAAATGGCTCATTTCATTGCATGTCATAAAACCGATGATGCTACAAACATTGCAGATTTATTCTTCAGAGACATATTGCGACTCCATGGTATACCTAGGAGTATTGTATCTGATAGAGATGTTAAGTTCCTTAGCCATTTTTGGAAGGTGTTGTGGGCTAAACTAGGCACCAAACTATTGTATTCTACCACATGTCATCCACAGACTGATGGACAAACAGAGGTCGTTAATAAGACTTTATCTCAATTACTGCGCACTATAGTTGGCAAGAATTTGAAGAGTTGGGAAGATTGTTTGCCATTTATTCAGTTTGCATATAATCGTAGCATTCATTCTTCTACATCATTTTCACCTTTTGAAATTGTTTATGGTTTTCAACCACTAACTCCATTGGATTTGTTACCTTTTCCTGTTGATGAGCATGCGGGGCTAGATGGAAAAAGGAAAGCCGATTTGGTGAAGCACATACATGAGAAATCAAGAGAGCAAATACAACGAAAGAATGAGCAATATGCTTCTCATGCTAATAAGGGAAGAAATCGTGTGGTATTTCAGCCTGGAGATTGGGTTTTGGTACACATGCGCAAGAAGAGATTTCCTGAACAACGTAAATCTAAGCTACAACCGAGAGGAGATGGTTCATTTCAAGTTTTGGAATGGATTAATGACAATGCATACAAGCTGGATTTACAAGGTAAGTATAATGTGTCCGCTACATTTAATGTTTCTGACTTAACTCCTTTTGATGCAGGTACAGATTCGAGGTCGAATCATTTTCAAGAGGGAGGGGATGACATGATCCAGGCCGACAACAAACCAAAAGACGCATTACAAGTACCGGAATGGCCAATTACGAGGCAGATGACCAAAAGACTCAGAGAAACAATGGCGGGATTAGTTCAGAGTTTTATGGCCGACTGCAACAAACAAATAGAGATGCATGTGGGCTTCGATGGAAAGGGCCTAAAACCATTTCACTTGGCCCAAATCAGTTTAGAATAAAGCTTCCTAGGCATTTGAAGACTTAAAGACTTGATATTTGTGTAATTTCGTTTTTAGGGGCATTGTTGTCTTTATGCCTTTAGGGTTTCTTTTTGTAACACTATTTAAGCTTACTTTCTTTCTCATTTGAGGGAACCAACGAAATTTGTAAACTCAAAAGCTTAAAGCTTTGGCTATGGCCGAATTCTTGTAAGGGAGGGATTCCCCTTTTCAAGTTTGAATCGACTTATCTAAGTTTGGAAAACTTAGCGGCGTCTCCATTTGCTAGCAAAAACACTACAAGGATTCATCTTAAGGGTTCTCAAGGGCAAGTTCTTTGTGGGTCTTCTTTGTGGCCTTGTAAGGGTTTTGTTCCTACAAAATCAAATTCGCGGTTCTTGGGGTTCTGTCCGTTGCTTCTGGTTTGCTTGGATTTCGAATCCAAGTGGGTTTCTGAGGAAACTTGTCTCTAGTCACACTAATTGAACAATTAAAGATATATTGGTTATTGTTGATATTAAACTGTACATTTTAGCTAAAGAATGCAAAGTGGCATTTTTGAATGACTTATTCAGATAAGAGATCAGTTGTGATTTCTTCATTTGAAGAGTTCGTTCTGGAATGGCCCTAGAGTTTGTATTCTGCTGAGATTGCAGTTTAATGTGATAGCTTATAGAGCCTATTATAGACTCGGATAAGTCTTTTGGAAATCCGTGTTCTCTATTTTTGATATCAGTCAGATTGTCTGATCTTGTCAAAGTATAGAGAATACATATGTGTTTGAAGGGTTAATGGGAGCGTACAAATTACTTTCTAGTGTTATATATCCTAACGAAATTATCATTATTATGGTAATAATGAGATGTTTTTGAGGTAAAGGTTTACCTAAGTCTTCTTTACTCCATGAAAACAGTGGGAATAGTCTATGTTATATTCGATATAAAGTTTTATATAAGATATAAAACCAAGAGACTTGTGAGATACTCCTATTATTCGTACATTAGATATGATCTAATAAAGGACATAACTAGGCTATCTATATGACAGTTAGTATAACTGTTGGACAGTTATTGTGTGTCTTATATAAAGTATTCATCTTTCGTAAATGATGATTCATATTTCGAAAGAGATATTGATTATAATATCTAATCAATCTTATGTATCATTTGATGGTGACATAATAAATACTTTATTATGTGCGATTGTAGATATCGATTTAATCGTAATTGTTACGAGTTATTTTGATATCCTATAGACCAAAGATGGATCTTGAAACACGTTCTTTGTGATCTTTGAGATATTAAGAACGGTTTTTAATTCATGGAGAATACAGTCTGCAACCATTAAGGTCAAAATTAGTTTTGAGACTAATTATGACGTTAGACAGTCTACGTCATAAAGAGTCACAAAAGATGCAGTGAGAGTGTCACGAATGATTCTACTATTTAGTGGAATTAGATGCAACTTATGAAGTATTGACTTATGAAGTTGCATAATGACCTTATATATTAGAAGTTTTATATTGGTGTTGTGCTTGCGGTTGTCCGCATAGTATTTTGGATTTGATCCCTGAATACTTGGACAACTCAGTAGCTGTAGCACAATACTGATGTAGTGTCTGATTCATATTAATGTATAATTTAGATTCTACAAAATATGAAAGATACTAGCTATGGGAAACGATTGGGTTTGTTTGAAAAACTTATTATGTTATAGCAGACTTACTTCTTGTTGCCTACCTCTTAAGTGCTAGGTGAGCTTTTGAGGGCTATGTGTATACGATACACATTGAGATGTATATATGATACCGTGGATTGGCACAAGAGCGAGTGGGAGAAATTGTTGGGGTTGGTGCTCAGAGCGCCAATTCGCATCGTATTTATGTCCGATTCATGAATACGATCAATTTCTTTTTCCATAATATTACTTTTTTATGGTTGCACCTCTTGTTTTTATATACGTATTCGATCTGATTACAATTAGATTGAAACTAAATGTAGTTTAGTGATATGTATATATTAGACAATGGCCCGATAATATATAATGCAGTACACAGTTACAAAGGTAGTTGTAATTTACATTGGGAAGTGTCACTGCTAAATATATATTATCAAATATAGTTCCTGGTCAAGATTACTAAAACACGGGTCGGTTAGTCAAATCTGTTGAGACCAGTACATGTCGTATATCGAGACTTGGTCCGATGGTTTATCCCAATGAACCATGAGTCTAGGGAGACTCGTATAGACGTGTAGGTGTATTAATGGAAAACACTGAACGACTCACCGAAGATTCTTAATGGATGGTACACCAACGTCAATAAGAATCTTCTCGGGTTTAGTAGAATAGTGGTCATTCGACTTGAGATACCACTGTGGATGTATGAGACATCCTCCACACTTAGATGGCAGTCACGTCACCGATCTATTTAGATCAGACCTCCGCCTGTTCGTTGGGTGTGGACCGATCCTCATGATATCATGTGTGTATCAAGATAGGATCCGTCAGTTCTGTGTACAGAGCATAGGTAGTCCATATATGATTAGCAGTCTGTTAAATCTGTGGCCACAATATACTTCGGAAGTGAGTTTCGAATGTTATTTAGAGATTGCTAATAGATACGTCGAGAGGATAATACCTATAAATATTTGACGTTTACATCTATATCTCTGGTATTATCCGGATACCTATGACGGAGGGATTATACGTATGCAATGACCTCGACATGTATGATTCAGCTAGTTTATCTGTGGTCGTCATAATTTACGGGTGGGTAAATTATGGACACGAAATTGGATTTTGTGACGGATATACATGAATCTAGAGAGTCTCACTAATGAAATATACTCGTAGAGCACTAGGGAAACTTTTATGAATAATTGTGATTATTTATAAATCGTTTAAATGTTAAACGAAAAATACATGCGAACGGGCCGAACCGTCATTTCTTAATTAATGTGTGTTTGTATTTAATATATGATATTATTAAATACACATTAATAAATTGTCAAATAAAGGTATTTGGCATATATCATTATATATGTATTTGAGATATTTAAAGTAAATATAATACATATATTTGAGATATTTACATTTTATAATTATTTAATTATTTAATTGTTATGATTAATGATTAATATAATTAAAATATAAATCTCACCAAATGATAAAGTTAGGAAATGATTATAGTGTAAATGTTTGACTTTACATTAAAGGAAATGGTTGTCAAATTGAGTTTGACTTCTTAAGATATTTGTTTTAATTGTTAAAAATTGAAAATATCAATTTCCTTTTATTTTTTGTTATTTTTGGCCAACACCCTGAAATAAATATAATTGTTATATTTTTTTTAGTTGCTTATTTGACTTTAAGAAAATCATTAAATGGTTTGATGATGACTTTTGCAAGTTGATAAAGCAAAATTAAATGAAATAAAAATATCATGATATTTTGTATATACACACCAATTTCGGCCAAGGGCTATTTGGAACAAGTATATGTTTTTTGTTTCATTTTTTAGGGTTAGAGAAGTTCATTAGACACCAAATATAATACAAAAGTAGTTGAGAGAAAAGCTTGAATGCTAAAGGAAGATGGCTTGGAAAATCATGGTTTTGTAAGTTATTTTTCAAAGTCTTCAACATGAAAATTGTTTCTAACATGCTTAGCATCATTTGTGTTGCTTTGGTGTTGTCTCTCTTCTTATAGTTTGTGTTTATTTTGGTTGTGAACTTTGATGAAAGATTGAAGCATGTAAGTAAGCTTGAAATGGTTTCAAAGCTTTACTTTTGATTTTTAGAAAATCAAAGTTGCCATTCTAGAGTTAGCAAGTCACTCCTTGGTGACCTAGAATTTTTCTAGAGTTGTTTCAAAGTGGTGAGGCTAGATTGGTGAAGTATTGAATGGATTAAAGTGTTGGATTTTGTAAATTTGGTGAAATTGGACAATTTGATGAAATTGAAAAATTAGGGTTCATAACCCACTCCAAATTTGGGGCATTTCATATATGTGATGTATTATGGTATGAATATGATGCATGTAAATTTTTGGTTGATTGGATTTGATCTTGGCATGTTTTGAACAAAATGGACCAAAATATAATTACTTGAAAATTGGGGTGCTCACGACAATTACTCAAAAATTGGGGATTTGTGTTAAATCTGATTTTGATACATTAGATGTGTTGAAAAACATTTTATAAATGATTTAGAATCATCCAATATTTATTTGATAATTTTTGGGCTGAAATAATCAATTTATAAAGTTTTGGGGCAATTCGGTAATTACCAAGAAATTTGATCTCTTGTGTAATTTTTCAGAATTTGATAATTGGATAATTAAATAAATAAGTTTATTTAATTGATCCGAGAAAAATTTTGAAATCGGAAAATTTTGATTTTCCGCATTCCGCTGCGTTACCGATATTCCCCCTTAAAACCCCAACAAGCCCTTCACGAATATCTCAAAAATAGAGTCGAGTCAAAAGTCCGTTAAACCCCTCTAAATATTTTTTCTCTTAAGCACTATTGATTCTATAATGAACAAATAATTCATAACAATTATGAATATATAAGACTTTCTATTCGTAATAGAAAAGTTGAGCGCTCAAATTGTTCAAGCCTCGAATCAACTCTTAAAAAATATATTCTTCTGCTTCTCGTAAGAAGGAGTGAATTCCATATCTATGTAAAACGTTCACAGCTACACACCAAACAATATCCCCAAAATACGTAGTTATTGGCCGGGAATGCAACACCAACCTCACCATAGTAAATCAAAGGACATAACTTGTCATACATGAGTTCGTAGTACACTCAGGATTAAGATCGAATCCATATATGACCATCTATTAGATAAAATGAATTTCTTCGGTAAACGGATATTAAAAGAAATTCGTATTTATCTCATACAAGGTGTCTCCATTCCCATGTCACTACATGAACGATCCCAGATCAAGACCATAGCTATAGATTAACCACAAATAAAATATTGATAAGCGGTAAATATATCAATATTTACCGTCCTTTTGTCTTAATATTTTGTATTGTTTCTTGTGTTTTGTGAATATTTTGATGTGTTTTGTGGTATTTTGTAGATAAATAAAATAACAGGACTCTCTGGAATCAATTCGGGGCCAAAACAGCGAAAAACGGATAAAAAGGCAAAAATGTTAATTTCCTCCTAAAATACGTCGTTTGCTAAAATAAGCCGTGCTAAAATGCGCCGTCTGCTAACGTGCTCCGGAGACTGCTAACATGCGCCAGACACGTGTCACAATCATAGAAGTTTTGCTATCATGCGCCTTTGCTAACATGCGTCTGCCACGTGTCAACATCACATCAAATCTGCTAATGTGCGCCGAACACGTGTCACCATCACATGTTGCCGACACTCATCATTGAAAACACGTCTTTGCTTGCGTCATGTTGATGTTAGCGTCGCGATGGGCATACCCTTACATGTCGCGACGCCGAGCCAATAATTCTGCCGACAGCCACGTGTCCTCATCTCCGGAAGTCCCAATCAACGGCGCGTCGATTTCAGTTGTAAATTCATACTTTCTTCTAAGGAATTCCTTAAAAATACTAAGAAGATTGTATCTTGCTTGTTTATTTATAGCTTTCTGTATTTAATTTTATTTACTTTATGCAATATTACATTCTTTTTTTTACTTTTTAGTCTTTATTTTACTGTTAAGCATGAGGAGGTAACTCCCCTCTGCTGGGGTTAAAGGTTAAGCTTTTATTACTAATATTTAGATTAATCTCCCTTAATTATAATATATAAACTATTTAAAACCTGACTTAATGGGATACCGCCTTTATGGTCGGTTGGGCTTTAATTGAATTGATTTTAACCTGACTAAATTGGATACCGCCTTTATGGTCGGTTGGAATTAATTATAAATTTGACTTAATCAGGATACTGCATATATGGTCGGTTGGTAATATCACACAAAGTTTATATATTATAATAAGAGAGATATCTAAAATAGAAGTAATAAAAGTGGATCCTCTAACCCCAACATTTTCTTTATTGTTTTATTTACGTTTTTAATTTCCAGTATTTACTTTATGTCATTTACTTTATTTAAGCTTTTACTAGCCTTAGATATGTGTCGTAACTAGACTCGTTATCTGAGGTTGTGATGAATTCCAATATTACCAGTTTATAAGGGGTTATTTTATAGTTTGGGTAATATAAAAGTTTATTTATTAAGTCTTAAACTTAATGCTTCTTGTTAACTGGCCATTAATAAAATTGATGTGGTAAACTTAAAATAAACTTGACAAAGGAATTTTAGGTTTCAGCCTTAGACTTAATAGTCCACGATCTCCCTTAAAGATTAGATACCCCTTAATAGATTTCCTTCTAGGATAGACATATACCTGTTGGGCAGGGGTAGCCACAATTGAAACTTAATCTTAATAAATTCAGGTAACTTGGTTAACATAGACATATGATTAATTGAGTTATACTAGATATTTGCATCTGACCATCGACATAGGTTTTTGCATAATTTCGTGTTCCAGGTTAATAAACCGATATATTGCACAAACATAAGATAACCACTTCATATTTAAAAGATATTGGAAGGATTCACAACCCTAGATAGTTTCTTAATATTGAATTTCACTTAATTTACATTCATACTGTTTTATTTACTTGTTTTAGTTTAAAGTCACCATCCAATCAAACAACAATTCTATTAGATACTTGTAAACATTTGACTTCATAAATTAATAGCTTAGGTATGAAGTCCTCGTGGGATCGATACATTTTATACTACTTGAGCGATACGTGCGTTTGCGTTATACGTGTGTGATCACGCCAGTCAAGTTTTTGGCACCGTTGCCGGGGACTTATTTATCTTTCATAATTAATGTTGAGGTTAGATACATTTACTTGTGTCTAATTTGTTTTTATTTATTATTTTTGTTTTCTTTTGTTTCAGGTTCGCAGACACTACATGAGAAGAACCAGAAGCTTTGAAATCAGACCGCTTGACCCAGAAATTGAAAGAACCATCAGACAGTTGAGAAGGGAAAGGCGTGAAGGCCAAGAAGCACTAATCAACATATAACATGAACCTTTGGAGGTTGCTGTTAGGGTTGGTGCTCCGAGTGCCAATTTTATTATGTATTTCTATGTAAATACTAATGTAACGTTTTATTATGAATAAAATGAACAGTTTCTTTTATATAACTTCTTCTTTAATATGGTAAAGACGTAACCAACCTTAGAATGATTAGTTATGATACAGTTGCAAAAGCGTCGCAACTGACATTGAGTTGTATCTTGACGTTGTTATTCTTAGACAGTTCCCGGTCAAGGTTTACACTACTTGGTCAGTAAAGTAAACCCGTAGAGACTGGTACATGTCGTATATTGGAATCTTGGATTTCGATGGTTTCTCAGTGAACCATGAGTCTTGGAGACTCGTATAGACCTGTAGGTGTTTATAGCGGATAAACACTGAACGACTCATCGAAGATTCTTAATGGATGGTACACCAACGTCAATAAGAATCTTCTCGGGTTGAGTGAGCATAGTGATTCTTTGACTTGAGATACCACTGTGGATATCTGAGTTATCCTCCACACTTAGATGGCAGTCACGTCACCGATCTATTTAGATCAGACATCCGCATGTTCGTTGGGTGTGGACTGATGCGCAAGATATCCTGTGTGTATCAAGATGGGATCTGTCAGCTCTGTGTACAAAGTATAGGTATTCAATATGGTATTAGCAATCTGTTAAATCCATGGGCCCGTGGTACACTGTAGAAATTAGTTCTAAGTGTTATTTGAGGGATTGCTAATAGAAACGTCGACGTGATTATATCTATAGAGATTTGACGTTTGTATCTATATCTCTGGATTAATCCGGATACCTGTGACGGAGGGATTATACGTATGCAGTGACCTCGACCTGTATGATTCAGTGAGTTTATCTGTGTTTGTCATAATTTACGGGTGGGTGAATTATGGACACGTAATTTGATTTCGTGACGGATATGCCTGAATCTAGAGAGTCTCACTAATGAAATTTACTCGTAGAGCACTAGAGCAACTGTTATGAATAATACTGATTATTTATAACTCGTTTAATGGTTAAACGAAAAATACATGCTATCGGGACCTATCGGTCATTTCCAATATTGATGTGTAATTTATTTAATACTTGATTTTATTAAATACACATTAATAAAATATCAAATTGTGATATTTGAATTATATCATTAATATATGTATTTGAGATATTTAATGTAAATATAATACATATATTTAAGATATTTATATTTATTAATTAATTATTTAATTGTTAAATAATTAAATTAATTTATAAAATAAATATCTAAAGTAATGATTTCTTCTTTATAAAGTTGGAAATGGCATGATTTGGTTGGAACACATTTTAGTCACTTTATTAAAGTTAAAGTGTTAATTTAATTAGACTAAAATTGTGTGCCAATAAAAATCAAACAAAAATAAATTAATTGTTTCTTTATTTTTGTTGAAAAAATCGGCCAAAGGGTTGGGATATACAAAAATTGGTTTTGTTTCATTTTCAACACTTAGACAACTTCAACAAATATTTTACAAAGTGAGGTTGAGAGAAAAAGTTTGAAGGAAAAGGAAATTAATCATCAAACTCTTGGATTTGTAAGTAATTTCCAACTTTCTTCAATTAGGAAATTGTTTCCATGAGTCTAGGCTTCAATTTGTGATGCTTATAATTTTCTCAAACTCTTTTAGTTTGTAATTAAATTTGTTGGAAGCATGTTGGATGTGATTAGCATGTAGAATTGATTTATTAGCTTATTAATGTAATTAAGCTTAATAAATTAATTAGAAAATTAAAGTTGCTATTCTAGAGTTAATTAGCCATTCATAATTAACCTAGAATTGTTCTTGATTAATTTCATGATGGTGAGAATTAATTGGTGTAGTAATTTGAAGATTAAAGTATTGAATTTTAGTAATTTAGTGTAAATTGCCAATTTGAGTGATTTATGAAATTAGGGTTCCAAACCTACTCAAATTTTGGGGCTTTTCATATATAAGTTTTAATTTGATGTATATTTGATGCATGTAAAATTTGGGATTAATTGGATTTGATCTTGATGTGTTTTGAGCATTTTGGGCCAAATTACAATTAATTAAAGTTTAGGGGCTGTTTCGCAAATTTCAGAAAAAACTGGGCTGTTGGCGCAATTCTGGAAAATATTCTGGTTTTGTTGCAAAACTTGTAAAAATTATTTTTGGGTTAATTTGGAATTAATTAAATATGTAATTGACATATTTAAAACCAAAATAATTAATTTACAAAAGTTTGGGGTAATTTTGTAATTAAAAGAAATATGATTTCTTAGGTTGTATTTCATAATTTAAGTATTGGTTAATTAAATAAATAAGTTTATTTAATTGTTCTAAGAAAAAAATTTGAAATCGGAGAAATCATTTTTCCGCGTTCCGCTGCGCTAACCTTGTAATTCTCAATAAAACCCCAACAAAAATGGTATCAGAGCGAGTCTGATTCTGGAACCCCAATATATGATAAAGCCTTTAAAATTCAATATTGACTTTAATCTTGAATTTAATGCATGCTTATACTTATTTAATTTGATTAAATAAATAAATACATCTTTAGCGGAAAATCCCTATTTAAAATATGGTTTATAATTTAATATGTATTTGATATATATTAATCGTTCCTTCTTGTCAATACCGCTTATCGGTAAATTTTCTACGACTATATCCGAGAACGTGCCAAAGCTGTGAGGATATGGCCGGTAGAAATTTATCTGTACCGGATTATATTTGATATAGGTGAATTCAAGCGAAAGCGCAATCCTGAACGTGCCAAAGCTGTCAGGGTTACGTAAGTATCTTGAATTCATCATTGACAAGTTTGACCTTGGTACGCCTCATTGTGAACATGCCAAAGCTGTCACAATGAGAAACGACAAAGACCGAAAATCCAGAGTCACTATTGAGTGATCGACAATCTGTTGTCTACCTAAATGAATATACGTAGGCGAGAACGTGCCAATGCTGTGAGCTAAAATATATTCATGGGGTCCACCTTTCACTGTTATGTTATGATTTGATTATCGCATGTTTTGTATTCTGTTTGGGGATTACAATATTGCATGAAATAGTGGGATGTGCGTTTTTAGATTAAAAATCCATGATCTAGTTAATGCTTTATGATATATTATGAAACTGTTATAATCTTTTATCTGCTTATTTACTGACCGTTGATTCGCTGCCTATTTGATAGATTTGCGATGGCGGCACCTCCACCCAATCCTTTTGCACGTATGCTTGATACGAACAAATTGAAAGGCGCAGAAAACTTCGCGGATTGGTATATGGACTTGAGGATTGTCCTCAATTCCGAGAAACTGGAGTATATTTTGGATGGTCCATTACCGCTTGCTATATCACCTGATGCATTACCTGAAGAACGTGAGACTTTCCAGCAATGGAAGGATGATGATTTAAGGGTTAAATCATTCATCATGAGTTCACTTTCTTCTGAACTTAAGAAGACTTATTGGGAGATGCACGATGCATATAGCATGATGACACAACTTCGTGAATCGTTCATGAACCAGGAACAGGTCGTTGTTCATAAAGTTTCGATGAAATTGTTCCATTCTAAACTTGATGAGGGGAAGGCTGTGAGCCCGCATGTGCTTCACTTGATCGATTTGATCGAGCAGTTGAGGCGACATGATTTCCCTCTGAATAAGACTCTTGGCCGTAGTGTCATTCTCGGTTCACTCCCGGCTTTATATCGCCAGTTCGTCATGTACTTCAACATGAACGGGATTCACTGTACTTACCGTGAGTTGCATAGGATGCTTCTCACAGCGGAGGAAGATTTAAGGAATGGAGTTCCGACTCGCCCTCCGAAACCCACTTCACTTTCCGCTTCTTCCCAATCCAAGTCGAAGGGGAAGAAGTCTAAAGGAAAGAAGAAAAAAGGGTTTCAATATTCCTCCGCAAGGTAAGACGGCGAAGCCCAAGAGAGCTTCTGAAGACAAGTGCCACCACTGCCAGAAAGTCGGGCACTGGAAACGTAAATGCCCGGACTATCTTGCACAACTAAGGAAGGAAAGAGCATCCACATCAGGTACTTTTAATTTTCCTATTATTGATATCTCTTTGGCTTGTGAAGCTATTACATCAAATTGGATTTTGGATTATGCTTGTCCTATTCACATTTGAAATACGTTGCAGGTGCTGACGGGAAGTAGACGGCTGAAATCTGGGGAGATGCAGTTGCGGTTCGGGAGTGGCGACTCTCTGGATGCAGTTGCAGTGGGCTTATGTGAGATTCCCTTACCCAGTGGGAGACTTTTGTTGCATGACTGCTATTTTGTGCCAGGAAGTGTGGCGAATATTATGTCCCTTTTGTATTAGATACTGAAGGTTATAATGTAAATATTAAGAATCGTTCTTTGTATTTATATGATAGTTGTAATATTCAGATCCTTTGTTGTCCAAATGAGCATGGTCATTACATATTGAGTACCTCACAAGATATCTTTAATACTGGAATAAATAAACGTAAACAATCTAATATAAATAATACTGAACTCTGGCACATGAGGTTAGGTCATATAGGCGTGAAACGCCTAACCCAATTGGTTAAGAATGGTTTGATACATGATCTCACCATTGAACCTTATCCAACTTGCGAATCTTGTATTCGGGGTAAAATGACCAAAGCCTCATTTTCAGGTGTTGGACACCGAGCCAGTGACTTGTTGGAACTCATACATTCTGATGTATGTGGTCCCTTAAGTCAAACTGCTCACAGTGGCTTTTCTTACTTCGTCACCTTTACCGATGATTTGTCACGGTACGGTTATGTCTATTTGATGAGACATAAATCGGAAACCTTTGAAAAGTTCAAAGAATTCCGAAATGAATTAGAGAAACAAACTGGTCAATATATTAAATGTCTTCGATCTGATCGAGGCGGTGAATATATGAGTGGAGAGTTCACAGATTATTTAAAGGAGAATGTGATTCTCGCTCAATATACTCCTCCCGGTACTTCGCAATATAATGGAGTATCCGAAAGGAGAAATCAGACTTTATTAGATATGGTCCGATCGATGTTGAGTTATACAGATTTACCCTATTATTTTTGGGGTTATGCTCTTTTAACTGCCGCACATCTTTTGAACAAGATTCCATCCAAGGCTGTTCCTACAACTCCGTATGAGATATGGATCGGTAGGAAACCAAATCTTAGTTATATTAATATTTGGGGGTGTCCTGCTTATGTCAGGATGGCTCAGCAAGATAAGCTTTTACCTCGAGGGCAGAAGTTTAGGTTTGTTGGATATCCTTCAAATACGAAAGGATATTTGTTCTATGATACCGAGCATCGAAATGTGTTCGTAGCTCGCTTCGCAAAATTTCTAGAAATAGAATTTTTGGCTGAAGGTGGTGATCATAGACATGTTGAACTTGATGAAGTACAACTTGGAACCAACGAACTAATGGAGGAACCTATAGTTCAAGAAGATGGAGAACCTTCAACACACACACTCCATAGGTCACAAAGGGTATCTAGACCTCCTGAACGCTTGTATTTGATACAAGAAAAAAGTCTCGATGTTCTCTTATTAGAAGAAACTGACCCTTTTACCTATAGAGAATCGATGTTGGACATCGACTCCGTGAAGTGGCAAGACGCCATGAAATCCGAGATGGACTCAATGTCTGAGAATCAAGTTTGGAACTTGGTTCCGCTTCCCGAAGGAATTTTTGCTATCGGTTGTAAATGGATTTACAAAAGGAAGTGAGGGCCCGATGGAAAGGTTGAAACCTTTAAGGCCCGACTGGTAGCTAAAGGTTACTCGCAGCGACCTGGAGTCGACTATGATGAAACTTTTTCTCCAGTTGCCATGCTAAAGTTCATCATGATTTTATTGTTAATTGCCGCATATCATGATTATGAGATTTGGCAAATGGATGTCAAAACGGCTTTTCTAAATGGATTTCTTGATGAAGAAATATATATGGAACAACCGGAAGGTTTTGCATCCAGCGAGAACTCGGACATGGTATGTAAACTGAAGAAGTCCATTTATGGACTTAAACAGGCTTCACGAAGTTGGAATCTTCGATTCGACGAGATAATCAAATTGTCTAGTTTTCTCAAGAATTCGAAAGAATCCTGTGTGTATCAGAAGGCCAGTGGGAGTATGGTGGTATTTTTAATTCTCTATGTTGATGACATCCTTATCATTGGGAATGATATTGGGATGATGCAAGGCGTCAAAGCTTACCTCTGTAAGAATTTCTCCATGAAAGACCTGGGTGAAGCTTCTTATGTCTTGGGCATAAAACTCTATAGAGATAGAGAAATGAAGCTTATTGGGTTATCCCAATCAACGTACATAGATAAGATCTTAGAACGGTATAATTTTGTTAACTGTAAGACAGCAAACATACCGTTCAGACATGGCTTACATCTTTCGAAGAAGATGTGTCCGCAAACAAAAGATTAGAAGATTAGAATGTCTAATCAACCTTATGCTTCGTGTTTGGGCAGCATCATGTATGCCATGTTATGTACAAGGCCTGATATCAGCTTCGCAGTCAGTGTGACGAGCAGATATCAGTCCAATCCAGGAAATGACCATTGGATGGCCATTAAACATATCCTCAAGTATCTTAAAGGTACCAAGGATAAGTTTATAATTTATGGAGGAAACGAACTGCAAGTTAATGGGTATACGGATTCTGATTTCCAATCGGATCCTGATGATAGAAAGTCTACATCAGGATTCGTGTTTACCCTTAACGGTGGTGCAGTTTGCTTGAAGAGTTCCAAACATGGGTCAATAGCTGATTCCACCACAGAGGCGGAATATATTGCAGCTTCAGAAGCTGCAAAGGAAGCTGTATGGGTTAGGAACTTTATCACAGAATTGGGAGTAGTCCCAAGTATCGAGAATCTGATTCCGTTATACTGTGATAATACTGAAGCCATTGCACAAGCAAATGAACCAAGGGCGCATCAGAACTCAAAGCATGTGGAACGAAAGTACCACATCATTCGAGAGATTGTGTCGCGAGGGGATATTGTCGTGTGCAAGGTACCGAGTGAAGATAATGTAGTAGACCCGCTTATGAAGGTCATACCTCCGAAGTTATTTGATAAACATGTGGAGTCGATGGGTATTAGATACAATCGATATTGGCACTAGAGCAAGTGGGAGATTTTGTTAGGGTTGGTGCTCCGAGTGCCAATTTTATTATGTATTTCTATGTAAATACTAATGTAACGTTTTATTATGAATAAAATGAACAGTTTCTTTTATATAACTTCTTCTTTAATATGGTAAAGACGTAACCGACCTTAGAATGATTAGTTATGATACAGTTGCAAAAGCGTCGCAACTGACATTGAGTTGTATCATGACGTTGTTATTCTTAGAGAGTTCCCGGTCAAGGTTTACACTACTTGGTCAGTAAAGTAAACCCGTAGAGACTGGTACATGTCGTATATTGGAATCTTGGATTCCGATGGTTTCTCAGTGAACCATGAGTCTTGGAGACTCGTATAGACGTGTAGGTGTTTATAGCGGATAAACACTGAACGACTCACCAAAGATTCTTAAGGGATGGTACACCAACCTCAATAAGAATCTTCTCGGGTTGAGTGAGCATAGTAATTCTTTGACTTGAGATACCACTGTGGATATCTGAGTTATCCTCCACACTTAGATGGCAGTCACGTCACCGATCTATTTAGATCAGACCTCCGCATGTTGGTTAGGTGTGGACTGATGCTCAGGATATCCTGTGTGTATCAAGATAGGATCCGTCAGCTCTGTGTACAGAGTATAAGTATTCAATATGGTATTAGAAATCTCTTAAATCCATAGGCCCGTGGTACACTGTAGAAATTAGTTCTAAGTGTTATTTGAGGGATTGCTAATAGAAACGTCGACGTGATTATATCTATAGAGATTTGACGTTTGTATCTATATCTCTGGATTACCCGGATACCTGTGACAGAGGGATTATACGTATGCAGTGACCTCGACCTGTATGATTCAGTGAGTTTATCCGTGTTTGTCATAATTTACGGGTGGGTGAATTATTTTTGTTGAAAAAATCGGCCAAAGGGTTGGGATATACAAAAATTGGTTTTGTTTCATTTTCAACACTTAGACAACTTCAACAAATATTTTACAAAGTGAGGTTGAGAGAAAAAGTTTGAAGGAAAAGGAAATTAATCATCAAACTCTTGGATTTGTAAGTAATTTCCAACTTTCTTCAATTAGGAAATTGTTTCCATGAGTCTAGGCTTCAATTTGTGATGCTTAGAATTTTCTCAACTCTTTTAGTTTGTAATTAAATTTGTTGGAAGCATGTTGGATGTGATTAACATGTAGAATTGATTTATTAGCTTATTAATGTAATTAAGCTTAATAAATTAATTAGAAAATTAAAGTTGCTATTCTAGAGTTAATTAGCCATTCATAATAAACCTAGAATTGTTCTTGATTAATTTCATGATGATGAGAATTAATTGGTGTAGTAATTTGAAGATTAAAGTATTGAATTTTAGTAATTTGGTGTAAATTGCCAATTTGAGTGATTTATGAAATTAGGGTTCCAAACCTACTCAAATTTTGGGGCTTTTCATATATAAGTTTTAATTTGATGTATATTTGATGCATGTAAAATTTGGGATTAATTGGATTTGATCTTGATGTGTTTTGAGCATTTTGGGCCAAATTGCAATTAATTAAAGTTTAGGGGCTGTTTCGCAAATTCAGAAAAAACTGGGCTGTTTGCGCAATTCTATAAAATATTCTGGTTTTGTTGCAAAACTTGTAAAAATTATTTTTGGGTTAATTTGGAATTAATTAAATATGTAATTGACATATTTAAAACCAAAATAATTAATTTGCAAAAGTTTGGGGTAATTTTGTAATTAAAAGAAATATGATTTCTTAGGTTATATTTCATAATTTAAGTATTGGTTAATTAAATAAATAAGTTTATTTAATTGTTCTAAGAAAATTTTTTGAAATCGGAGAAATCATTTTTCTGCGTTCCGCTGCGCTAACCTTGTAATTCTCAATAAAACCCAACAGTTGCACCACCAATTCCCATTCGAGACAGAACTATTCTGGTGGTTGACGGCTTCATTTCCTGTATTATACTTCCTCCCTTACCAGTAAATGCGTGTGACATCAAAACATGCATTCAGATGATACATCAGTCAGTTCAGTTTGGGGGGGAATGCAACTGAAGATCTTAATGCTCACATCAGCAACTTCTTGGAAGTTTGCTGCACTTTCAATTACAACCGAGCTGCTGAAGAAGCAATGAGACTGCGTGTTTTTCCATATTCCTTGAAAGACAGAGCTAAAGCTTGGCTACATTCACTACCAGCAGGTTCCATCACAACTTGGAACACTCTAGCTACCAAATTCCTTGCAAAGTACTTTCCACCACCCAGAACTGCAAAGCTGAGGAATGAAATTACATCATTTGTACAACATGACTTGGAATCGCTCTACGAAGCTTGGGAAAGATACAAGGATTTGCTCAAAAATGTCCTCATCATGAGATTGCAAAATGGCTACAAGTCCAAACTTTCTATAATAGACTTTCTAGACTGATGAGAACCATAATTGATGCTGCGACTGGAGGAGCTTTAATGGAAAAAGGTGAAGATCAGGCCTGTGACTTAATTGAAGAAATGGCCAACAACAATTCTTTGTGGCCAACAGAAAGGAGCATGATCCAAATAATTACAGGAATTTATAAAGTTGGAGCCAACATAGAAATAAATGCCAAGCTGGATTTGATTTGTAAAAATCTGGAAACTCTTAACATGAAGGTTAATGTTGGATCCACAAGTTCACCATATGGTGGAGCACTAGAATCAGAAGCAAACCAACATGATGAAATAGTGAATTATGTCAACAATTTCAACAGACAGAGGAACAATCCATATTTCAACACCTACAACCCAAGGTGGAGGAATCATCCCAATTTTACATGGAACAATAATTCAAAGCAAAAGAACAATCCACCACCCAGATTCCAACAACAAAACAAAAGCCATGAGTATGAGAAAGAACCAGAAATGAAAGAATAGTTTGCATAGATGTTCAAAAAGCAAGAAGCAAAATATGATGCTTTAGCAGCTATGGTTCACAATCAAGTAGCACTGAATCAAAGCCATTCAGCTTCTATTAAAACACTGGAGAATCAAATGAGACAACTGGCCAATGCTAAGAGTTATAGCTGGCCAGGTAACCTTCCTAGTAACACATAACCAAATCCAATGAACAGAGGGAATGAGCAATGTCAAGCTATCACCTTGAAAAGTGGTACTGAAATCAACAAAGATGTTGGAATCAAGGAATCCATTGAAGAAGTTCCAAAAGAAACAGTTCCACATATAGAGGAAAAAGAAGCAAAGGAAAAAGATCAAGAAAGATTCACTCCACCTCCACATTTTCCACAGCATCTTCAGAAAAGCAAACCGAACAAGTAGTTTGCTCGATTCTTGGAGGTCTTCAAAAAGTTGCATATCAACATTCCATTTGCAGAAGCGTTGGAAGAAATACACAGCTATGTCAAATTCATGAAAGACATTCTGTCACGAAAGCGGAGATTGGGAGATTACGAGACAATAGCATTGACAGAAGAATGCAGCGCCATCATTCAGAGGAAACTTCCCCCAAATTTGAAAGATCCTGGCAGTTTCACTGTCCCGTGCACCATTGGAGAACATTATATCGGTAAAGCTTTGTGTGATTTAGGTGCTAGTGTTAATTTGATGCATTTTTCGATTTACAGGAAACTACAAATCGAAGAAGCAATGCCCACCTCAATCTCTCTGCAACTTGCTGATAGAACACTCGTATTTCCGAGAGGTGTAGTTGAAGATGTGCTGGTCAAATTCGACAACCTCATTCTTCCAGCAGATTTCATTATCCTTGACATGGAGGAAGACAAAGATGTACCTATCATCATTGGGAGACCATTTTTGGCTACATGTCGAACTGTTATTGATGTACAAAAGGAGAACTAACTATGAAAGTGCATGACCAATAAGTTACCTTTAATGTTTTCAAAGCCATGAAATTCCCGAGTGATGAAAAGGAAAAGAATGTTTCAGAATTGATGTTATAGATAGTATCATCCAGGATACTGATGCACTGCCACTTCCCACAGATAAACTTGAAGCTTGCATCACCAACATGACTGACAGCGAGCTAGATGCTGAAATTCTGGAATGTATCAACTATCTTGACAGACCATTTCGTTTCAAATCGACACCATAGGTGGAAAGTTAGGAACTATCGAAAAATGAGTGAATCAAGTCTTCGATTGAAGAACCACCGTAGCTGGAGCTAAAGCTACTTCTGAGCCATCTCATGTATGCATTCTTAGGAAACTCTTCTTATTTACATGTGATTATTTCTTCTTCACTAACATTGGAGTATGAAGAAAAGTTGTTGAGAGTGTTACAAGAACACAAGAAAGCCATTGGCTGGACTATAGCAGACATTCGAGGTATTAGTCCATCATTTTGCATGCATAAGATTCTGATGAACGACGATTACAAACCCACAGTGGAGCATCAACAGAGACTAAATCCAATCATGAAGGAGGTTGTGAAGAAAGAAATTATCAAATGGTTGGATGCCGACATCATTTAACCCATCTCTGACAGTACGCGGGTGAGTCCTATGCAATATGTGCCAAAGAAATGAGGAATAACTGTAGTCATAAATGAAAAGAATGAGCTGATTCCAACAAGAACGGTGACTGGATGACAAGTATGCATGGACAACAGAAAGCTGAACAAAGCAACAAGAAAAATATCATTTTCTACTACCATTCATTAACCAGATGTTAGACAGATTGGCGGGACATGAGTTCTATTATTTTCTGGATGGATACTCAGGGTACAATCAGATTGTCATCACCCTAGAAAATCAGGATAAAACCAATTTTACATGCCCGTATGGTACTTTTGCTTTCCGCAGGATGCCATTTGGACTATGTAATTCTTTTGCCACATTTCAACGTTGCATGATGGCCATCTTCTCAGACAGGTTGGAACAAAGTATGGAGGTTTTCATGGATGATTTTTCTGTGTTTGGAGACTCGTTCGACCACTGCTTGCAAAATCTGGAAAAAATGTTACAAAGATGTGAAGATACCAACCTGGTACTCAACTGGGAGAAATGCCACTTCATGGTGCAGGAAGGCATTGTTCTGAGACATCGGATCTCACAAAAGGGAATCAAGGTAGATAAAGCAAAGATCGAGACAATTGAAAAACTACCTCCACCAACATCTGTCAAAGGGATTCAGAGTTTTCTCGGACATGCAGGCTTTTACAGGAGATTTATGAAAGACTTATATAAGATTGCTAAACCTTTATGCAATTTGCTGGAGAAAGATGTGCCTTTCAACTTCACCAAAGAATGCCACGAAGTTTTTGAGATCTTGAAATATAAGCTGGTCTCTGCCCCAATCATAGTATCACCTGACTGGACCCTTCCATTTGAAGTGATGTGCGATGCTAGTGATTTTACTGTAGGTGCAGTTTTGGGACAACGCAAAGTAAAAATTTTCCATACCATTTACTATTCTAGCAGAACTCTGAATGAAGATCAACTCAACTACACAACCACTGAAAAAGAGTTGCTCACAATTGTGTTTGCTTTTGATAAATTCTGCTCTTATCTACTAGGTCTCAAAGTGGTGGTCTACACAGATCATTCAGCAATCAAATACTTGATCGCAAAGAAAGATGCCAAACCCAGATTGATCCATTGGGTGCTTCTACTGCAAGAATTTAATGTGGAGATCCGAGACAGGAAATGGACAAAAAACCAAGTGGCATATCACTTATCGAGGCTCGAGAATGGATAAACAGCTGGCAATGAACTGACAATCAAAGAAACTTTTCCAGATGAACAGTTGTTTGCCATAGAACAACATGATGTCCCTTGGTATGCTGACTATGTAAACTACATAGTATCGGGAAAATGGCAGTTGGAATGGACACATCAGCAACGGAAGAAGTTCTTCAAAGAAGTCAAGCATTATGTCTGGGATGAGCCGTACCTGTTCAAACGTTGTGCTAATGAATTACTGAGACATTGTGTTCCACATGAGGATGTCAATAGTGTCTTGCAGCATTGTCATTCATCACCATACGACGGACATTTCAGTGGAAATAAAATTGCAGCCAAAGTCCTACAATCAGGTTTGTTCTGGCCCACTCTGTTTAAAGATGCTTACTTATTTGCTCTTCAATGTGACAAGTGCCAGAGAACGGGAAATATTTCGAGGAGAAATTAAGGACCTCTGCAAAACATACTAGAAGTGGAGATATTTGATGTATGAGGGATTGATTTTATGGGACCCTTTGTTCCATCAATCGAAAACATGTACATACTAGTTGCAGTAGACTACGTCTCTAAATGGGTTGAAGCAATTGCAATGCCATCAAATGATTCAAAAGTGGTGATAAAATTCCTTAAAAATAATATTTTCACTCGCTTCAAAACACCTCAGGCAATTATCAGTGATGGTGGCACACATTTTTTAAACAGATACTTTGATGCATTCCTATACAAATACAGAGTTACTCATAAAGTTTCCACAGCTTACCATCCACAATCAAATAGACAGGTTGAAGCTTCAAACATGGAGATCAAAAGAATCTTTGAGAGAACCGTTGGATCAACAAGGAGGGACTGGTCTACAAAACTGGATGACGCATTATGGGCCTACCGGACAACTTACAAGACACCCATTGGTATGTCCCCATATCAAATGGTGTTTGGGAAAGCGTTCCATCTGCCAGTTGAGCTTGAACACAAGGCGTACTAGGCACTGAAGAAATTAAATCTTGATCCACAAGCAGCGGGAGAAAGACGACTCCACCAACTCAACGAATTAGAGGAATTTCACCTACATGCTTATGAGAATGCCAGATATACAAAGAAAATACCAAGAAATGGCATGATCAAAAAATAGTGCGCAGACAATTGGAACCAAGACAGCAGTTGTTGTTATACAATTCAAGGTTGAAACTTTTCCCTGGAAAGCTGAAATCAAGGTGGTCAGGTCCATTTTTGATTAATCAGGTTTTACCATATGAAGTTGTTGAATTACTTGATCCCAACACCAACGATACATTCAAAGTTAATAGTCAGCGTGTCTGATGAGCGGAAAATATATCAATATTTACCGCCCCTTTTACTTAATATTTTGTTTAGTTTCTCGGGTTTGATAAACGTTTTGATGTGTTTTAGTTTATTTTGCAGATAAAATAATATTGGGACTCAATGAAATCATTTAGGACGAAATGTGGGTCAAATAAGGGCAAAAATTGGACTTGACATATTAATTTTGGAGATTGGAAACTTGAAAGGGCGTTCTAACGAAGTCCAGTTTCGGAAATTCCAATTTTGCGCAATTGTCGTAATTTGGGCATAACTTTTTACTCTAATATTGGATTGAGCTGATTCAAGTTCCAGATTAAAGAAGACTCAATGATCTACAAATTTTAAGAGCAAAATAATTTCTAATTCTGAAGATATCATGATCGAAATTGACAAAACATCTGGAAGTGTGTTATGTGTAATTATTAAAGTCATTTTCAAAGCAAATAAATAAATAATAAAAATAGTCAAACTCCCACCAAACATGATAGCAATTAGTGGAGCAATTAGTGGAGTAATTAGTGGAGCAATTAATAATGGATTTGGTGGAGCAATTAGTGGATCAATTAATAATGGATTTGGTGGATGATTTGATGGAGGCAAAATTTTGCATATAAATACCAAGTCATTTCATTTGTAAATTCATACTTTCTTCTTTGAAATTCCTTAAGAATAACTAAGAAGATTGTATCTTGTTTGTTTATTTACAGCTTTCAGTAATTAATTTCCACTTTCGCACTTTCTTTTCTTTACTTTTCAGTTTTTACTTTCCGCAATTTACTTTTACACACAGTACTTTCCTTTCTTTACTTTTTCAGTTTTTACTTTTCAAGCAATGAGGAGGTAACTCCCCCTTGCTGGGGTAAAAGGTAAAGCTTTTATTATTGCTATTTAGATTAATCTCCCCTAATTATAATATAATAACTATTTAAAATTTGACTTAACGAGGATACCGCCATATTGGTCGGTTGGTAATTAATTATAAATTGGTTTTAACCTAACTAAGCATGGATACCACCTGGTTGGTCAGTTGGTAATTAATTATTAATTTGACTTAATCAGGATACCGCCTATATGGCTGGTTGGTAATTATCACGCAAAATTAATATATTATATTAAGGGAGATATCTAAAATAATAGTAATAAAAGTGGATCATTTTACCTCAACATTTTCTTTATTGTACTTTTACTTTATTTACTTTCAGTAATTTACTTTTCAGCAATTTACTTTTCAGCAATTTACTTTTACTTTATTTACTTTCAGCAATTTACTTTTCAGCAATTTACTTTCAGCAATTTACTTTTCAGCAATTCACTTTCCAGTAATTTAATTTCCAGCATTTACTTTATGTCTTTTCTTTTATTTAAGTTTCTACTACCCGTAAATATGTGTCGTAATTAAGCCAGTTATCTGGGGTTGTGATGAAATCCAATATCATCGGTTTATAAGGGGTTAAATTATAGTTTGGGTAATATAAATGTTTATTTATTGAGCCTTAATCCTAATGCTTTTTATTAATTGACCATTAATAAAATTGAACTAGTAAACTTAAAATGAACTTGGAAAAGAGATTTTAAGTTAAAAACCTTATACTCAATAGCCCACGATCTTCCTTGAGGATAGATAACCCTTTAAAAGATTTCCTTACAGGATAGGAATATACTTGTCGTGTTGGGTTTTCTAGGTCAAACCAAGATCAAATTAAGCAATGAAATGTGCGAATACAACAAAGTAAAGTAGCGGAAATACTCACTTTGATCGGCTTTTGCGATGCGAAGACAACAAAAAATTTTCTGCTCCTTGAGAATCTCGGCCAAGCCCCTTGTTTGTGCTCCAAGCTCCTCTTTGTGTGGATCATCAAGCTCCAAGCTTGGGTGTAGATTCCATGCTCATAGATGGGTTTCCCTATCACCTTTGAATGACTCATTTGATGTGCTAGCATCATGAAAAATTTGCAACAAATCTTCCATTTGCTTCTTTTAACTCTCGGCCAATGAGAGAATTTGAGAGAAAAAAATGGCACAATGCCGAGTGAGAGAGAGAGGAGAAGAGGAAGTGTGTTGTGTGTTGATTTCTAAAATCAAGTAAAAAATTGATATACCAAAATTAATAAAATGGTATATGTCATTCAATCCATCACACTTGTGTGTTTAACACTCAATCACCTTACCAACAACTTCCATCAACTTAAAGTCACAAAGTTGACTAGTGATGTGACTTGTGGGCCCCACTTGATTCAAAATCCGAGTGGTCCCGCAAACACTCCCGGGCTCGGGTTCGCTAATTCCGAATTAACGAATTTTCCGTTGCGACGTAATTAAATCAAATTTAATTAAATAATTATACCTAGTAAAATTACTATTCACATCGCTAGCGAATTAATTCTAAATTAATTCGTTTCCCCGAATTAAAATCCAATTTTAATTCCGCGTCGAAATCTAATTTCGTTTAATATATCGAATATATTATTTTATCGATTAATTCCAAATTAATCGTTCTCTCTCTTTAAATAGTATTTTATCCCAGATAAAATATCTCCGTAATTAATCCTAGATTAATTTTCTCTCTCTTATAATTAATCCCAGATTAATTATGTCCGAGTCATACGTCATCGGTGAATCTTCGGGAAGCGACCCATGAGATCCCTGGATATGTTGGCAGTAAATCCGGTCGTTGGACTATTCGAACACGTACATACCTAGTACTACGTTTTTACCGATTTACAAGACATGGTTGGCTTCTAGCAAAGCACCGTGCCTACCCAATTCTCCAGAAATATTCTTAAAGGAATATGTAATCTATATCAGGCGTAGTGTACATAGTATTGCGTATTGCGATCCGGTATCGGATGTCACATGCAAGGCCTGAGGCTGGAATTGTGTCTGCCCCGTACGAAGTATATGTCGGATCTCTGGTAACTAGTCTCTATAATCGGATAAGCATGACTTAGTCATATTATCTCGATAGCTGCAACATACAAGAGTACCAGTTCCGTATCCTACGTGACCATCATCTCCATATGACTGGAGTGATACTTCCATTTTGACATCACATCCAATACACTACGATTCTCAATATACCCAGAAGAGGCGTACACAGAACCTGTTAAAGCCCAGGACGACCAAAACCAAAGTATATTGATTGTCGCAAGTATTAGCGATGTAAGTCTCAGGTTAAGACCAAATACACCTACCCTGATTCGGACTTCCATAGACACATTGTCATACTACCAATGGAATTCCGTCCAGAGCGAAGCTGTTTCCGTACCATCGGTAAACACAACCTTCTATTACACTTGCATAAGTATCCAATACTTAAATATATAAGAACTATGTTGTTATGCTCCCACAACGCGCACAAGTGCAATACTAGTCTATTCCGCATTATCGATGTCCAATCTCGATAATACTACGACTAGAGATGTTTTAATGATTAAACCTTAGTGGATTAATACGGTCTCATATATTATTAATCAGGAACTAATCATATGGACTTTTATCATTTATATATCCCGGTAATCCAATTACAAATGATAAAAGAGCAATTTCCTTTATCACATAGTTAATTTGTACAATAACACAATATTCTGTACAAATAGTGATGTTATGGGTCATAATTGTCTAACATGTCGGGCGGGGGTAACCATAATTGGAACTTAATCTTAATGAATTCAGATAACTTGGTTAACATAGAAATATGATTAATTGGGTTATACTGGGTATTTGTATTTGACCATCGGAAGAGGCTTTTACATAATTTCGTGTTCCAGGTTAATAAACCAATATATTACACAAACGTAAAATAACCACTTCATCTTTTAAAAAAGATATTGGAAGGATTCACAACCCTTGATAGTTTTATAAATTTGAATTTTCTTCAATCTACTTTCAAGCAATTTATTTACTTGTTTTAATTTTAAAGTCACCACCCAATCAAACAATTAATTCATTAAATACTTGTAAACATTTAACTTCATAAATTGATAACAAAAGGTTTTAAGTCTTCGTGGGATCGATACTTTTTATACTACTTGAACGATACGTGCACTTGCATTATATGCATGTGATTATGCGCCGGTCAAGTTTTTGGCGCCGTTGCCGGTGACTTATTTATCTTTCACTATTAATTTTGAGGTTAGATACCTTTACTTGTATCTAATTTTCTTTTTTTACTTATTGTTTTTGTTTTATTGTGTTTCAGGTTCTCAGACACTACATGAGACGAACCAGAAGCTTTGAACTCGGACCGTTTGACCTAGAGATTGAAAGAACCATCAGACAGTTGAGAAGGGAAAGGCGAGAAGGGCAAGAAGTAATCATTAACATGGAACCTGAACCTTTGACTGTTGCACCACCAATTCCCATTCGAGACAGAACCATTCCGATGGTTGACGGACTCATTTCTTGTATTTTACTTCCTCCCTTACCAGCAAATGCGGGTGACATCAAAACATGCATCCAAATGATTCAGCAGTCAGTACAGTTTGGGGGAAATGCAACTGAAGATCCTAATGCCCACATCAGCAACTTTCTGGAAGTTTGCGGTACTTTAAATTACAACCGAGCAGCTGAAGAAGCAATGAGACTGCGGGTTTTTCCATATTCCCTGAAAGACAGAGCTAAAGCTTGGCTACATTCGTTACCAGCACGTTCCATCACAACTTGGAACACTCTAGCCACCAAATTCCTTGCAAAGTACTTTCCACCAGCCAGAACTGCAAAGTTGAGGAATGACCACATCCTTCGTGCAACAAGATTCAGAATCCCTTTGCGAAGCTTGGGAAAGATTCAAAGATTTACTTCGGAAATGTCCTCATCATGAGATCGCAAAGTGGCTACAAGTCCAAACCTTCTACAATGGACTTTCTGGAATAATGAGAACCACAATTGATGCTGCTGCTGGAGGAGCTTTGATGGCAAAAGGAGAAGATCAGGCCTGGGACTTAATTGAAGAAATGGCCAACAACAATTCTTTATGGCCAACAGAAAGGAGCATGATCCAAAGAATTGCAGGAATTTATGAAGTTGGAGCCAACACAGCACTGAATTACAAGCTAGATGTGATTTTCAAAAATCTGGAAACTCTTAACATGAAAGTTAATGGTGGATCCACAAGTTCACCATTTGGAGGAGTACCTGAGTCATAATCTTACAACCAACAAGAAGAGACAGTGAACTATGTCTACAATTTCAACAGACATAGGAACAATCCATATTCCAACACCTATAACCCAGAGTGGAGGAATCAGCCCAATTTCGCATGTAGCAACAATTCAGGGCAAAAGAACTACCCACCACCTGGATTCCAACAACCAAATAAAAGCCAGAAGCATGAAAAAGAACTAGGAATAACAGAAGTGTTGGCCCAGTTGAAGAAGCAAGAAGCAAAATACGATGCTTTAGCAGCTATGGTTCAAAATCAAGTAGCATTGAATCAAAGCCATTCAGCCTCTATTAAAGCACTGGAAAATCAAATGGGACAACTGGCCAATGCTTAGAGTTACAGACCGCCAGGAAATCTTCTCAGCAACACAGAACCAAATCCAAGGAACCGAGAGAAGGAGCAATGTCAAGCCATTACTTTGAAAAGCGGTACTGAAATCAATAAAGATGTTAGAATCAAGGCAACCATTGAAGAAGTTCCAAAAGATGTAGTTCCACAGATGGAGGAAAAAAAAGCAAAGGAAAAAGATCAAGAAAGAATCACTTTACCTCCAAATTTTCCTCAACGACTTCAGAAAAAAAAATTGGATAAACAGTTTGCTCGATTCTTGGAGGTGTTCAAAAAGCTGCATATCAACATTCCATTTGCAGAAGCCTTGGAAGAAATGCCCAGCTATGTCAAATTCATGAAAGACATTCTTTCATGAAAACAGAGATTGGGAGATTACGAGACAGTAGCATTGACAGAAGACTGCAACGGCATCATTCAGAGGAAACTTCCCCCAAAGTTGAAAGATCCTGGCAGTTTTACTGTACCATGCACCATTGGAGAACATTATATCGGTAAGGCTTTACGTGATTTGGGTGCAAGTGTTAATTTAATGCCTTTTTCTATTTACATGAAACTACAAATTGGAGAAGCAATGCCTACCTCAGTCTCTCTGCAACTTGCTGATCGAACGCTCGCATTTTCGAGAGGTGTAGTTGAAAATGTGCTGGTTAAAGTTGACAAACCCATTCTCCCAGCAGATTTTATTATCCTTGACATGGAAGAATACAAAGATGTACCTATCATCCTTGGGAGACCATTCTTGGCTACAGGTCGAACTGTGATTGATGTACAAAAAAAAGAACTAACCATGAAAGTTCAGGACCAAGAAGTTAATTTCAATGTTTTCAAAGCCATGAAATTCCCGAGCGATGAAAATGAAGAAGAATGTTTCAGAATTGATGTTGTTGATAATATCATTCAGGATACTGATACAATTCCCACGGACAAACTTGAAGCTTGTATCACCAACATTACTGATAGCGAGCTAGATGCTGAAATTCTGGAATGTATCAACTATCTTGACAAGCCATTCTGATTCAAATCGACACCACCAGTGGAAAGTTTGGAACTTTCGAAGAAATATCAAATCAAGCCCTCAATTGAAGAACCACCACAGCTGGAGCTGAAGTTACTGTCGAGCCATCTCAGGTATGTATTTCTTGGAAACTCTTCTGAATTACCTGTGATAATTTCTTCTTCGCTAACAATGAAGCAGGAAGAAAAGTTGCTAAGAGTATTACGAGAACACAAGAAAGCCATTGGCTGGACTATAGCAGACATTCGAGGCATTAGTCCATCATTTTGCATGCACAAGATTCTGATGAATGATGAGTACAAACCCACAGTGGAGCATCAACGGAGACTCAATCCAATCATGAAGGAGGTCGTGAAGAAAGAAATCATCAAATGGTTGGATGCTGGCATCATTTACCCTATCTCAGATAACACTTAGGTGAGTCCTATGCAGTGTGTACCAAAGAAATGAGGAATTACTGTAGTCATAAATGAAAAGAACGAGCTTATTCCAACAAGAACAGTGACTGGATGGAGAGTATGCATGGACTACAGAAAACTGAATAAAGCAACGAGCAATGACAATTTTCCGCTGCCATTCATTGATCAGATGTTAGACAGACTGGCGGGACATGAGTACTATTGCTTTCTGGACAGATATTCGGGGTCCAATCAGATTGCCATCGCCCCAGAAGATCAGGAGAAAAATATATTTACATGTCCGTATGGTACTTTTGCTTTTCGCAGAATGCCATTTGGACTATGTAATGCTCCTGCCACATTCCAACGTTGCATGATGGCCATCTTCTCATACATGCTAGAACAGAGTATGGAGGTTTTTATGGATGATTTCTCTGTGTTTGGAGATTCTTTTGACCACTGCTTGGAAAATCTGGAACATGTGTTACAAAGGTGCGAAGATACAAACTTGGTACTCAATTGGGATAAATGTCATTTTATGGTGCAGGAAGGCATTGTTCTTGGACACCGGATCTCACAAAAGGGAATCGAGGTAGACAAAGAAAAGATCGAGACAATTGAAAAACTACCTCCACCCACATCTGTCAAAGGAATTCAGAGTTTTCTCAGATATGCTGGCTTTTACATGAGATTTATCAAAGACTTCTCAAAATTTACAAAACCTCTTTGCAATCTTCTGGAGAAAGATGTGTCTTTCAACTTCACCAAAGAATGCCAGGAAGCCTTTGAGATCCTAAAACAGAAGCTGGTCTCTTCCACCATCATAGTAGCACCAGACTTGACCCTTCCATTTGAGGTGATGTGCGATGCTAGTGATTTTACTGTAGGAGCAGTTTTGGGACAACGCAAAGCAAAGATCTTCCATGCCATTTACTATTCTAACAGAACTCTGAATGAAGCTCAACTCAACTACACAACCACTAAAAATGAGTTGCTTGCAGTTGTATTCGCTTTTGACAAATTCCAATCTTATCTGTTGGGTCCCAAGGTAGTGGTCTGCACAGATCATTCATCAATCAAATATCTGATCGCGAAGAAAGATGCCAAGCCCAGATTGATCCATTGGATACTTCTTCTGCAATAATTCGATGTCGAGATCAGAGACAGGAAATGGACAGAAAACCAAGTGGCAGATCATTTATCAAGGCTCGAGAATAGAGATACAGCTGGCAAAGAACTAACAATCAAAGAAACGTTTCCAGATGAACAAATGTTTGCCATTAAACAACAGGAAGTCCATTGGTATGCTGACTATGTCAACTACATAGTATCAGGAAAATTTCCTTTGGAATGGATAACTCAGAAACAAAAGAAATTCTTCAAAGAAGTCAAACACTATGTTTGGGATGAGCCATACATGTTCAAACACTGTGCGGATCAATTATTGAGACGATGTGTTCCACATGAGGAGGTAGATAGTGTAATGCAGCATTGCCATTCATCACCTTACGGCGGATATTTCAGTGGAAACAAAACTGCAGCCAAAGTCCTACAATCAGGTTTATTCTGGCCCACTCTTTTTAAAGATGCTTATCTATTTGCTCTTCAATGTGATAGGTGCCAGAGAACGGAAAATATTTCCAGAAGAATTGAAGGACCTTTATAAAACATTCTGGAAGTGGAGATATTTGATGTATGAGGTATTGATTTTATGGGACCATTTGTTCCATCATTCGGAAACCTGTACATATTGGTTGCAGTAGACTACGTCTCCAAATGGGTTGAAGCGATTGCACTGTCGTCCAATGATTCAAAAGTGGTGATCAAATTCCTTAAAAAAAATATTTTCACTCGCTTCGGGACACCTCTGGCGATTATCAGTGATGGTGGCTCACATTTCTGCAACAGATACTTCGATGCACTCCTATCCAAATACGGAGTTACTCATAAGGTTGCCACTGCCTATCATCCACAGTCAAATGGACAGGTGGAAGTTTCAAACAGGGAGATCAAACGAATCTTGGAAAGAACCGTTGGATCAACAAGGAAGGACTGGTCTGAAAAACTAAATGACACATTATGGGCCTACCGGACAGCTTACAAGACACCCATGGGTATGTCCCCATATCAAATGGTGTTCGGGAAAGCATGTCATCTGCCAGTTGAGCTTGAACACAAGGCGTACTGGGCACTGAAGAAGTTCAATCTTGATCCACAAGCTGCATGAGAGAAAAGACTTCACCAACTCAATGAGTTGGAGGAATTTCGCCTACAGGCTTATGAGAATGCCAAACTGTACAAAGAGAATACCAAGAAATGGCATGACCGAAAAATAGTGCGCAAACAATTGGAATCAGGGCAACAAGCGTTGTTATACGATTCACGGCTGAAACTTTTTCCAAAGCTGAAATCAAAGTGGTCAGGTCCATTTTTGATTACTCAGGTGTTACCATACGGAGTTGTTGAGATATACAACCCCAAGTCCAACAACACATTCAAAGTTAACAGCCAGCGTGTCAAGCACTATTGGGGAGAATCAATTGAGCGACAAAAAGAAAGTGTCACACTTTCAGATCCAGCATAACGTTCGAGCAATCATGTCTAGCTGACGACATTAAACTTAGCTCTAGTTGGGAGGCAACCCAAGCAATTTGTGTATATATTGTGATGTGGTGTGTTTTAATTTTTGTGTGTTTAGTTTTTTGCAGGTTAAGACGCATTTCATGATAGAAGAAGCTCTCGCAAATCTTCACAAGCAATTTCTTTCTCTCCCTCAAAATTCTCTGATGAAAGTCTACAAAACTCGCTTGGAACGGATGAGACTTCTGATGATCAAAGGTATTCCTAATGACATTCGTTAGGTAATCGAAGCATGGGTCCGATTAGCAAGTGAGTATTCTGATTCTTATAATTTGTATTTGCCTGGTTTTGGAAAAAGCACCTATACAAAGAAATGTAGAGCTAAACAAATGGGTGTTTGTTACAAATATGCACGCTGGAATTGCAATACTCGTTGTCTTTCTTTAGGAATGGTGTCTGATAATCGCGAAGATAAAATTAAATTCATTAGAGATGGCTTGAGTAATGAGTCTTTAGATGATATATCTTCGACTCTTGAGATGCATCCCAATGGATATATTCATATAGCCATCCGTAAATTACATACACAATTCCAAAAAGAAAGACAACAGTTAAGTCTCGGGAATCTGACTCAAAAAAACCTTGTTTGCCAATTTATAAGAAAATTGGATGGGAAGCCTGTCCCTGACGCATAAACGTCAATCAAGCTGTAAATTATTTTAAATATTATATCTATTTGTCTTTTCCTAATAATTGTGATTTGTTTAGTTATTTTCTCCGACAGGATCCATGCTACTTTTTGACCTTTCACGATTTACTATTTTGCTATTAATCGTCCTTTTGAAGTTACTTGTGCTATTATTACTCACCCTTTTCAGGTTCTATAAATTCAACTCATCATTGCACCTTTGAAGGCATTCAGATAAAAATGGAAGCAACTTCAAGAAGACGGGTTGAAAATATCTGTGTGTTTTGCGGTACCAGTGTTGGTGTTAAACCAGAATACGTAACAGCGGCACGTGAATTGGGTCGAGTCATTACTGCAAGGAATATGCATTTAGTATATGGCGGTGGCAATCTTGGACTAATGGGGATCGTTTCAAAGGCTGTATAGGATGGAATCATCCCAAAACCCTTGGCGGAGGCGAATCTTATTGGATCATCAAAAGGTGAGGAACTAATCATGCCAGGTATGTCTGAACGACTGGTAGAGATGATTAACCGTGCTGATGCTTTTATTGCTTTGCCAGGAGGCTTGGGCATGATGGAGGAAATTTTTACAGTACTATCTTGGGCAAACTTGAACATACACCAAAAACCGCTTGGACTGTACAATGTTGATGGATTTTATGATTTTCTTTGTGTGTTTCTTGATGATGCCCGGAGAAATGGGTTCGTGTCAAAGCCTGTAAAAGAACTCCTCTTTACTGCTAGAATTGCCTCAGATTTAATTGACCAAATCTGAGCCTTTGAACCTCAAATTAACCCCATTCTTTCCAAGATAAACTGGTCTGATAATCATCGTGGTAAGAGGCATTGGATAAATCTGGATCTTAACCTTTAACTTTTCATTTAGATGTAGAATTTCAGCTAACCAGGTACGGTTTTCTAAACTCTTCTTCTACTGTTTAAGACATTGGGGACAATGTGTCATTTAGGTTTGGGGGAGGAGAATAGTGAAATTGTATCTTGTTTTTATTGTTTTATTTTTAGTCAAAATTTTTCGAAAAAGCCAAAAAAAATTGAAAAGTTTTACAAAAAAACAAAAAAATATTTTGTATTTTTGTGTTTTTATTTGATTAATCAGGTGAAATTGGTGTGAGATAGTTGTGTAAGGAATTTCCATTCCTGAGACGTATCTCAACCTATTTCGGAACAAGTTAGTTTTTGTTTATTTCCTTTTAAATTATTTAATTTGTGAATTCTCCATAAAACTGACTAAAATGAATCTTCATATGCTCAGTTGACAGGTATTATCAGCATACATGGTAATATACAAACATGAGCTGTAATTGAAAAGTTTGAAATATTCAGTGCTCTAGTTTAATTGGAGGAAGCATCTATAAAAAGCGATGAAGTAAAAAAAAACGTATAAGATCTGAGTTATTAAGTCTGTAAGGGTGTTTTAACACCTAGTGCCCTAAAACCAACTGGTTTGGGAGTCACTGGCCCAAAGCTCACTACATGTATCAAAGATGTTGCAATATATATATATATATATATATTATATATATATATATCTGAAGTCTGAGTAATTAAGTCCGTAGGGGTGTCTTAACACCTAGTGCCTTAAAGCCAATTGGTTTGGGAGTCACTGACCCAAAGCTCGCTACATAGATAGAAGATATTGTATATAAATAAAAAATCAAAAAAAAAAAAAAAAATTAGAAAAATCAGAAAAATTATTCCATTGCTAAAAAAAGTGTGATTTCTGATAAAACTTTAGGACAAAAATATTACTCTCTTCTCAATTGCACTTGTGACTATTGTGGGAAAAAAAATGAGTTAATTAATATTTTTTTGACTGTGTATATGAATGATGGTAAATATTATCGGAGAATTTACTTATTCGGTAATTCAGAAAGAAATAAAACAACTAGTAACTTGGAGTAGAAGTTTCACATGTTTAGTCACTAACTTCTTTATTCTCTTTTCTCTTGTCTTTTTATTTTTGTGTGCATTAGTTTTACTATCTTTTTACTTTTGTAAAATTTTGTAGGTATCATTGTTGTAAACCCTCACGAGACTACAACTCGTCCACTAGGGACACGTAGGGGTTTAAAGGCTTGTTGCATATGCTAAATGCAACCGTGATTCCTGCGAAAGTGGCTTAGCTTAATTATTTATGTTATTTTATCTTATTGTTTTGCTCGAGGACTAGCAAAATGTTAGGTTTGGGGGTGTGATGAGCGGAAAATATATCAATATTTACCGCTCATTTTACTTAATATTTTGTTTAGTTTCTCGGGTTTGATGAACGTTTTGATGTGTTTTAGTTTATTTTACAGATAAAATAATATTGGGACTCAATGAAATCATTTAGGACGAAATATGGGTTAAATAAGGGCAAAAATTGGACTTGACATATTAATTTTGGAGATTGGAAACTTGAAAGGGCGTTCTAACGAAGTGCAGTTTCGGAAATTCCAATTTTGCGCAATTGTCGTATTTTGGGCATAACGTTTTACTCCGATATTGGATTGAGCTGATTCAAGTTCTAGATTAAAGAAGACTCAATGATATACAATTTGGAAGAACAAAATAATTTTGAATTCTGAAGATTTCATGACCGAAATTGATGAAATATCTGTAAGTGTGTTATGTGTAATTATTAAAGTCATTTTCAAAGCAAATAAATAAATAAAAAATAAAAATAGTCAAACTCCCACCAAACATGATAGCAATTAGTGGAGCAATTAATAATGGATTTGGTGGAGTAATTAATGGAGCAATTAGTGGAGCAATTAATAATGGATTTGGTGGATGATTTGATCGAGGCAAAATTTTGCCTAAAAATACCAAGCCATTTCATTTGTAAATTCATAGTTTCTTCTTTGAAATTCCTTAAGAATAACTAAGAAGATTGTATCTTATTTGTTTATTTACAGCTTTCAGTAATTAATTTCCACTTTTGCACTTTCTTTTCTTTACTTTTCAGTTTTTACTTTCCGCAATTTACTTTTACGCACAGTACTTTCCTTTATTTACTTTTTCAGTTTTTACTTTTCAAGCAATGAGGAGGTAACTCCCCCTTGTTGGGGTAAAAGGTAAAGCTTTTATTATTGCTATTTAGATTAATATCCCATAATTATAATATAATAACTATTTAAAATCTGACTTAACGAGGATACCTCCATATTGGTCGGTTGGTAATTAATTATAAATTTGGTTTTAACCTGACTAAGCATGGATACCGCCTAGTTGGTCGGTTGGTAATTAATTATTAATTTGACTTATTCAGGATACCGCTTATATGGCTGGTTGGTAATTATCATGCAAATTTAATATATTATATTAAGGGAGATATCTAAAATAGTAGTAATAAAAGTGGATCATGTTACCTCAACATTTTCTTTATTGTACTTTTACTTTATTTACTTTCAGCAATTTAGTTTTCAGCAATTTACTTTCAGCAATTTACTTTTCAACAATTTACTTTTCAGCAATTTACTTTTACTTTATTTACTTTCAGCAATTTACTTTTCAGCAATTTACTTTCAGCAATTTACTTTTCAGCAATTTACTTTTCAGCAATTTATTTTCCAGTAATTTAATTTCCAGCATTTACTTTATGTCTTTTCTTTTATTTAAGTTTCTACTACCCGTAAATATGTGTCGTAACTAAGCCAGTTATCTGGGGTTGTGATGAAATCCAATATCACCGGTTTATAAGGGGTTAAATTACAGTTTGGGTAATATAAATGTTTATTTATTGAGCCTTAATCCTAATGCTTTTTATTAACTGGCCATTAATAAAATTGAACTGGTAAACTTAAAATGAACTTGGAAAAGAGATTTTAGGTTAAAAACCTTAGACTCAATAGCTCACGATCTTCCTTGAGGATAGATAATCCTTTAATAGATTTCCTTACATGATAAGAATATACCTGTCAGGCGGGGTAACCATAATTGGAACTTAATCTTAATGAATTCGGATAACTTGGTTAACATATTAATATGATTAATTGGGTTATACTGGGTATTTGTATTTGACCATCGGAAGAGGCTTTTACATAATTTTGTGTTCCAGGTTAATAAACCAATATATTACACAAACGTAAAATAACCACTTAATCTTTTAAAAAGATATTGGAAGGATTCACAACCCTGGATAGTTTATAAATTTGAATTTTCTTCAATCTACTTTCAAGAAATTTATTTACTTGTTTTAATTTTAAAGTCACCACCCAATCAAACAATCAATCCATTAGATACTTGTAAACATTTAACTTCATAAATTGATAACAAAAGGTTTTAAGTCTTCGTAGGATCAATACTTTTTATACTACTTGAACGATATGTGCGCTTGCGTTATACACGTGTGATTACGCGCCGGTCAGTGTTAAGCACTACTGGGGAGAATCATTTGAGCGACAAAAAGAAAGTGTCACACTTTCAGATCCAGCCTAATGTTTAGGCAGTCATGTCTAGCTGACGACGTTAAACTTAGTGCTAGCTGGGAGGCAGCCCATGCAATTTATGTATATATTCAGATTTGATGAGTTTTATTTTTTTAGGTTTACTTTTGTAGGTAAAGTCACATTTCAGGATGGAAGAAGTTCTCGCAAATCTTCACAAGCAATTTCCTTCTCTCCCTCAAAATGCTCTGATGAAGGTTTACAAAGCTCGCATTGAACGGATAAGACTTCTGATGATCAAAGGTATTCCTAATGACATTCGTTGGATTATTGAAGCACGGGTCCGATTGGCAGGTGAGTCTTCTGAATCTTTTATTTCACATCTGCCTCATTTAGGAAAAATCACTTATGCTAAAAAGAGAAGAGCTAAAAGAATGGGTGTTTACTATAAATGTGCACGCATGATATGTAATACTCGTTGTCGTTCTTTAGGATTGGTGTCTGATAACCGTGAAGATAAAATTGAATTCATTAGGGATGGCTTGAGTAAGGAGTCTTTGGATGACATATCATTAACTCTTGAGATGCATTCCAATGGATATGTGCATCACGCAATTCACATGTTAGATACACAGTTTCGAAAAGAAAGACAACATTTAAGTCTCGGGAATATGACTCTAAAAGACCCTGTTTACCAATTTATAAGAAAATTTGATGGGAAACTTGTCACTGACGCATAGACGTCATTCAAGCCGTTAATTCTTGTAAATGTTATTTTCTCTTTGTATATATCTAATAATTGTGATTTGTTTTGTTACTTTCTTTTATTTTCTCCGATAGGATCCAGACTTTTTGACTTTCACGATATATTTTACTGTTTAGCTAATAATTGTCAGGTACTAGTGCTATTATTACTCACCATTTTTCAGGTGTTAAAAATTCAACTCATCATTGCACTCTTAAAGACATCCAGGTTTGAGAAAGAAATACATAAAAAAAAAAATGGAAGCCACTTCAAGAAGACAATTTGTAAACATCTGTGTGTTTTGCGATACTAGTGTTGGTTCTAAGCCAGAGATCTTTGAGGCAACACAGGAATTGCGTAGAGTCATAGCTGAAAGGAATATGCACTTAGTATATGGCGGTGGCAATCTTGGACTAATGGGGATTGTTTCAAAGGCTGTACAGGAAGGAGGCAGTCAAGTTTTGGGAATCATCCCAAAACCTTTGGCAGAGGCAAATCTTATAGGACCATCAAACAGAGAGGAACTTATCGTACCAGGTATGTCTGAACGACTGGTGGAAATGATTAACCGTGCTGATGCTTTTATTGCTTTGCCAGGTGGCTTGGGCACGATGGAGGAAATTTTTACAGTACTATCTTGGGTGAACTTGAACATACACCAGAAACCGATTGGACTATTTAATGCTGATGGATTTTATGATTTTCTTTGTGTATTTCTTGATGATGCCCGGAGAAATGGGTTCGTGTCAAAACCTGTAAAAGATCTCCTCTTTACTGCCAGAATTGCCCATGATTTAATTGACCAAATTTTAGCCTTTGAACCACAAATTGACCATATCCTTTCCAAGATAAATTGGTCTGATAATGATCGTGGTAAAAAGCGTCGGATAAATCTGGATCTTAACCTTTAATTTTCTTTTCAGATGTTGAATTTCAGCTAACCAGATACTATTTTCTAAACTCTTCTTCTACTTTTTAGACATTGAGGACAATGTCTTAATTAGGTTTGGGGGAGGAGAATAGTTAACTAGTATCTTGTTTTTATTTTTCAATTTTTTAGTAAAAAATTTCAAAAAATTCAAAAAAAAAATTAAAAATTAAAAAATATTTTGTGTTTTTGTGTTTTTAACTTGATTAATCAGGTGAAATTGGTATGAGATAACTGTGTAAGGAATTTCCACTTTTGAGACGTATCTCAACCTATTTCGTAACAAGTTAATTTTTGTTTATTTCCTTTTGAATTATTTAATTTTTGAATTCTCCATAAAACTGATTAAATTGGATCTTCATATACTCAGTTGACAGGTATTATCAATATGCATGGTAACATACAGACATGAGTTGTAATTGAAAAGTTTGTAATATTCAGTGCTATAATTTAATTGGAGGAAGCATCTAAAAAAGTGATGGAATAAAAAAAACGTATGAGATCCGAGTAATTAAGTCAGTATGGGTGTTTTAACACCTAGTGCCCTAAAACCAATTGGTTTGGGAGTCACTAACCCAAACCTCGCTACATGGATTAAAGATGTTATAAAAAAAATTATATATATCTGAAATTCAGGTAATTAAGCCTGTAGGGGTGTCTTAACACCTAGTGCCCTAAAACCAACTGGTTTGGGAGTCACTGACCTAAAGCTCGATATATGGATGGAAGATATTGTATATAAATAAAAAAATCAGAAAAATATTCCACTGCTAAAAAAAAAGGTCTGAATTCTGATATAACTTTAGGACAAAAATATTACTCTCTTTTCAACTACACTTATGAATATTGTGGGTACAATGATTTGATTAATACCTTGTTAGCTGTGTGTATGGAGAATGATAAAAATAATCGGAGAATTTACTTATTCGGTAATTTAGAAAGAAAGAAAGCAATTATTAACTTGGATAAGAAGTTTCACTTGTTTAGTCACTAACTTGTTTATTCTCTTTTCTCTTGTCTTTTTGCTTTTGTGTGCATTAATTTTATATTGACGTTTGTGGGTATCGTTGTTGTAAGCCATCACGAGACTACAATTCGTCCACTAGGGACACCTAGGGGTTTAAAAGGCTTGTTGCATATGCTAAATGCAACTGTGATCCCTACGAAAGTGTTTTAGTTTAATTTAATTTAATTTAATTTTATAGATGTTTATGTTATTTTATTTTGTTGTTTTGCTCGAGGACTAGCAAAATGTTAGATTTGGGGGTGTGATAAGCAGTAAATATATCAATATTTACCGTCCACTTGACTTAATATTTTGTATAGTTTCTTGAGTTTTGTGAATATTTTGATGTGTTTTGTGGTATTTTGTAGATAAATAAAATAACAGGACTCTCTGGAATCAATTCGGGGCCAAAACAGCGAAAAACGGACAAAAAGGGCAAAAATATAAATTTCCTGCTAAAATACGACGTTTGCTAAAATGCGCCGTGCTAAAATGTGCCGTCTGCTAACGTGCTCCGAAGACTGCTAACATGCGCCAGACACGTATCACAATCAGAGAAGTTTTGCTATCATACGCCTTTGCTAACATGCACCTGCCACGTGTCAACATCGCAGTAAATCTGCTGACGTGCCCCGGACACGTGTCACCATCACATGCTACCGACACTCATCATTGAAAACGCATCTTTGCTGACGTCATGTTGACATCAGCGTCGCGACGCTGAGCCAATAATTTTGCCGACAGCCACATGTCCTCATCTCCGGAAGTCGCGCGCCACGTGGCGCAAATCAACAGCACATCGCGACGTGCAAGGATGTATGCGTCGCGACGCGCGAGACCCATGGATGCCTATAAATTCAGGCTGATTTCAGTTGTAAATTCATACTTTCTTCTAAGGAATTCCTTAAGAATACTAAGAAGATTGTATCTTGTTTTTTTATTTACGTCTTTCTGTATTTAATTTTATTTACTTTACGCAATAGTACTTTCTTTTCTTTACTTTTTAGTCTTTATTTTACTGTTAAGCATGAGGAGGTAACTCCACTCTGCTGGGGTTAAAGGTTAAGCTTTTATTACTAATATTTAGATTAATCTCCCTTAATTATAATATATAAACTATTTAAAACCTAACTTAATGAGATACCGCCTTTATGGTCGGTTGGGCTTTAATTGAATTGATTTTAACCTGACTAAATTGGATCCGCCTTTATGGTCGGTTGGAATTAATTATAAATTTGACTTAATCAGGAAACCACCTATATGGTCGGTTGGTAATATCACGCAAAGTTTATATATTATAATAAGGGAGATATCTAAAATAGAAGTAATAAAAGTGGATCCTCTAACCCCATCATTTTCTTTATTGTTTTATTTACGTTTTAATTTCCAGTATTTACTTTATGTCATTTACTTTATTTAAGCTTTTACTAGCCTTAGATATGTGTCGTAACTAAACCCGTTATCTGAAGTTGTTATGAATTCCAATATTACCGGTTTATAATGGGTTATTTTATAGTTTTGGTAATATAAAGGTTTATTTATTAAGTCTTAAGATTAATGCTTCTTGTTAACTGGCCATTAATAAGATTGATGTGGTAAACTTAAAATAAACTTGACAAAGGAATTTTAAGTTTCAGCCTTAGACTTAATAGCCCACGATCTCCCTTAAGGATTAGATACCCCTTAATAGATTTCCTTCTATGATAGACATATACCTGTCGGGCGGGGGTAGCCACAATTAGGACTTAATCTTAATAAATTCAGGTAACTTGGTTAACATATACATATGATTAATTGGGTTATACTGGATATTTACATCTGACCATCGACAAAGGCTTTTGCATAATTTCGTGTTCCAGGTTAATAAACCGATATATTGCACAAACATAAAATAACCACTTCATATTTAAAAGATATTGGAAGGATTCACAACCCTAGATAGTTTCTTAATATTGAATTTCACTTAATTTACATTTATACTGCTTTATTTACTTGTTTTAGTTTAAAGTCATCATCCAATCAAACAACAATTCTATTAGATACTTGTAAACATTTGGCTTCATAAACTAATAGCTTAGGTATGAAGTCCTCGTGGGATCGATACATTTTATACTACTTGAGTGATACATGCGCTTGCGTTATACGTGTGTGATCACGCCGGTCAAATACCATCTTTGTTTGCTCTCTATGGACTATTTAGATTACTAACTTCAGACTTAAATCCTCTTGTGCATCAAACATACTCTAAGTCTGAAGGTACAATAGTAATCAAGGTAAACAAGACAATTTGACAATATGCGATATAAATCAAACAACTTTGATAAAATGAATAATGTATTTATTATTATTACAATAATCAATTATATTTTACAATACATGAAGCTTTAGGACATAAATCCCAACATATACATCATGAGACAATTATAGAACAGTTGAATTAAGAAACTTAATTTAGTTCCGAAGCATATCCCAAGATTCATAGTCTATCCAAGTTTCCGATTATAAATAATCAAAGGATCCGCAATTCCCTTCGACGAGTGGCATAGTACCAGCCAAAATTCAAACCAGTGAGTGGACATTTTTCTTTTAAGTTGAATTTTATTATGTTATTGTTTATATTAGACTTACTTTTCGCTTTTAGGGCATTAGTAAAGTTAACCATCGGTTATATTTTGTTTAGCATATTTTGAGAAATGGTTTAGAAAAGAAATATTTTCAAAGCATGAGTTTTAGGTTTTCAAGGCATGTGGGAAAAACTCACCTCAGTATGTAACTTGATTCAGATATGGAATTGACAGAGAGCACATGTGCACATGTAGAGGACTGGGGGACGATAATACGTAACGCCCCCAGATTTTAGTTCAGAATTAGGGATGACAGATACCTCTAGATCCTAGATTTAGAGCTTGGAGGGTAGCATAGATCCGCACCCCCAGTTCTAGTTCAGTGGCTTGGGGGACGGTGATACGTAACGCCCCAAGACCACTAGTTTCAGGGACATGTAGTGGCATGCTTTGGGGGATGGCGATACGTAACGTCCCAATGTCATGGATTTGAACTCCTGGCTCTAGTTAGGCGTATGGGGGGACGACGATACGTAACACCCCCATGGGTCAGGTTTTCAGAGAAAGAGATCAGTTTTCAGAAATAGTTTTCAGATACAGATTTCAGAAATAGTTTTCAGAGAAGAGTTTTCTAGAAATGAAAGTTTCCAAAAACAACAGCTTTATAAGAGACTTTAAGAAAAGATTTTCACAAAATTTTCTAGAAAAAGATATGCTTTCAGGAAAGCAAAGTTTTCAGAAAAAGATTCGATTTGATTTCTAAAACATGAGTTTTCATAAAGAATTTCAGCTTTTATTTTAAAATCGTCCACTCACTTACATCGTTCAAACGGTGTAACCCCCCACTCCCAGTTTCTCTGTTTTGCAGGTATTCTCGGAGGACGAGCTCGGGAGGATGGATACTGATGGCAGTCACTAGGGTATGAAGTCTACCAGATCAAGTCAGAGAAAGAGAGAGTCCAGTCCAGTCAGAGTCAAAGAAAAGTCATGTATCAGTCATTGGTATTGTGTCAGTCGTTGTATAAAGTTAAAATGTTTATCAATAAAGTTGTAAAAGCAAGTGTTATTGAGTATACAGTTATTAATGTTGAGTTTGCATATCATGTTGTTTAGTTTGGGCAACGGTCCCATACATAAAATTTTGGATTAAGAAAAAGTATCAGTGTTGTTCATACTTAGAAAGTCAGAGGCTCAGATGAATAGTACAGCCTATTCCCTGGCGGTAGCATCCCCGGATCGGGGATGTTACAAACCGCTTCTGTAAAAGTGGAACCCTCATTTGCTTTGTGCAGTTGCTTTCTCACCTTTGAATTTCGTTGATATATTGGTGATGACTTGTTGTGTTTGTTTCTTAACAAGTTTCAGAATTTAGGGAAAAATAGGAACAAAAAATATGGATTTGATATAAAATAATTTTTTTTTGCAGCCTCTGCTGGGCCTAACGTGCAACCGCTTCTATATATTACCATTTATAAACCATCATTTATTCACTGTACTTTTCTAATTATAATATCAAACAGAACGTAACTAGTAACCAGTAGCCCTTATATATGTATGAAATAAGGAAATTACCGTAGCATTTAGTTTTAAAATATAAGAGTCCGTAATTTCATATTGAGAGTATATTCGGTGCGTCTATTGCATTTCATTAAATTTAGTGATTAAATTTGATTGTTTCACTGTATTAATTTTGGTATAGTTTCATGTTTGGGTTATGATGAGTAAATTTACAGTAAAATATTTTATATTGTAATTAAATGATATTGTTAATATAATTTTTAATTAGAGTGTGGATATTTTAATTTTTCGACGTAAATTTATACATCAACATATAGCCATTGATTTAAGTTAATTTTTGCGTTTTCAAATTAAATCCAAATATATCTTTTTTGTGTATGTTATGGTTCGTATTTTTTCTATGGTTAAGTGGTATGGTTCATTAGAATAAACAAAGGTCGGTTGGGTACTGACCAAGCCAGGCTGTCGAAGTGGAAACAAAAAAGGATCTCATTGAACGAAAATAAAGAGATATTCTTTTCTTTAGGTTTTTTCTATTTTATCTTTTTTGAATACTTTTTGTCTTTTCATTTTAGATCTATTTAAATAATAGAATAAAAAAAACTATATATATATATATATATATATATATATATATATATATATATATTCCATAAGCTATATTTTGTACCTGTTGTATAATCAATTTACTTTCTATATGCTATAAAATATCGAGAATATAGAAAGTAAAGATATAAATAAAATAAAGACGGGCATTTTCAAGTATTTTTTGTGTAATGTAGCATAGTAATTATTTTTATTTTCAATTAGGAAAGAAGGTTGAGTGGATTAAAGTGTGATTATTAATATGGTGTACGAGTTATTCGTACCGAGGATTCGAATTCTTCTCTTTCCATTTCGGTCGCTTGCTTCATATCTTTTAAATTCTAATATTAGTGAACACTTTTTTCTTTCTTTTTAATTGTAATAGATGTGAAATTAAGAAAACCATAAGAATATTGATACAACTAAAGCAAGCAACCTTTTATTTTTTTTTTATTCTTCACGTATGGGGTTACGCCATAGATCATTAGACTGAAATCCAAAGATGAAGTGAGAAACAAAGAATATCATTACAGTGTAAACAAAGAGTTTGAGAGTAAATATTATATAACCTTCAAATAAGTTTTTTTTTTTTTTTGGAATAGAAAAAATAAAGAATAGATTCTCTATTTTTATATTACATATCCGATTTTGACATCAAGGAAAAAAATTCTTTTTAGAATTTCAATTGTATAATTTATAAATAGAAAAGAAATTTTAAAATTCACACAATTCGAATTCATCATTGTGTTTGGCTCTAATAAATCAACAAATAGCAAATGGGGATCAAAATGGATCGTGACTCCTCATGAATTTAACTGTTTGAATTGCGTGAGTGTTAGTTCATATTGTACTATTCATCTGATCTTATCCATTGTTATATTTTTTTTCAAACTTGAAAAAAGCATGAATTTTCTAACCAAATATTAAAGATATCATCGAAAACTTACAGCAGCTTACCAAATAAAGGTTAAGAGAAAAAAATAGAACATGTATTACTAATATAACATCTACAATTAGATTTAAAAAATTGTAGGACTCGGGCAATTTGACGAATAAAAAACTACTCGAATAAATGAAAGAATTAAGACATATATACATTAAATTAAAGATACTAAGTATAACAAATCTTTTTTTTTTTGAGATAATTATATTTTGATTGAGTTATTAATATATTATTGATATAAGATTAAAAAAAAAAAGATGAAAAAGTAAGGTAGACAAGAAAAAAAATACAATAATAGGTGAATTTAACTTTGAATATATGTCATTAGATTGATTTAAATTAATGTCATAAATTTTAAAGTTTAGATTTAATTCAAAATTAAGGTAAAATATTATCATTCTTTAATTAATTATAGAAAATAACACTCAATCGTTTACCTTATTGTCTATCATTGGAGAAATTCTTTGGTATTATCGTTGCATGGGTAACATAATACCACTAACCAATAACTATATAATATGTATACAATTTATTAGTTTTTTTTTTTTTTAATGATTTTAGCATGTGTGATAATATATTATTATATTGTTACATGGGTGACATAGTAGCACCGTTGCATAATACAATTTCTTCTATAATTGACGCCTTAATATTTATATTATTAAAGGCAGTCTATTTTTTAATTTAAATAACAATAAATTATAATATAAATTTATTAATTAATTAAATTAAATTAATAGATTTCCTATTTTAATAGGAGATTATGTTTTTATATTGTAATATGTTTCTTATTTTAATAATTTGAAAAAAAAAATTAATTGTAGATATTATGTGCCACGTGTGTGTTTTATTTTAAAGAGAGATTGTCATGTGTTTTCTTATTGTAATAAGTTTCTTAATTTAATAGTTTATTATTTTAATAAATTATAAGATTAATTAATTAATTTGAATTAATAGTTTTTATTTTTATTTTTATTTTAATATGAAATTATGTTTTTATATTATAATAAGTTTCTTATTTTAATAATTATTATTTTATTTTAATAAATTAATTGTAGAGATTATGTTTCACGTGGCGCGATGAAAAAGATTAAAAATATTTTATTTTATAGATTATGTGCATTTTTTAAAAGTTTTAATGGGAGATTGTCATATGTTTTCGTATTATAAATTTATAATAAATTTCTTATTTTAATAAATAAAAATATTGATTAATTAATTGAATTGATATGATTCTTATTTTAATAGGAGATTGTGTTTTTATATTATAATATATTTCTTATTTTAATAATATAGATAATTTAATAATTACAAATTAACTATATAGATATTTTAATTTTATAATTTAATAATAAAAAATTAATTATAAAAATTAGGTGGTACAGAAATTTAAAAATGTTTATAAGAGGCCATTAACCATGATGCAGTTGCTGAACAATCAAATGTTCAATAGAGTTACTTTCTAAAGACACAAGGAGTTGATACGGCCAAAACTATGGCCTAAATTTTACGGAGTTCAATTCAATAAAAAGGAATTCTATTTACAAGAGTACTAATAATTCTTAGTCTTATTTTAATTATTATCATTTGTGATAGGTAAGCATGTTAGATTAGAGTTGTCCATAATGGATGTGTGTGGTATATGGTTCAAGGATTCGAAGAATATGTCATTTAGGTTATGAGTTCGAATCTAAAGATGCATTTCTTGTAAGAGTTTGAGACAGTTGGAGATTTTACCTGTTTTATTGAAATTCGAATCGGATGATTTGACGGTGAGGTTTCAAAAAAAAAAAAAAAGTTAGATTAGAGATATAAGTTGAGTTATTATTAGCAGTCATCATTTTAGGCCTGTAATCTATATTTATAGAGGCAAGAATAATGAATAAAACAGTAGAGAACTAAGATAGTAATTTAATATTTATTTTATGAGATTGTTGGTCCGTAGATAGACCAATTTTTGTAAAGTAAGAATTCTCAACCGGCGTAACTCAGTAGTGTAAGGTTTAAAATCTGATTTTTAGGTTTTGGATTCGAATATAGGGGTACGTCTTTTATAAGAGTCTGATACAGTAGGGGATTTTACATATTCCGCTTAATTCCAAATATGATGATTTGGCAGCGAAATTTCCAATAAAAAATATAATTTTTTAAATTCTTTATTATCATTGTTATCGACATTTATGTCCATGACAAATATACTGGCCAATGAGAGGAGTAATTCTTTGGTATAACAGAGGCACAGGTGACGTGGTACCATCAACAAATTAGTAAATGACATGTATGATTTAATATCCATCTTTTTATTTATTTTTTTTAATATTTTAACACGCATGACAATGAATTATTGGATTATTACACGAATAATGTGATACCTCCGTTGTATTGTAGTTTTTCTCCAATGAGAGATACTTGTGAAATTAAAAGAAAACACCAATTAAAGGGATATTCTTATCATTTCGATAGAGTCGAAGACCTATTTGACATGTATGACCAAACTTTGTACTAATTTAGAAATGTAAAAAATTATGAATTTAGATGTTCTTATCCCACAAATATATTTAAAAAATAATAATTAAAATGATAAGGGGGTGAGAAAAGTTGTAGAGGAATGAATATGGTGGAATTGGAGAGGCCAATAAAAATAAATGGATAATTATGAGTCACAATCGGGGTCGGCTTTGTCTGTTTTATATGAGTGAGTTTCAGTTTTGTCATTTGGCAACGTTTTACTATTTTTACTCCTTTTTTCCCCATAATTATTCATTAAATTCATAATTATTATTTTAGTCTTTGTTGTTCTAATAAATCAGAAACCTAATAAATAATTATAATTAAATCAAGGACATGATGAATAATTATTGAAAAAAAATTATAGAATCAAAATGTATTATCTCTTTTTAAAATTTTGGATCTATCTATTAATTTTTATTTTTTTAATTTAATATACATGTGATAAATGGTATCGCCATACACATGCAAGGTCTATAAAGACCTTAACTTATATGTTATTAAGTTTAATGAGACAATGGTTTAAAATAGAATATAAATAGTAATTAACTTGGTCCGCGCTTTGTTGCGGTATATTTAATTTTTTTCATGGGATAGAAGATGTATGAATAACCATACATATGTGAATGTGTATAAAAATACTTGATTTTCATAATATGTTGCTTGATATGATTGAGTTTCAAATTGGGAATACAATCATGATATTACATATAACATTAATGTATTATATGGAATTACAGACGTAAATAAATGTAATTAGATTTTTTCTAAATAATAGTGTGTAAAGAGTAGTATGATTTTGGTACCACCGTTTTCATTGTTAAAATATCCATGAGAATGTGCTCCATAATCCCATTTATGCTCAGGTTATAAATTGATGAGACTGGATTTCAATTATCATTTAATTTGTTTTAATTATTTTGTTGGTCATTTAATTCGGCTCAGTTGACCATAACTCACTAATTCAATTATCATTTCAATTAATTTATAGTTTCAATTAGTTTATCATTTCAATTAGTTATAACTTTTTTTTTGAAGTGACACATGACAGCATCATCTGAGGGTAAATGAGATAAAAATAATAATAAGTATGATAAGATAATATAGCATTGAAAAAAATACTAATTTGATTATTTATTTATTATTTATAATAACTATTATTTTATATTAGAGCAGCCATAGGACACGTAGTTTTCCTGTTCTTTGACTTTATTCAAAGATTCTTGTTTTATTGGACTTCAATTCATCAAGATTAACTCATAAATACTATATGATTTTGAAATTTTTTATGTGAATAATATTTTTAATTAATGTGATGTTATTGTGCATTAATTAGTTAATGCTTAGGGTCAAAATTGTGATATGATTTAAAAATAAATCACCCGTCATAGAATTGATAACATGACAACACATTTATGATAAGGACATTATATATATATATATATGGCTTCACCTCAAGTCAAAAGTAGACCATTCGACGTGTTAAGTAAAAAAAGAAAAAAAAAATAGAGAGAAAATTATTTTTCTCTAAATCTGAACCGTTGGATTTTGATCCAACGGCCTAAATGTGATGGCGGTGGGCTCCTGAACCGATATATATGAGACTTTCCCTTCGGTGTCAATAATTAAAAGAAGGGATATTGATTTTTTTTTTTTTTCAGTCTTATAAATTTTCTATTTTTTATTTAAGTCTTAAAAGATTTTTAAAAATAATTGAGTCTTATAAATAACTAAATATTATTCCTTTACTGATTTTGTAGTCCTATAAATTGTGCGTCTTTTACAATCAAGTCCTAAAAGTGGGCAAGAACCGTTCCGTTAGTTCTAGTTCGTCAATGACCTTTAAGCCACCTCATCTTTTTTTTTTAAGTTAATGGATTAAGACTAATATGATGATACTTACTTATTTATAAGACTAAATTATATATAAGAAAAAGGACATAATAATACAAATATAAAATTTATAAGACTAATAAAATCCTTATTCTTGAAGGAAATACACAGCATCACAAGTTGACAACTAATACGAATGATCTATTATTAATAGTATGATTATTTTCCATTTAATTATTTTTCAGTGGCTTTGTCTATTCTCCAGCGACGGAATTTTAGGTTATATAAAATTTGTTAGTGGTTGTTTATGGTATATATCCTTATTTATTTTTGCAAAGGAATCTCAATTGAATAAGTTTTGAAAAAAAATGTTAATATCAATCAATTTTTTTAAGCATAACTTTATTAATCATAGAATATTAAATTGATCAGCAATACAAAATAAGTTATATTGTGAACAATTATAAATGTAGAAAACACCATATGATAACATTCTAATTTATTGTAAAGCTAGACATATATGAGATATTCTGTTAGAGGAAAAACCCACCTTGAGACCCATGTACTCTCAATGTTTTTTACATTGCACCTCTGTACTAAATTTTCTACACATTGCACCCATGTACTCTCAATGTTTTTTACATTGCATCCCTGTACTAAATTTTCTACACATTGCACCTCTGCACTCTCAAAAAATTGACATTCCACCCTTATTTCACAGAATCCGTTAGCGTGTAATACACACTCTGTTAATTGAGAAGAATCATGAATAAAAAAATTGACATTCCACCATTTTCCCATTATCTTTATTGCCAGCTCGTCTATATTTATTATTATTTTTTTGTTTTTTTTTTCCATAATCCATAACACTTTCACACACATAGAGATCTCCTTCTTTCAGGTACCTCTTCATCTCTCTCTCTCTAATCAGGTTAAATTTTGTTATGATTTATTGGATCTCCATCATTTTGGTTGTTTCTTTTGTTTGTTGTATTTTAGCTGCTGGATGATTTCATCTTTGTTTGTTTTATGTTGTTCATTAATAACACTCTAATATCGTAGTTTTGATCTAATTTTTGCAATAAATTAGTTGGATTTTTGAATGTATCAGAATGAGCAGAATATTTATGCGCCCTAACATATAGTTATGCGCCCTAACATAACTTCAAAGTAAAAAAATTTGCTCGGTCCAATCCGAAATAAGGGTGGGTGATGTCAGAATATTTCTCAACTCTGTTAACTTGCCATTAAAATAAGGGTGAAATGTCAATTTTTTGAGAGTGCAGGGGTGCAATGTGTAGAAATTTTAGTACAGGTGTGCAATGTAAAAAACATTGAGAGTACAGGGGTCCAATGTGTAGAAAATTTAGTATAGGGGTGTAATGTAAAAAACATTGAGAGTACATGGGCCTTAAGGTGGGTTTTTACTTCTGTTAAATAGTCGTCTTAATCGAAAAGAATTGACTATAAGAAAAATGATTTTTTTGTGACGAAAATTTAGTGGGGAAATAAATTTCACCACTAAAAGCTTACATTTAGTGGCGAAATCCTATTTCGCAACTAAAAGAGTAATTTATAGGCGAAAATAAATTTCACCATTAAAGTTACATTTTACTAGCGAAAAAAATGTTTTTAGTGGAGAATTTTTTCCCCGCTAATTGATATTACAAATTGACGCCCAGCGTGCTATTTTCGCGTCATCTTCAGCTGCCAAAATAAAATTTCCATTTTTCATTTACAGACCCACTTCTTTCACTATCAACAAACCCTAATCCTCCATTTTTTCTTCATCAAAACAAACCCTAATCCATTTCAACTCTTTCTTCATCCAAGCCTTTTCCTTTCCTAAATCGACATTTCCTACCCCTTTCTTCATCCAAACTTAAAGCCTTCAGCTACCAATTTTTTTTTCTTTATTATTATTATTATTATTATTATTATTATTATTTGGTTTACAAATCAAATTCATCAAAATCGACGAAACCCTCGCCACTTCTTCTTCATCGAAAATCCTCATTCTTCAGGTTTGAAACCTTTGCCCCCTCATTTTCAATTTCAACTCTTTGCCACTATGAACCCTCCCCTTTTTCTTTTAACATCCAAAAACCCACTATACGCATCACAAATTCGCTCCCCAAGCCCTCCGCCGCAGTCGCTGCCGCCTCTACCACCACCCCCACGACTGTTACAATCCCAGAAAAAATCTTTCATTCCCGATTTGCCCCTGATGAGCCCTGCAAAGGCGCCGACATCCTCGTTGAGGCTCTCGAACGCCAGTGTGTCATCGACGTTTTCGCTTTCCCAGGTGGCGTTTCCATGGAGTATTTGCTGATTCTAATTTTCTTATTGTGTGAGCCTATGGACTTGAGGAGGCGTAAAGTGAGGCCTGGTTTGAACAAGTCAACAAAGCTGATTATTTTTATTTTTTTTAACCCAATCAAACTGGTTTTAACTGATTGTTGATGCTAGCAGGATAGAAGTGTAGATGATACTCTTTATGATCAGCTTGCACAAGCAATGGCAGGGGTTGAAAATTCAAGGCCAGAAGCTTGTCCTGATGTTTGTGTGAATATGAGGGTCATTTCATTTTAGTAATTAAGATCAATAGTCTATACCTTCAACTTTATTAAATTGTATTTAATGTAACTTTGAAAAGTTATTCTCCTCACATGTTATTATTATAAAATTTCCAATACAGCATATAAGTGAGGTGAATTCTGCCAATCGGAAAAAACAAAATATGTTTGCTTGCGTGGGTACCAAGTCTATTGCAAGAATTGCGTACGAAATGGTAAAATTTTATTGTTAATAGGTGTGTTATTTTATTTCTTGAATTTTTCTCATTTCTTCATTTATAATTTTTTTTAACATATAATTAGTTTTTGTTTATCTATTGATCTGAGATTAATATACACTGATATAATTATTTTCATAGAAATGCAGATAACTATTTTGTTGGTTGAAAAAGTAGTGGACAAATGAGAAGCTAGTTCATTCGATGAATGATTTCGTTGATAACCTTCATCATATGTTCAAAGTCTTTTTTATAGTTTGGATATATAATGTAAATTTAGATATAAGACGAAACCAATAGCTTTTGATTTTTGAATTGTAATTAATTGATCATTTGTTTGTTTTAATGTTAGAATATAATATATTTTTTTACTTGTAAATACAAATATTCTATTTACATATATTAATGTATATGATCTTAAATTAATGTATTAAAATTTATGTTTTATATCATTTTATAATACAAAATATGGTATGGTGTATTAAAAATTTGAAAATAATTTATTTTATTATATTTTTAAACAAACTATTTTTAATTAGTGGGGAATTTTATTTTATCACTATAGGATACTTTTAGTGGGGAAAAAAATTTTGTCACTAAAAATATTTAGCGTAAACAATACATTTAGTGAGGAATTTTATTTTGCCACTAAATGATACTTTTAGTGGGGAAAAAAATTTCGCCACTAATTGTGAACTTTTAGTGGCTAATTAAATTTTCGCCATTAATGCATTTTGTGACGCGCTTTTAGTGATGAAACACTAATAATTTTAGTGGCGAAAAAATGACTTTTAGTGATGAAAATTTTCGCAACTAAAATTCAATTTTCTTGTAGTGATTATTCCACTATTAAGATATAATGATCATACCAAAGTAATTTTTCGAGTCGAGCTCAATCTTGATATTTCACTACTTACATCTATTACGATGTAAAAAATCAAATTAATTTATGCGTTTATATATACTCGTAATCGGAATGGTTTGAACTCAAAATGAGCTAGAATCAAATTAGATTGTACTCAGAATGATGAATCAAAAACAAAATATATAAATTATTTACTTAACTGCATGTATCGTAATGGAAATCAAATAATATTTTCATTGTTATATTTAGTTTGTTTTGTAATCAGAATGAAGCGTTAATAATTACAAAACGTAATTTATTAAAATTATGTCTTTTTCACTAACAAGATAAATGAGTAAATATTTTATAAGAAAATATATGCATTTTATTATAATATTGTGCATAATACTAAGAATTAAATATTAAATGTTATTTTATTAAAATTATTTATTATTTTATTGTTTAAGTATGAGTAAAATAATAAACTATGGTCCCCAAGGAGTGTGGCTTGGTGACATAAATCTTAGGATTTGGTTGTTTAAGTCTTAGGTTCGAATTCAGGAGGTGCACTTCTTGTAAGAATCTGAGAAAATTGGAGATTTTACATGTCCCATTTAAATTCGGATCAAGTAATTTGGTGGCATAATTTCCAATAAATATATATATATATATATATATATATATATAGGAAACTATGATAACATGATTTAAATTCATACATTTCGTAGAAATGAGAGTCTCATTCCATATTTTAGAAATAGAATGAGACCCGCCATTTCTATTTCTATTACTAAACATAAAATGAAAATAAACACACTCAATAGAAATCATTTCACATTCCCATTTCTCGTTAGCATTAATACACACACCGTACAACTTAACCTTAATATATGACTTGCAAACATTTATGACTTACCCTCATCTCACAAAACACAATTTCTCAACATTTGAAAACCCCAACAAAACTGAAAAGCTAACTAAAACCCTAACATAAATCAGTGGCAAAGGTCGCATTCGTTTATGGATTGGTTAACGATTGACGGCCACGATCGTTCTTCGCGGCTTCTAATGCATTTGTTTAGTAGCATTCATATATATATATATATATATATATATTTTTTTAAAAAAAGTTTAAGAAAATAGCAGGCCAAATTTTGCTTGCCGTCGTGTTTAATAACGTCGACGTTCAACCAGCCGCCTTCGGAATATGAGAAATGATATTCATACTTATCATTATACTCCCTGTTTTCCAGAACGACATGTCAATTTGCGTTTTGGGCATAAACTTATTATCATGGTTTGACTTGCCCACATTGCCAAACATCTCTTCAAACATTTTAACAAATTGAAAAGTCAGCAACTGACATCGTCGTCCCCTTCAAACATTTCAACAAATTGACCTGTCATCCCCTTCACTTCGTCCAGCATTTCCAGCACTTCATCGTCTCGTCTGTCTCGTCTCTCAACACAGAAAATTAAACACTCTTCTGTCTCGTCTCCCTCATCGAACTCAGAGTTGTTCCACAAAATATGAAGATCAATAACCAGTTACTAAAAGTCTATCACTAAAGAACAAAAACCAACCTTCGTTAGATTGGGCATTAGTGACCAGGAGGTCGAAGTCGATACCCCTGCCGAAATGCTTTGATTCAAATATTTTTTTCTTTCAAAGTACCAACTGATATAAAAGGACCATCCATTGGGATTGACGTAGTCTTTTGCACTCTTAAACTTGTAATACACATCCATTCTTTTTTCTTTTTTTGGTTCTGATTGATGAATAATAAAATATATCAAAGTGAAAATCACAAAAATAATAGCACTATGATAATCAAAGGCCTTAAAAAATATAGGGCCTATATTCAACTCAACTCAAAGAAACGAAACAAAAATTTATGAAAAGGTACAAATGCAAAGCTCTCTCATTTATTTTTTTTTCTAATGCTCTCAAGAAAGATCGAACCAATCAAATCCACGCAATGAGGATTCTTGTAGAATCTTCTTTGCTCGCCCGCCAGATGCAAAAGAGATAACTTTCCTCAAAACGACGCCGAAATTCGCAGCTGATACTTTCAATTCTGATGAAAACTCACAGATCGAGTGAAAATGCGATATAACCCCCCAAAAAAATCAAAATCTTCGAGAGCCGATTACAATTAGTGAACACCACAGCGATATTCATGATCAATCGAGATGATCTTCAAACAAGGAAATGCTGGACAAAGCTTACCGCCGAAAAAGTGAACTCACGACGACGAAGTGCTAGAAATGCTGGACGAAGTGAAGGGGACGACATGTCAATTTGTTGAAATATTTGAAGGGGACGACGATGTCAGCTGCTGACTTTTCAATTTGTTGAAATGTTTGAAGGGGTGTTTGGCAATGTGGGCAAGTCAAACCATGATAATAAGTTTAAGCCCAAAATGCAATTTGACCTGTCGTTCTGGAAAACATGGAGTAGAATGGCAAGTACGAATATCATCTCTCTCGAAATATATGAGAAGTTAGGCTGTGATTGGATGCCAATTTTTACGGAGATTGAGTAAGGAAATGATTGTTCTCTTATTTTGTTTATATATTCTCTGTTATTCATTTTTTTTTAAATATGTGAATGGTCAATTTCACATACGATAATTTGGCGCATGGTTGCTTATAAATATTGATAGTTTTTAAGTTGTTTTCTATAAAAATTTCAATTATTACGTGAGAATCATATAAAAGTAAATAAGTGAGTCAGTTTTAGGAGCCAAAATAACAACTCACACACATCACCATGCTGGGTCCCCAAAATAAGGATAAACTTTGTATGATACGTCACCGTACTAGATTACTCCAGAATCATGCACTCTAAAAAATACATTAAGGATAACTTATACCAACGTAGCCGGCCGCAGTATGAGGTGTTTGATCCGTTTTGAAAATCACATGAACAGATTATCTCGGAATTAGAATCCATAGACACCTTCAAAATAATATTCTCTTACACTGACAGAAAGTTAAATAAATCATACTTACATTGACATGTATTAATGATCAGATTTGTCACAAGCATGCATGGACGGAAATTAAGTTACAAAAAGTGTGTTAGATAATGAAAGAAAGTCTTGAATTCACTCTATATGAATTTACAATGGTAAATGCCTATCTATATAGGCTACATAGAAAACCAAAATAGAAAAGGAATCATATTGCTATGAACAATAATAATGAATATAGGAAATCTTTATCTAATAGGGAAACATAATAAAACCATAAATCCTAATGGTAATATGAATTCTATTTTAGATATTGATTCCATATTCCTTAACACCCCCCCCCCTCAACTCAAGCTGGTAACGAAGGAGTAAGCTTGAGGTTGCATCTTGAAATCGGAGAGCGGAGTTCTGAAACTTGGAAATCTTGAAACTTGGAGGCTGGAAACCTTGAGATAATGGATGAGCTTTAACCTACGAAGCTCGAAGGGGGGAGCCGAAGCCCAAAATGATGCCGAAGCAGGAGAGCTTTAACCTACGAAGCCCGAAGGGAGAGCCGAAGCCCAAGAGGAAGCCGGAGCCGGAGAGCTTTAACCTACGAAGCCCGAAGGGGGAGCCGAAGCCCAAAATGATGCCGAAGCAGGAGAGCTTTAACCTACGAAGCCCGAAGGGGGAGCCGAAGCCCAAGAGGATGCCGAAGCCGGAGAGCTTTAACCTACGAAGCCCGAATGGGGAGCCGAAGCCCAAAATGATGCCGAAGCAGGAGAGCTTTAACCTACAAAGCCCGAAGGGGGAGCCGAAGCCCAAGAGGATGCCGAAGCCGGAGAGCTTTAACCTATGAAGCCCGAAGGGGGAGCCGAAGCCCAAAATGATGCCGAAGCAGGAAAGGGAGCAAAATCCCGAAAGAGAGCCGAAGCCGGAGAGGGAGCGAAATCCCGAAAGAGAGCCGAAGCCCGAAAGTTCTGAAGCCAAAGAGAGGGAGTGAAATCTCGAAAGAGAGCCGAAACCCGACAGAGAGCCGAAGCCCGAGAGGGAGCGAAATCCCGAAATAAAGCCGAAACCGAAAAAGGGAGAGAAATCCCGAAATAAAGCCGAAGCTGAAAAAGGAAGTGAAATCCCGAAATAAAGTCGAAGCCGAAAAAGGGAGCGAAATCCCGAAAGAGAGTCGAAAACACGAAAGAAAATAGAAAAACCAGAAATAAGAGTGACAAATTTTTCCAAAATCAGGAAGAAAATTGGCAAGAAAAAAGACAAAAGAAAATGGTGACTCATGATAGGTGAAGCACTCATGAAAGGGTGGCGAATGGGAAAAGCAATGTGGTGGTTGGCAATTGGGGGGCGCGTGAGGGTCACGCAATTATGGTAGTCGTGATCCCCCACGCGCCGATGAGAATCAGAGAGAGTGAAACTAGAAAAATCAGATGCTGATGTCTGATACCATGTTAGATAATGAAAGAAAGTCTTGAATTCACTCTATATGAATTTACAATGGTAAAGGCCTATATATATAGGCTACATAGAAAACCAAAATAGAAAAGGAATCCTATTGCTATGAACAATAATAATGAATATAGGAAATCTTCATCTAATAGGGAAACATAATAAAACCATAAATCCTAATGGTAATAGCGCGTGGGGGATCACGGCTACCATAATTGTGTGACCCTCACGCGCCCCCCGTTGCCAACCATCACATTGCTTTTCCTATGCGCCACCCATTTGCACCACCCCTTCACAAGTGTGCTATGGGCCTGCTCTTTTCAGGTTTCGCCTCTTTTTAAGATTTTGCTTCCGCTCTCCGTTGGGATTTCACTCCCTCTTTGGCTTTGGTTCTCACAGGCTTCTGCTCTCTTTCGGGATTTCACTCACTCTCTGGCTTCGGCACTCTCGGGCTTCGGCTCTTTTTCGGGATTTCGCTCCCTTTTTCTGCTTCGGCTTTATTTCGGGATTTCGCTCCCTCTCGGGCTTCGGCTCTCTTTCGGGATTTCGCTCCCTCTCGGGCTTCGGCTCTCTTTCGGGATTTCGCTCCCTCTCTGGCTTCGGCACTCTTGGGCTTCGGCTCCCCCTTCGGGCTTCGTAGGTTAAAGCTCTCTTGCTTCGGCATCATTTTGGGCTTCGGCTCCCCCTTCGAGCTTCGTAGGTTAAAGCTCTCCGGCTTCGGCATCCTCTTGGGCTTCGGCTCCCCCTTCGGGCTTCGTAGGTTAAAGCTCTCCTGCTTCGGCATCATTTTGGGCTTCGGCTCCCCCTTCGGGCTTCGTAGGTTAAAGCTCTCCTGCTTCGGCATCATTTTGGGCTTCGGCTCCCCCTTCGGGCTTCGTAGGTTAAAGCTCTCCGGCTCCGGCTTCCTCTTGGGCTTCGGCTCCCCCTTCGGGCTTCGTAGGTTAAAGCTCTCCTTCTTCGGCATCATTTTGGGCTTCGGCTCCCCCCTTTGAGCTTCGTAGGTTAAAACTCATCCATTATCTCAAGGTTTCCAGCCTCCAAGTTTCAAGATTTCCAAGTTTCAGAACTCCGCTCTCCGATTTCAAGATGCAACCTCAAGCTTACTCCTTCGTTACCAGCTTGAGTTTGAGGGGGGGGTGTTAAGGAATATGGAATCAATATCTAAAATAGAATTCCTATTACCATTAGGATTTATGGTTTTATTATATTTCCCTATTAGATGAAGATTTCCTATATTCATTATTATTGTTTATAGCTATAGGATTCCTTTTCTATTTTGGTTTTCTATGTAGCCTATATATATAGGCATTTACCATTGTAAATTCATATAGAGTGAATTCAAGACTTCCTTTCATTATCTAACAAAGTGAACCTTAATTTACGATGACACTTGTCATATGATTAAAATCATCACGAGAACATACGAGTTGAAATTAGGGCAAAAAATATACTGTAAAGTGAGATAGACACATCACTACTATAAATAAATATCTTATCTCAGATTGAGGAGAATAGACATTGATAGTTCCATTAATTATGAGAATTTTGCCTATATTATCTGAAACACTGGCCCTTCTTCTTTTTTTTACACAATAAACCCTAACTTGAACATCGACGTGTCTTTTCAGACATACCTCGCCATTTTGGGAAAATGACAACAAAAAGAAGATCTGCATGATTATTGTGAAGGTAATTTTCTTTCCTTCAAAAATGAAATTTGATGTATTTTACATTCAAATATTCAAACTGAGACATACATAATATGATCTAAGTGGCTACTATAAATTTCTAACTAAAACTTTGTGTATTCATCATTCATGTAATTTTACTAACTTTATAATAATGCAATTATTTTCATCTTTTAACCACACATAATCATACTTCTTCTTTTTTTCCCCTCCTTCGTGGAGTTAGCTTATCTACTCTTTATTTAATTTGTATGTCTTTAGAGTAATAATTAAAGGGCATGAAAGATAACATGTGATTAATTACAAATTTTTCCACTATTGAATAGTTTGCAAGATTAAGATTTTTAATGGTAGGAGGCAAGATAGTATAGATTATTGACTAAACTATTTAATTTATGTTCTTCATTAATCATCATTATACTTAATCCATTCATATTCACTATGCATTTATTTATTTTGCGATCTTTTAATTGTTTTGCAAACGACAACCTATATTGATTAGTATGGGTTAACCCGGTTTTCAACTTTTGGACAAGTCATCCATTCCATTGAGTTGCTCTAATAATAGTGACTGCCATATATCTACATTTCTTCGACTTGAAAATAAAAATTGATCTTTCTTCAAATTATTATTTTCAATCATGTCCCTTTTTCTTATCATTTCTCTTTATTTTATTATTATTATTTTAAAATTAATATGTTATTTTTTCAATTGGTCGAAATTACAAAGCAAGTTATGTCCCTGAAAACAAAAACTACTACAAGATTTACCATATTTTATTATTGGCGTGATCTTTGGAGATATTATTAATAGTCTTTCCCAAGGGATGTGACTTGGTGACATAAGACTTACGATTTGATTGTCTAAGTTCTAGGTTTGAATTCAAGGAATACACTCTAACAGATTTTACTTGTTCCGCTTAAATTCAGATCGGGTGATTTGACGTCGGGGTTTCCAAAGTCTCCAAAAAAAAAAAAAAATTTATTACTGGCCTTGGCGTAATCTACAAAAGAGAATATATGGATTGATCTATCAAAATAAGAGTTATATTCTTGATAAGGCAATTAGGCAAATGAATAAAAAAAAAATAAATTGGAAGTTGATTACTTCCACTCTAATTAATCGTGAATTCACTCTATTTAAAGGAAGAATCCCAATAATCTTGTTTCTCTTACTGGCATGTTACTCAACTTATATATAGGGCGATATATATAGAGCAAAAATCTCAAAATAACCTTTGATACTGAGGTCTGCGCGTCGGTGCGTGCATATTATATAAGGTAAAAGAGTGAGGGATTCAATGTTTCTTTAGCTTTAGCTTAAGATTCAATTCAGAGCTTCAAAATTTCACGAGGCAAAAACTTTTCAAGGCAGTAATAAATATAAGCTTTCTTTCATGTAATTAATTAGTTTTTTTAACCATGCCTGCATCTGTGATTCTAACCAGCCCATTTGCTTGCTTTTCTCTTTTGACTCATCTGCAATTGCTCTATTTCTATCATTCTTTATTACTCATCAACAAAGGGTTTTGATTAAGATCTTTTCAAGAGTAATGATGTCCAAATTTTAAAGTTATAGTGCCTCTAAATGATTGCTTTAAATGATCCGTTCGCTTTCCCCGGCAAAGAATGGGACAACAAGTTTGTAATAAATAGCCCCAAGAATAAATTAACCAACTTTTTTAACTTTTTTCCCCCCGTGAAATCATTAAAACTTGAAGCATCCTAAGAGACCCTTTGTGTCAATTTTTAGTCCTTTATTAAAAGTAGTGATTTGATATCAACTAATCATATAGAATTATATAAAATGTAATTATTATTCATTTAATAGTTTTTTTATTATTTTAATATATGGTAAGATATATTGATTTATTGTATGAATAACGTCAGTTGCATAATAGATTTTTCTCACTTTAATAGAGTGAGATTTGTAGGTGTAATTAATGATAAGGCCATTTTCCGGTAGCAATCTTCACTTAAAATGTAGACAATTGCTCACTCTTTGCTCAAATAGTCAAATGGCACTAACACTTTTTATTTACTATTATTATTATTTTGTACAACAACACAATCACTACAACAATTATGGCTTTTAGCGTCGAAACAACTTTCGACGCAAAAAATCACTTTTAGCGTCGTAATTAATATTCGACACCAAATATCAAGATTTTAGTGACGAAAATCTTTTTCGACGCCAAATATTAAATTTTTTTCGTCGAATTCACATATCGACGCTAAAAGTATGACTTATAACGTCGAAAATTATTCGACGCTAAATTATTTTAAGGCAAAAATGCAAAACTCACCCTCTAACTTTCACGTTTTTTCATTTCAGTCCTCTAACTTTCAGTTTTGTCAATTCAGTCCTCTAACTTTCAATTTTTGTCAATTCAGTCTTCCGTTACAAATCCGTTACTGCTGCCGTTACTGCTGCCAAAACGACGCCGTTTAACGGAGGACTGAATTGACAAAAATTGAAAGTTAGAGGACTGAATTGACAAAACTGAAAGTTAGATGACTGAAATGAAAAAAATGTGAAAGTTAGAGGACTGAAATGAAAAAAACGTGAAAACTATAGGGTCAGTTATGCATTTTTTATACCTTAATTTAGGCCATATTAAATTATTTTTCTTTTTCTTATTTTTTTAAATAGTAAAAGAAAAAGAAAATATGCTACAACTGTTAAGAAAATTAATAAATATAATTTTAATGATAACAAGAAAAAAATTATATTCCAACAATTACATTTCAAAATGTAATTTTAGAGATTACATTTCAAAGATAAGTGATGTATTTTTTAATTTTAATATTTGATTTGACAATGTAATTTATAAATATAATTTTAATGTAATTGAACAGTAATCTCTAATGTCTCACGAAAATATTGAAGATAATGCTTGTTCAGGATCGACCTTCATCAGATCATTATTTCTTGAATGAATACGAATTTTTTTTTAAAAAAATGAATGGGTTGTTACTTAGCTCACTAATTACTTGTCTAATGTTGGAATTTGTTTTCAATTTATATTATTATTAGTAGTAGTACAATATTAAATTAGTTTGGTCAATTCAGTCCTCTAACTTTCACGTTTTTTCATTTCAGTCCTTTAACTTTCAATTTTTGTCAATTCAGTCCTTTAACTTTCAATTTTTGTCAATTCAGTCCTCCGTTAAACGGCGTCGTTTTGGCAGCAGTAACGGATTTGTAACGGAGGACTGAATTGACAAAAATTGAAAGTTAGAGGACTGAATTGACAAAACTGAAAGTTAGAGGACTGAAATAAAAAAAACGTGAAAGTTAGAGGGTGAGTTTTGCATTTTTGCCTTATTTTAACTATTCCAATAATTTTTGGCATCGACATAAAATTGCGACGCTAAATGTTATACTTTTAGCGTCAAAAATCGTATTCGACGCCAAAAACTAGAAATTTAGCGTCGACGAAGTAGCGTCGCTAAAGGTTTATGAAGATTCAACCGACAATCATTTAATCTTTAGCGTCTAAATTTTAAGTCGACGCTAAAAATCAGACATTTAGCGTCGAATATTTAGCGTCGAAATAGAAGATTCGACGCTAAAAATCAGACAATTAGCATCGAATTTAATGTTTTGACGCTAAAGATAGATTAAAATGTAGAATGCCACCAACCCTTCTCCCACTCTGTTTTTTCTCTCATTCTCTTCATTTTCATCCTCTGAAATTTGAGAATCTCTCATCTGCAACCTCACAACTCTCCTACAAATTTTCAATAAAATGGTAATCAATTTTCCATAAGGTAAATCTTCTTTCATATTTCTTTGTATTTTCAATTTTCAATTTTTATGATTATGTTTATTATATACTTTTTGTTAGTGGTTTATGATTCATATATGTAGATTAAGTTAATTAATTAACTAAATAGAATTTTTCTGTAAACTATTTAATTTATCAACTAAATATATATGTATATGCTTAAATAAATAATTAATGAATTAGTAATGTTGATGAGTGTAATACGATATTTAATAATTATATTATTATATTTAGGTATTTCGCTGAAATGGATAGAAATTGGATGAGCTCGCTGGATAGATTGAGTGTTGAATATCGTAATGAAGTGTATGAGTTCATGGAAGTCGCAAAACAACACATTGATGCAGAAGGTCGTGTTCAGTGTCCATGTACAAATTGTTTGAATATGAAAAGGAAACGGTTAGATGAAGTTCATAATCATTTATACAAGCCAGGAATATCACCAACTTACCGTACGTGGATTTATCACGGTGAGCAGTATAATTCTCAGTCATGGTTTATTGATTCCGGTGAAGGGAGCAGTAGTTACAATCAACCTGCAAACGATGAGATAACCGATGCTTTGCATGACTTACAAGGTCCACAACTTGGTCATAGTGTTAGTGGTGACATGCCAGTGTTAAGTGGAAATGATCAAAATTTATTTAGTGAACTACTTGATGAGGCAAAAAAAATTCCATTTGAAGGTGCTGGAATGTCGATCTTGAATTTCGTTGTGAAATTATTACACATTAAAGTGATCAACAGAATGACCAATAAAAGTACTGATATGATGCTAGAGTTACCGGGGCAAATGTTACCGGTTGGAAGCGAATTGCCTAAGTCGTACTACGAGACAAAGAAAATATTGCGTGATCTGGGAATGGGGTATGAATCCATTCATGCTTGTAAGTATGATTGTGTATTATTTCGTGCTGAGTATGAATCACTTGAATATTTTCCGATATGTGGTGAAAATCGGTACAAAGTCCGTGGTATGGGGAAGAAAGTGCCTCAAAAGATATTGCGATATTTCCCTTTAACACTCAGGCTGCAGAGGTTGTTCATGTCACGACACACAACGACTGACATGATGTGGCATCATGAAAAGAGGATCGGTGCGGAGGGCATACTTAGACATCCTGCGGATGGAACCGAGTGGAAGGAATTTGATGACATGTACCCCCGTTTCGCTGAGGACCCCCGTAATGTCAGGTTAGGTCTTGCATCTGATGGTTTTAACCCATTTGGGAATATGTACAACTCTTATAGCATGTGGCCCGTTATTATTATTCCATATAACTTACCTCCATGGAAATGTATGAAAGATCCGTTCATGTTTCTGTCATTGCTTATCCCTGATCCACGTTCCCCTGGTAAATATATGAATATTTACTTGAGACCATTGATCGATGAGTTACAAACATTAAGGAATGTGGGTGTGCATAAGTCATTCATATATAAGTACAAGATACTGCAACCCCACCCTCGGTCATCGGGTCGACATGCCTAGGTAAATGATACTAGACCATCTTCTCCACTTCTTTTCCAGGTCGGGTTAGTAGTCATGAACCACCTCTGATCAACCTTTACAGAGGCTTAAGTTCAACTGGTTCTGATACCTTCTCACCAGGTCGGGTCTGTATCCCAACCTATTCTCCTCAACTAGCGCTTCCCTCGGGCGTCCCTTTATACCTCAGGGTCGGACATTTAGTTTGACCTCTCATCCTCACAAGGGCCTTGGACCATTTACTGTGTAAACCCTCATTATACCCCTATTCGGGCTTCAATTCCTCAAGGCTAAAAATTACCATCAATAAATTTTTTTATAAGTTGTAAATAATAATTATAATATACATATAATTAAATCTTAACAGTCTATTATTATTAACGCATGTGTAATAGAAAATTATAACAAAACTTAACAAATGATAATTCAATAATGGATCTAAATTCATTTTATTGAGCTTGATTGCTCAATAAATACGTTGTTGATTTTGTAAATGTAATAGTTGTCTTACATTCATAAACAGTGCCACACAGTCAAACGGCCCTTGGACACTCCAGCAGGGTTGGTAATGGGCCGGGTCAAGTCGGGCTTTGGTACCCCATAAAATACATTAAAATCATAACCCTCAAAAGTCATATCCATTTATGAGAGGATCGGATCCAACCCTAGTTCGCTTGATGTGGGGCCGGATTGGGGCCAAACCTGGCCCTAAATTTTTGAAAAAAATATTAATTAATTAGTAGTATTTAAAAAAAAAACCATCACTATAAAAGAATTTTTCAAAAGTTTACAGTCTGTAAAATACATTATAAGTTCTAAATATTAAAAAAAAAAAGTAACAAGTAATACTAATATAACTTAAACAAACTTAAAAACAATAACAAACTATAAAACACTATACTAGTACATTAAACAATATTAATAATAAATAATTCTAAATTGAAAACATATAATTTTGCAAACATATATAATTTTTTTTTAAAAAAATTATATGTAATAAAGGGCCGGGTTGAAGCTTTTATTTTAAAAATTATTATCTAACCCTTTAAATAAAAAGACATCATTATTTAAGGATCTAGCCCTGATCATTTTCTTAAAGATTGGGCTAAAGCCCTGCAGGCTCGGACCCGCCCGGGCCTGATTGCCAAGGCTACAATCGAGGTCTTAAGAGTACAAATTAATGGTTGTAAAGAATGAATGAAATAGGAGGAGAAGAATATAATTAAGGGTGGCCAAAAATTCTTGCATGGCACGGTCCGGCGGGTTTTATTAGAAATGGAAGAGATTCGCGTAGCTTTGATAATTAAATAAGGTCTAGTGGTCTTGATTGGGAAAAATTCTATTATATAATAATTATATCATGTCATCAATTTAACATTCTAATAATGCCCTGTCATGGTAAATAGTGAAAATTATTAAATAATTAATAGTTTTATTTAACATAATGTAATTATTAGTTGGTGGTACAGTATCATCCATACAAAGATGATGCCAAAGAACTCATCCTTGATTGGAAGGAAACATTCTACTATAAAACGGTGCTGACACATCACTTATGCAACAACTTAACAATATATTGTCATGCGTGCTAAATAAAAATAATAATTAAATAAATGGTAGTTTTATTTCACAAAACTCTTATATCTTATATAGTTATTAGTAGGTGGTACTATATTACCCATACATACTTGACTAGAAGACGAGTACATTGTTAGGGTACCCAATCATATTACTAAATTATCGGTAAATTATGAGCAAAAATATCCTTAAGTAAATATGTTATTTTTAGTGACAGAATACCGAAAGAATTTTTAGATTTTACCGAGGTAACTTTCCATCAGTAATTGACATTTTACCGTTGAAATTATGGGTTTTACGACTACAATTGTGGATTTTTCCGATGGATAAACTCTCTTAGTAATTATTTTTATTAAATTAACTTTTTATTTATTTCTTACTATTACCGATGGAAATATTAGTTCTACCGACATATATTTTTGTTTCGGTAATTAAATTATTAGTTATTATTATTTTACTATTAATTAGGGGATTTATTAAAAATCCCAAATTGGAGAGGCTCATTTCCATTTAATCTAAGATCAAAATAGAATTTGTATTTAGTGGACTAACATGAAAAAACACAAATATACATAATTAAATAAAGTAATTACAAATTTGCCACTAAAAAAATAAAAATAAAAACATGCTCAGGTTTGAGAGCTAAATTTTGGTGGCTTTTTTTTCCTAACTTTAAACTTAAAATTTAAATATCTCCCAAAATATAAAGTATTTTAAGAAAAAAATTTGCATATTATTAATTTACAAATCATAAGTTTTATAACAAGTATCATTATCTATATGTCTCGACCAAAAAAATGATCAACACTGATCATTATATTTATAAGTTATTAATGATCAATTTTCAAATATTTATATCTTCTTAATCCTGACTCCAAATTATAATTTGTAAAATACTGCATACAGTTAACATTCTTACATACAACTTTCATTAAAGAACATCTCTCAAATTAAGAATTTCACAAGGTCAAAATCAGTCATAAAATCGCTAAGTTGTAATAGTCACACTCACATTCACACATATAATTCAGTCACAATATCAGTCACATACACAATTTTCGGTCATATTTCTCGGTTATAATAATATTTTTTTAGTCACAATATCGGTTACATACATAATACTCAATCATATTTCTCAATTATAATAACAGTTATAAATTCTCAATCATATTTACAATATCATTTTACTTACTAAAAAATATATTTGAATATATTCAACCCTAAAAAAAAATTCATTGTTCACGTGAATAGTGAACTGAGTGTTATAAATAAAAAAAATGTTAGAATGGAGATGGTGGCTTGGTGGTAAAAGGCTTAAGACTTGATTATCATGTCATGGATTTGAGTTTAGAGGATGTATTTTTTTATAAGAGACTGAGACAACCAGAGGTTTTACCTACTCGTTTAAGCCCGGGTCGGGTAGTTTGAAGGTGGGGTTTTCAACGTTTCAAAAAAAACATTATGGATACAAATATGGTTAATATAAGACTATACTTTGGACTGAATATAGAGAAGCTTAGAGAATTATGACTATTTATACAACTCATCATTATGAGTTTGTCCTTATTAGGAAATAGTCAAGGTGGAAATAATTTTTAATAATTGTCCATATTAATTATTAAAAATGTGTTTGTATATGTATATGTTTTATATTTGATTACAAGAAACAAGTTCTAGCTTGGTCATACCCAAATTTTATTTCAAACTTGAGATCTAAGGTTCAAGCAACCAAAATGAATCTATATATAATGGATTCATTTGGGCCCAGGTTGAGCCCATCAGTCGGCGATATTGAGGCCCATTTAATTTACCGATAAATATTTCTTGATAATATTTTTCTGATAAATTTTTTTACGACGGTAATATGATATTTTTTCAGTGAGAGTTTGAAAAAAAAACCTCCTATATATGAGTCTGACATTTTTTTTTTTTTTTTTTTTTTAAATTTTATTTTATCTATGTTGTAACATTCTCAGGGAATATCAGGGCAAACACCTACGTATCCCATCTGTTATTCCAAAAGCTGCTTGATTAGGGATCAGAGAGGTTCTTGTTAGATTATTATATGTAAGTCTTAGTTCATTTTGGAAACATTAATGGCTGATGCAATGCTTTCAAACAAGAAAATGAAGAAATTTTACAACATGCATTCTGTCAATTACTGTAATACAATTCTGTATGGATTTAAATATCAGTAACATTCAGGAAAAAAAGTTTGAATCAATTAAGCCTATTTAACAAATGAAAAACGACACGACTGGACTTGTAGCCTTGTGATAACCCATGCTATTCAAGTTGCCATTGGATTTTTTAGTCCCAAATTTTATTAGGGATAGCTATTTCTCAGTAGGTTCGTGGATATGGACTTTTTAAACTGATATTCGGCACGGAAGATCTATGGGTTGGACTTTAAAATATACTTGACAAATTTTGCGGGCTGTACAATATGTCGGGTTTATGTTAATTGGTAAATTCCATAACAAACTATCTTCAATTGAGTTCTAATGAGTTGTAAAGATCTCGAACCAATTGCATCATTTTTGGGAGTCATTTGATGAACTCAAGTCATGTGAAAGTATCATGTGTAAGCCACATGTGTGAGGATGTTCGTACATCCAACTCAGTGACTCACGTGCGACAACATGTTGAACGTGAAATTCGAATCAATGGCGTGCATCTCACGTATGTGTAGAGAATCAAACGTCTCATACTATTTTGCTATTCTGGAATCGTTTTAAAAATTTATTTCAAGACTTGGAAACTCTAACCTATTTTAAGCCAGACTTAGCCACTTTAACTATTATTGGAAACATAAAATATAAAGCCTCCATAACCTTTGTTTCCTCCTCACCTTAAGACTTCATTAAACTCATGTCTTTTTTTTTTTTTTACTGAGCATCTTCATTGATAATTATTATAACACCAAAAACAAACCAAACCTTAACCTTCAGAGTTTTAAGGTGAAGATTTGATGTTAGAGTTTTGACAACGCGAGTTCATGGATTGGATTCACTCAAAGACTTTAGAAGTTCTGAAAAATGCTCGTTGGTGTGGGCTTGAAGAGATTCTTCAAGTTATTACAATTGAGGTAGATTGTTTCAGTAATGTTTGCCTTATGACGATTCCATCACTGTAAGTATTTCTGATATATTGAACTCGGGTGGTAACCTCTATGGCTATGCCCATAGTGGTTCTCTGCAAAGAGTTTTCTACTCCGTAAGTAAATATATATGATGTTATTTGTTTTCTTTATTGCACTTTAACTTATGCCCTTTACTTATTTCTTAGATTAAGAGTGTGGTTTTTATTAGACTTAAGGTGTATGTTTAAAGTATAGAAACTCTAACTCAAAATTTGTCTTAAATGGAGTAGAATTTTAATTCTACAGTATTACACTTATTCCTTATAAGTGTATAAGGATTTTCACCTTATCGTTTTTCATAATAAAATTAGGACTTGTTGATGAAGTTTATGTATTTCATTATCTGTGGATTTCATCATCATCTACAACATAATTGTTGCTTTAATTTTTCCAAAACCTCCACACTCATGGAATTGAATAGCTCAAGGTTTGCTATCTATCTCCACTCTAGACTCTCTCTTACAACGACTACTCTCTTCAGGTTTCTCTTCCCTAAGCCTATCAGTTCCACGATCACTCTTCTTCAACTTACAAAGTTTCTTGAATTTTTTCACGAACATGGCCATATCAGCATCTGTGAGCGCATCATCCTCATCATCACCAAATGAATCATTGGTAACTTCCTTCACGATTTTCATAGCTATGTTCTTGGGCTTTCTATAACCAAGAAGTTTGCTCTCATACACCTAAAGGTTTCTTACAAGGTCCTCTAATTTTTGGTTATCTAAGTCTTTGCTTTCATCAATGACAGTAATCTTAGGTAAGAACCTGTCAGGTAGGGATTTAAGAATTTTTCTAACTACCCTATTTGTAGGAATAATGTCACCTAAGTTAAAGCTGGAATTACCAATATCATTAATCTCAGCTTAAAATTGGTCAAAAGTTTCATCCTCTTTCATCCTAGCTGTCTCAAACCTAGTAGCAAGCTCTTGGAGTCTATTATTTCTAACAGACAATGTGCCCTAATGTACAGTGTGAATAATGTCCCATGCATTATTGACTATCTCACACATAGATATTCTCCTAAACTTTTTGGAGTAAGGAGCATCATAAATGACATTAATAGCCTTTTTTTTTCATATTGCTAGCGTCAAATTCGTCGCTTATCCAAGTCAGTTTATCTTTAGGGGAAGAGACCCCATCAACGGTGACCATGAAAGGTTTCCACTCATATTTTACCGACATCCACACCCTCTCATCTAAGGATTTGAGGAACACTCTCATACAAACCTTTCAATGAGGATACTCAGTTTCATCAAATAAATGAGGACAATTCAAGGGTTGGTTTATATCAATAGTTAAGGGTCGAGAATTGAGTTCACTCACTGATACCAATTAAAAATTCAATTTTGTCTTAAGGTTCTGACCCTATGCAGAATACTACTCTATCTAAGACAAGTCAAAGGTAAGCAACTATGGTTTGAATCAACAATCACCCTTAATTCTAAGCAGATGTAAAATAAAGCAAGTATCAAGGCAATACAGAGAATCACACAAGAAATGTTATTGATGGAGTGGAAAACTCGTGCGAGTAAAAAACCACTCCGGGTATAAGCTACCACCCCAATCCATTATAATAGAGAAAACTTACCGCAATGGTATAGAACCTATGATGACAACTTCATCGACTCGAATACCTCTAGATTGTAAAAACTTGAAGAACTCCCCGAGCCCGTACCAAGCGGCGTTCTTCAGAACCTCTAAAGTCTCTGATTAGATCAACCTTGTGAATTCGCAATGCTATAACTCTTACTACCAATCTTCCTCCTTTAGAACTCTGAAGGCTTGGGAAATTGGGTAAGGTTGTGTTTTTGTGTTGATGGTTACCAAAGAACAATCTTACTAAAGAAAAGAAGACAATGGAATTAATGAAGTCTTCTAGGTTGATTGTCAATAAGGAAGATACAAAGTATTTGGTGGCTCTCAAAATAGTGTTTCTTCACGTGGGTAAAATGACTAAGTGTTTGTTTAAATAGGTAGGGCAAAGATAGGCTTTCCTTGTGCAAAACTAGTTCAAATACGTCCAAAATAACCCACTTATGTAGGGGCGTTCGAACGCAACGCAAACGCACGTCGTAGATTAGTTTTGATGTGCAATTCAAAACGTTTGTAACATTCTCTTCCAGTGGTCAAATCATGCTTCTTTATATGTACGCGATCGTCTTCGAGTCTATTTTCCAATGATACTGACCTCGTGTCAATCAAAGCTCTAAATCTTTTGGAATGTCTAAAGAGTGAACATCGTTATGATATCTCTATCTATTGTTGTCCAAATACTTGTCTAATTGTTCCGAGATCTTCAATACCCATTATAACTCAATTGAACTTTTTTTTATTATATAAGTTGCCAACACACATGGACTAACACATCTCATGTGGAAAATCAGCCATTGTAAATTGTGCTGAGTGGATATTTTGTTGTTGACGCTCTCTTACTCAGTGCTAACAATCGCAACATGAAGAAGGTGTAGAGTGAAAAAAAAATAGCTATATAATTAACTTAATGGTTGATATTAACTTCTTCTAATGATTACTTTTAATTTTCATTAAAGACAACGAAATTTAATATAGGTGGACATGATTTTCCATAATTGAATTCGATCCTTCTCATGTATGAAAGGAAAATAGATTATAAAAAATACGAAAAGGGAAAATGATCTCACTATTTACTCTTATAAAATATCAACCAAAAAAGGAATAATTATTCTCTTACACATCCTTCATTCATTTTTTTTTTTTTTTTTTATTAAAATTACTAATCAAGCACAACCTTAGAACAGCTAATTACTATGATATTGTGGGAGATAAATTTTGCATGATGCAAACGGATGAGAATAGATCCAAAAACTGGATTTTGCATAATCATACAAATTAAAAAAATATAATGGACCTAAAACTGATGTTAGGTAAAGTGTGATTTTGGACCACCAATAACTGAGGATGGTAATTGGAAAAGTCCTTCTAAATCAAGTTTCATCGTATGATTTGAGATGAAAAAAATTATCTTTAATTCCGGATAGATTTTTCGTCCTAAATCCTAATAGATTTTTTAAATTGAGACAAAAATTATATTGAATCCCAACAAATTTTTTTTTTTTTTGAAATAATTTTTCGTCACGAATTTTTTACCGAATTATACAAAATCCCAAATTTCAATAAAGAGTCGAGATATTCTTCCAACTACCCATGATCCTCTCCATGTCACCAAAATGGAACCATCGCCACTCCATTTCCTTTCATGTTAACTCCAGTTTTAGACATCACATATTCACATTTACATATTAGGAGGCAAGTCTAAGATTTAGTTTCAAATTCCACATTAGATTCGAGAATTATGTAGGATGGACACTCTTTTTAAAATACAAATTTAAGATAAACCACAGTAATTATAGCTAAATCGTAATAACAATTTATAATGTAAATGTTTTTTTTTTAAGTTTATGAAGTTAGACCTATATGTTTTTTAAAAATATTTTGTTGCAAATTTAATGAATTAATAATTTATTACATCTTCTCAACTCTCAAGTTAGAATAGGCTAAAAAATATTACTTAATCGAGATCAATAATTTATTCAGTATTAATTTATTGAGGTTAATTTATAATGTAAATGTTTTTTGAGATATCCGTTAACAAAAGAAATAGAAACTTTATTAATTAATTAACAACCAAAACATGCTTAATAATATTTTACAGTCATTAACAAAGCTTAGTTCCATTTCCATATTGCAACAACAAAACAAATTAAACCCTAGCTAAATTGTAAGCAAAAGGCTAGGCAACGACCGGCGAGCAAGATCCCTAGGCTGGCTCTTCCACAAAGTGTTCCTCTCATGCCTAATCTCCCAACGTTGTGGCCTCAAATCTTTGACAGTGAGCCACGTGTTAAAATACTCTCTAAATTGAGTGATCAAGCCATCTTTCAAAGTCCATACATGTACCCAATAAGCCGGAGCTCCTTCCCAGCCCTCAGCAATCACACAATCACCAACAAACTCAACGCTGCGCGGCTCGAAGTTGAAAGTTGCTTTGCTTGATTCTCCTGTTAGCAGCCTCACCATGTGCTGGCATTTTGGTGGCCCATGGAACCAATACTCCAAGTCACTAGCCAAGTATTTGGCCACGGTCTCCATTTCACCATTAGCCAATGCTTTGTATAAAGCTTTCACAATAGCTTCTTGGGTTTGTGCCATTGAAGTTTCAATGTTTTTGTTCTTGTTGGTGGCTTCCATTTTATGATATATATTTATCAAAAATTGCTGCTACCACTTAAAAGAAAATGATGCTAAAGTTTGATTTTGGATAGCTTGATTATTTTTAGTTCATTGAGCTGTCCTTTTATAGAAGAAACTTCATATAGGAAAGTCGCCAAGTCGGGATTGGTTTGCTCCACAAAAAAATTGATGAATTTAATGCTAAATAATTGTGTCTTTTAAATGGATTTTTATAGGGGCAAAACGATGGACTTGGTAGTTGGCACCAGTATCGCATGGATACAAAAGGGAAAACTACAAGAACCACCCCTACTGTTTCTAAAATTACTCCATTTCTATACTAATGTTTCAAAATGCCTCAAAACCCCCCACTATTATAATTACTCCGTTAAATGTTAAGATTTTGGTTTTCGCTGGTTTTACTATTTTACCTACGAAACATCATTCAAGCAAGCTTAGTTGTGATGATTCGGCCTAACTAATTAGTTATTGTTCACTTTGCAAGTCTGTCAATTCAATGACTTGCCCCGACTAATTAATCAATTACTGTCCATTTTGAAAGCCTAACAGCCCAAGGGCTCAACCCATCATTCTTATATTTTTGTTCGAGATACCAAAGTGCCCCAACTCTAAATCTTTGACTCTTCAAGATTTTATTCTTTGTATAAGTTCAGCTCATCATTCTTACATTTTTATTCGAGATATCAAGGTGCCCCAACTCCAAATCTTTAATCCTTTAAGATTTTATTTTTATATGAGTTTAAGCTCATACAAAACGTCTCCAATTAATTGAATGGATTCAATACTTATATGCATATTCTAACATCATTCTCAAACGTTGTGGGATATTATATATTAGCTCCCCGAGACACCGTCACTGCCCAAGCAACTCTTCAAGCTCTTTTCCTTCTACATACAATTCATGCCTCACCGTCCCAGCATCAAAATCAAATAGCTCGCTATCAATTCATTATCTTTTTGACAGTAAACACAAGTAATTGATTCCCCATTTCAAATTGATACCCACATGGGAAACAGAATTTGGTTTGATTTCTCCTGCTTCCTTACATCTACCTGATTTGACCTCGATTCTCTTGATATGTCTTTTGTTAGTTTATCATTGTATCGCTTGTAAAATACGTTTTTGCCCTCCTAACAGTGAATTGAGATGCTAGCGTCCTTAGACCATGTTTGGATTGATGGAAGTAAATGAAATATAACTTAAAATATTTAATTTTTTTTATTTTATTTAAAATTTATTGTTTGAATTGATGGAAGGTGATGAAATGGGGTGGAAGGTCCCCAAGGGGCGTGGATTGGTGGTGTATGGCTCAGGATCTCACCTTAAGGTCCTGGGTTTGAATCCAAGGAGTGTGTTTTTGTAAGAGTCTGGGACAGCCGGGGGTTTTACCAACTCCACTTAAGCCCGAAATGAGTGATTTGGCGGTGGGGTTTCCAACGATTCAAAAAAAAAGAAAGAAAGAAATGGGTTGGAAGGAGATTTAAAGAGAATGTAATAAAAAGAAGAATTGAACCACTGAAAATGAGCTGTCTAAATTGACGGTTTGGGATAGAAAGTAATTTTAAAAAAATAACATTATATGTGAAGATAAATTTACCCATTGAAGAAATAACATTAATTTTGTTTTTTTTTTTTTAACTTTTAGAATCTAAAAGTACACAATTATCTTTAAAAACCTATTGTCATTTAGGCTTTGTCTAACATATGGGTATGAGATGAAAAGACAATTTGGTCATTGCTCAAATTTGGCCCATACAGTTTGTCTCATACTCTCTAAGTCAATGAGTCCTTGGCTTGGAGAGTATTCAATGAGTATGTCGTTTAGGGTTTGACTAAAACATGTTATTGAATCGGGACGTTAATGTCGTTTGGACCAAACGAATGGTCATAAGAGAACTAAATGAATATCCAGGATAATCCTCAGTTGACCAAACCTGATGAAGGTAAGAGAGTCTTTGATATTGCATGGACTATATGTAGGTCCAGGATAATCTCCAGTCGGCTAGACCTGAAGCAAGTCCAAGAAAGGGTTTCTATATCGTCTGAACCAGATGAAGACCCAGGTCTTCATCTCGACTTGACAATAGTCTTGGAGTGTCCATGTCGACTGGATCAGATGATGTTCCTAGATAAGCTCCAGTCAATTGGCTCTGAGGAAGGTCCATGTGAGTCTTTTATGTCGTCTAGACCAAATGAAAGTCTAGGTCTTTAACTTGACTCGACAAGAGTCATGAAGTGTCCATGTCGATTGAATCAGATGAAGGTCCATGATAATCTCCAACCAACTGGCTCTGAGGAAGGTCCAAGGGAGTCTTATATGCCGTCTGGACCAAATGAAAGTCTAGAAATTCAACTTGACTCGACAAGAGACATGGGGAATTTTCCCGTCGACTAGACCAAAAGAAGGTTCAGGATAATCTCCAGCCGACTGGTCATGAGAAAAGTATATGAGAGTCTTCTATGTCGTCTGAACTAGATGAAGGTCTAGGTCTTTAACTTGACTCGACAAGATTCATAAGGAATGTTCTCGTCGACTAGACCAGATGAAGGTCTAGAATAATCTACAGCGGAATAAAGGTCCATGGGAGTCTTTTATGTCGCTAGACCAGATGAAGGTTCGGGTCTTCAACTTGACTCGACAAAAGTCATGGGAATGTTCCCGTTGACTGGATAAGATGAAGGTCCAGGATAATCTTCAGCCGACTAGTCCTGAGGAAGGTCCAGGGGAGTCTTCTATGTCGTCTGGACCAGATGAAGGTCCAGGTCTTCAACTTGACTTGACTCGACAAGAGTAATTGGAAATTTTCTCATTGATTGAACCAGATAAAGGTACAGGATAATCTTTAGCCGACTGGTCCTGAAGATGGTCCAGGGGAGTCTTCAATGTCGTCCGGACCAGATGAAGGTCCAAGTCGTCTATGTCATCTGGACCAGATGAAGGTCCAGGTCTTCACCCCACTAGACCTAATGAAGGTCCACGAGACTTTGGTCAATTGGATCTGATGAAGGTTTATGAGGGTCTTTACCCTACTAGATCTGATGAAGGTCAATGAGACTTCGATTTATGAGGGTCTTCACTCCAGTAGACCTGATGAAGGTCCATGACATTTCGGTCGACTGGACTTGATAAAAGTCTATGAGGGTCTTCACTCTACTAGACTTGAAGAAGGTTCATAAGCCTTCGATCGACTGGACCTAATGAAGGTCTATGGGGGTTCACTCCACTAAACCTGATGAAGATCCATAAGACTTCGGTCAGCTGGACTTGATGGAAGTTTATGAAGGTCTTCATCTCACTAGACTTGATGAAGGTCCATGAGATTTCGGTCGACTAGACCTGATAAAGGTCTATGATGGTCTTCACTCCACTAGACCTGATGAAAGTCCATAAGCCTACGGTCGATTGGACCTGATGAAGATCCATAAGACTTCGATCAAATGGACATGATGAAACTCTATGAAGTTCTTCATCCCACTAGATCTGATGAAGTTCCATGACAATTCAGTTAACTGGACCTAATGAAAGTCTATGAGGGTCTACACTCTACTAGACCTGATGAAGGTCCAATAGAGTCTTCGGTCTATAAGGATCTTCACTCCACTAAACCCGATGAAGGTTCATAAGCCTTCGGTCGACTGAACCTGATGAAAATCAATGGAGGTCTTCACTCCACTAGACCTAATAAAGGTCCATAAGACTTCGTTCGAATGGACTCGATGAAGGTCTATGAGGGTCTTCACTCCAATAGACTCGGTGAAGGTCTATGAGACTTCGGTCTACTGGACCTGATGAAGGTCCATGAGGGTCTTCACTCCACTAGACCTTATGAAGGTCTATAAGACTTCGGTTGACTGGACTCGATGAAGGTCCATGAGGATATTCACTCCATTAGACTTGATGAAGGACTTCTTATGTAGTCTGGAGTTGATGGAAATCCATACATGTCATATGGAGAATATGACCATCCTCTCTTGTCGTCTGGAAGAGATGACAATCATTCCATATAGTCGGGAGTAGGTGACATTTCATCCATATTGTTTGGAGAAGATGACAATCCTTTCATATCGTCTGGAGAAAATGATAATATTTTCATGTCGTTTGGAGGATATGACAATTCATTCATATCGTTTGGAGAAGATGACTATCCTCTCATGTCGTTTGGAAGAGATGACAATCCTTCCATATAGTCTAGAGTGTATGCATTCCATTTTTATCGTCTGAAGAAGAAGACAATCTTTTCATGTCGTTTAGAGGAGATGATTATCCTTTCACGTCATTTGGAGGAAATGACAATCCTTCCATGTCGTCTGAAGAAGGTGACAATCTTTCCATGTCACCTGGAGAAGATGATAATCTTTCCATGTCATCTGGAGAAGATGATAATATTTATATTTGGGAGTCTTGGCCTGTTTGGTGACGTTCTGTTCTAGACCCTGTAAGACAAGGGTCGATGACCAAAATCTCGATTAAAAGTGTGGTGCTCCCTCATTTGATGAGCTCTTCTGTTTACTAGCTGTGGAGTTTTGCCAATGAATTCTTTTGGTCGCTTGGGAGGATTTAAGGTTCTCTCATTGTGATGGCTAGATGAACTTTCCCTCTTATTGTTTCTCTTATCTTCCTCCCATCTAATCTCTATTTGAGCTCAGGTCATGGCCTGATCCATAGTGTAGCATCAAAACTTTTTTAGTTTCTTATAAAGCCCATTGTCCGCGAATAGACCATTTCCGAAGGCTTCAATAGCAGTTGGCTAGTGGAGATCCGGTATAGATATTCTCTCCTTATTGAAACGAGCCACGTAGCTTCGTAGAGGTTCTACCTTTCGCTGCTGGATCGCATTGAGGTCTCATATAGTCTTCTCAAGCTTACAAGAGTTCGCAAAGTGCTCAACGAACTTGTCCATCAGTTCTTGATATGACCTTATGGACCGGTAAGGGAGGTTGATGAACCAAGTAAGGGCTGAGCCTGCTAATGTCTCTAAAAATCCTCTACACATTCCAGCCTCTAATTGGTGTGGATCTAGGGCCATGGACATCATCTTGTACTTGTAGTGGACAACATGGTCGTCTGGGTCCGTGGATCTATCATATAGCCTCATGTCTGGGAGGCTGAACTTCCGAGGGAGTTCAATGGAAGTATGATTTCTAGGAAATGAGTGTCTGAGATTGTCTCGACCCGACTTTTCCTTACTGGTAGTCTGACACCAGGTAGGCTGGAGAGAATTGCTTTTTTAAACTCCTACATCTTCTTGCGTATGGTGGAGGCGACTAGTCACACTTGTTCGACAAGTGAGGTATGGTGACCTGTATGATGACTTTGGGGTGGTTTTTTGATGGCGGATCATCACTAGCTACGTCATTGAATGCCCCCAAGAGGTTAGTTTGAATAATGGGGTTGTTGGGACGATCCAGGATTTCGCGGCTAAGAGATTGAAACAATCTGCTCCAACAGCTTCTTAATGCTTGTGTTTGTGCTTCGTATGGCTAGATTTTCCTCCTTCATTGCTCGTAACCTTTCTTGAAAAGCGGCCAACTGTGCGACCATGGGGTTTGGTGTTTGTTTGCTGCAAGAATGCATGTGAATATGTGTGTTGTAAGGATCGTAGACTGAGAGATCTTTACTTGCTATGAATCATCGGGGCCCCAAAGTGGGCGCCAAATTATAGATACTGGATTTTACCATCGGTCCACAATCGAGATTTGTATGATGAGGCACTAGCGATCATGCAAAACAAAGGTAAAGTAAGCTGGGAGTTTCTATCCACCGTCGTTGTAGGCACTCTGATGCTCAAATCAGTTACTCATATGAGCAGTAAATAAGGGAAGAACAAGGTTCGATGTTACCTTGACCAACGTAGACTATCGTGAGGGCGGTAGGTAAGTATTTAAAGGATGATATGCTTTGAGAGCTCTCGTTTGAATGTCAAAGCTTGAATGAATGTAACTATGAGTTCTACATCTTTTATAGGCTAAAGAGTAGCTTTCTAATTGGATTCAGTATCATATTTATGATGGTGGGTCCCATTAATATGTTTGAAATCTAGCTTTCGGTGCTAAGACATCTAATCACGTGGAGGATAATTAATTACAAAGAGACTTCTTTGTAGAAGATTTGTTGGAAAGTCAATGGGTTGCCTTGTGGGATTTGTCTGATATATGGGCCTGAGAAGAAAAGACGTTTGGGTCCTTGGCCCAACCTTGGCCCATACATTGGGTATGCTGTTTGAAGGATGAATTGGCTACCTTCTTGTCAATTGGGCTTTGTCTAATATATAAGTATGAGATGAAAAGACAATTTGGTCATTGACCCAAATTTTGCCCGTACATGAATCAAATCAAAATGTGATAGATTTGTATTCGTTTCGTTTACTAAATGTATCCTAATTTGATTCGTTTAATAAAAAAAATATTCATTTAGTCATGATATTATTAAATGACATAAATTACTGTAATTTATTTACATTAATTATTTATAAACGTGTATGTATGAAATATACAATTAATGGATTTATTAAAAATAACCCAGTAATATAGGCAATATTATTTTTATGTGGTACTTAGCAACAACTTCTCAAACTTAATTAAAATAAAAAATAAAAACTGTAAAAATTGAAAGCAGTTAATAAATTTTAAATGAATAAACGAATTGGTGAGTTCAAATTTGTATTTGATTCATATAATAAACAAATCGAATTGATTGATTCATTTACTAAACAAATCAATTTTTCCAAATTCGTATCATCTTAAATGCGATTAAAATCGAATGATTAAATGAATCACTATCCAGATTGTCACCCCTACCTATTGCGTGATTGACTTGATTGAACTTTAAGTTACATCCAATAAAAATACTATTTTATAATACTTAAGAAAAATTATCCAGAATTAACAGTAAATACGTTTTAAGTAATTCTAAAAAATACGTGAATTAACCGTGTAATTAACTCAACCCTAAGTACTAAAAGAGAAATTACTTTGAGCCAATAGATACTCTGGTGGTTAGGGTATGTAATTTTTCTTGTCATGTCTCATCCCAACGGGATCCTATCTCGTTTGAGACAAGATTTAGGACATATTATTTGTCCCAATTTGAAAACGAGATGGAATATGACAAAAAAAAGGAATCAAAATTTTTAGCGAGATAAGACCGGGACTAGGCAGTTTGATCGGAAATCAATAGAAACTTACTGCAATGGCGATTTAAGTGATTTGTGATTAAAAGGAAATAATCGAAGATTAATAAGAAATTAATCGGGAAAGGTAAAGTCAATGTTTTGCATGGTTGAAAAAATAAACTCTCTCTCAAAATTATCCAAAAATTAATGATTAAAGATTATTAAACAATTTAAGAACTTTATTATCTCGATAATATTTAGTTTAAATTAAAGCATACTTTTATTTGTGTAATCATTTAAAATATAATCCTTATATTTATTTTATATATAATCGTTTTAAAAAGTGAAATCAGATGATTTGTGGGAAATCGTAAGTTGGAAATCGGTCGATTAATCGGTCAAAATCGCCCGTATATCGATACCAATTTAAATAGGCTAAATTGACGATTCAAATAGTGATTTATAATTAATTAGCTATTAATCAACAATTAAATAATTTAGGATTAATAATTGACAAATCTTTATCACATCTCGTCTCATTGCCAACCCTATTGATGGCTATCTCAAACTAAGAAAGCTAGAAAAAGAAGACTAAATTCGAAATTATGTAAAATGATTTGTAAATTGATTGGTTTGTTTAATATCTTTGACTTACGTAAAAAAATTGGATTTTAAAACGGCCCAAAACAACAAAGATGACATTATAGGCCATTTTTTAATCATCCATTTATGGAATAATGTGTTAGGGTTGGTGCTCGAAGTGCCAATCCGGATCGTATTTATGTCCGATTCATGAATACGAACAATTCCTATATCCATAATATTACTTACTTAATGGTTGCACCTCTTGTTTTTTTATATACGTATTCGATCTAATTAAGATTATATTGAAACTAAATATGATTTAGTGATAAATATATATTAGACAAATACCTCAGGATTTACAACGTAGTGCGCAGTTATAACGTAATTTGTAATTGACATTGGGAAGCGTCACTATAAGTTGTATATTCTTAAATAAAGTTCATGGTCAGGATTTACTGACACAGGTCGGTTAGTAAAATCCGCTGAGACCAGCACATGTCGTATATCGAGACTTGGTTCGATGATTTATCCCAATGAACCATGAGTCTCGGGAGACTCGTATAGACGTGTAGGTGTTTATTTGATACACACTGAACGACTCACCGAAGATTTCCTAGATGGTACACCAACGTCAATAGGAATATTATCGAGTCGAGTAGCATAGTGGTCCTTCGACTTGAGATACTATTATGGATATATGAGACATCCTCCACACTTTGATGGCAGTCACGTCACTGATCTATTTAGATCAGACCTCCGCATATTCGTTCGGTATTTTATGCCATTTTACGGAAAAATATTGTTCGTAAAAGTTTCGTAGTGTTTCTAACTTATTTATGTCGTTATTTGTATCAAATAAATATGTTTAGGTGAAATATGCATGAATTATTCGTATTGGATATTGAATAATTTATTCGGTAAGTTTAAAAGTTTTTAAAGTTACGATTTTGCCCGAACCGAGCTTCCGCTGCGCCTGCGCTAAAACCCCAACATAATGATCGCGATTTTCACACGTTACTCAAGCGCACGTATCATTCAAATAATATAAAAAATATCGATCATCGAGAACTTATCACCTAGTTTACTAATTATTATCACAAACTACCTACGGGTATCTAATTGAAGTTAAATATGACTTTGAATTGAATTTAAACTAAAGCTAAAGAAAATACAGAAAACTATGAAAATTCTAAAGGCAATCAATGAGAAGAAGACATGCAGGGCTGTAAATTCACCCAATATTATTCTGTAGGTGAATTGGTTTTATTATACTTGTGTAATACATTAACTTATTAACCTCGAATACTAAGATATTCACAAGCCTCTTTCGATGGTCATGTGAAAATATTTAGAGTAAATTAATTAACTATATTTCTATGTCAACTAATTTATGTCAAATTCATTAAGATTGGGTTCCAATTATGCCTACACACGCCCTACAGGTATATTTTTATCCTATAAAGAAATACCTAAAAATAGATCGTGTGGTACTAAATCTAAGGTTAAACCTAAAATTCATTTGTCAAGTTCAATTGAGTTTACCAAATCAATCTTATTCGTGATCAAGAAACAAAAAGAATTAAGAACAAGATTCAATAAATAAGCCAAAGTATCACACATAATATAAGAAAAGTCAATTTTTAAACTCAAAATATTGGGTTCCATCACAACCCCAGATTAAAGGTTTAGTAACCACATATGCTCAAAAACTCTAAATAGATATACAATAATAAACAAAACATTATGGAAGTAAAGGAAAGAGTAAACTATGTCTAGATCGGTAGTCTTTCGCTCCCTTCTATTAAGCTTATGTGTTATGCTATCTTGATATGCTTCCTCTTCTCTCAAAAATATTTTTGGAGGCTTCAACATATGTTATGAGACTCCCACTAAGTTTTGTGATGAGTTATTGCTTTTATAGGAGGTCTCAAGAGTGTTTTGATGAGCGGATAATATATCAATATTTACAGCCCATTTTACCTAATATTTTATTTAGTTTCTCGGGTTTGATGAATGTTTTGATGTGTTTTGATATGTTTTACAGATAAATAAAGTATCGGGACTTAATGGAATCAATTCGGGGCTAAAACGATGAAATTCGAAGGAAAAAGGGTCAAAAACGGAATTTTACTATACGTGTCACGAAGTACAGTTTCAGAAATTCCAATTTTGCGCAACTGTCGTATTTTGGGCATAAAATTTTACTCCGATATCGAATTGAGGTGATTCAAGTTGAATATTAAAGAAGACTCAAAGATCTACAACTTTGAAGAAAAAAATAATTTCGAATTCTGAAGGTTTCATGACCGAAATGGATGAACAGTCCGAAATTGTGTTATGTTTAATTACTAAAGTCATTTTCAAAAATATAAAAATTTGTCAAACTTCCACCAAACATGCAAGAGTGTTTTGTGTCATGTTTGGTGCCTTGTTTGGTGTCGTGTTTGGTGGAGCAATTGGTCCAGAAATTGGTGGAAGTCTTTAGATTTTCCTATAAATACCAAGCCATTTCATTTGTAATGCTCATGCTTTCCTTAGGTTTTTGTAAGGAATTTAAGGATTGCATCTTGTTTGTATTTATTTTTCAGTATTTAATTTATGTATTTTTATTTTCAGCAATAGTAGTAGTTTCTTTTCTTTTCTTTTCTTTTATGTTTAGTAGTTAGATTTCTGCTGGGGGAAGGGTGAAGCTTTTATTATTTTAATTTAGATTAATTTCCCTTAATTATAATATGAAAATTATAATTCAAACTAAAAGGTTATATCGCCTTAATGACTGGTTTTATTTATTTGACATAATGTGACACCGCCTTAATGGCCGGTCTTTAAGTGACAGATAATTACCGCCTATATGACTGGTTTATGGACAAATGATAATACCGCCTTTATGGCTGGTTGGACTTAATTGGAAATCTGAATTAATGAGGTTACCACCTATATGGTCAGTTGGTAATATCACTGATAAATTCCATATTATAATAAAAGAGATTTCTAAATTAGAAGTAGTAAGGGTGGATCCCATAACCCCCAGTATTTTATTTTTATTCTAGGGAAGTGATGAAACACAATATTAACATGCTTAATAATTGATTTAATTATATTATGGGTAATTCTTTAGTTTGTTTCTTAAGTCTTAAGCTTAATGCTTCTTTTTAACTGGCCATTGATAAGATTGATTTTGTAAACTTAAAATAAACTTGACGAAGGAATTTTAGGTTTCAGCCTTAGACTTAATATCCCACGATCTTCCTTGAGGATAAATAACCCTTTAATATATTTCATTACAGGATAGACATATACCTGTTGGGCGAGGGTAGCCACTATTGGAACTTGAACTTAATGAATTCAGGCAACTTGATTAACATAGACATATGATTAATTGGGTTATTTGGGTGTTTGCATCTGACCATCGACAAATGCTTTTGCATATCTTCGTGTTCCAGGTTAGCAAACTAATTTATTACACATATATAAGAGAATCAATTCATCATTAGAATAATATTATGTAGAGTCACGACCCTAGATATTTATATCTTTTGTTATTTTCCTTAGTATTTTATTTTGTGTTTTTATTTATTTATTTGTTCAGCAAATCCACATTCAACCAACCAAAAACGATCATTCTCTTCTCCCTCAATTAAATACCTGTAAATAAATAGTATCAATAATTAATAACAATAGTAGGAATTAAGTCCTCGTGGGATCAATATTTTTATACTACTTGAACGATACATGCGCTTGCGTTATACGTGTGTGATTACGCCGGTAATGTTTCCTGATCAAAAAATCGATTTATTAACGAATCTGGAAAATGCGTCCATGTCGCGAAGGTCGTGGACGCTCATCGCGACGCTATCTGATTTCGTCAGCGCATCACGACGCGCCAGCCACGGTTTCTCTCTGCCAAGTTTTCTTCATACGTGCGTCTCGACGCACGATCCAACATCAGGATGCATGTTCTGACTCCGAATTTACCCTAATTTGCTCTGTATTTTTCTATTTTCATCCCTAATTGATTCTGTTGAGTCTCGATATAAATTTTAACCTGTAAAAAAAATCAGAAACATATCAAAGCACTCATAAAACTCGTGATAACTTCCAAAATATTAAGCTAGAGGGGTAGGAAAATATATGCATATTGGTCGCTCATCACACCCTCAAACTTAACATTTTGCTCGTCCTCGAGCAAAACAAAAGGAAATAAAATTAAAATTAAAATAAACGAACTAAAAATTAATTACCTTAAGCCAGTTTCGTAGGAATCACGATTGCATTGAGCGTATGCAACAGAGACGACACTCATAAATGTCATTTAAAAAACACATGCAAGCACACAAAAAATGCAAAATAAAAAATAAAACTTAAAACAGTCCTGGGAGTTACACATAATATTGTCATCAGAGAATGCCCAGTAACGAAACCTAAGAACCTTCAAAGTACCCAACACAATTCAAATCCAAGTTCTTGAATAAATTATCTAAATCAGACTCGTAGTGTGTGTAAAGGTTCAGTTACAGTTCAAATCATAGGTAAGTGAACTCAGTGATTTCATTTCAAAAATTTACATTTGATAGGTCAAACCAACCTAGATATCTCAAAAGTATTTGTGTATGCCTTTCTTTGCTCAGTATGGCATGATTTTGTTTTTTTTTTTCAACACACCTACCTTTTAAGGTAACATGTCTTCTCATGGTGGTCCTAACACTCGTCCACGGGTAGCTTCACGCTTATCGGTTATAGATGGTTTAATTTTTTTTCCTTTTTTTTCTCTTTTTTTTTCACCCGTTCTTTTTTTTTTTCCACTATACCACACCTCATAACAGTAGCAAACCACGATAGATAACTAAGCAAACATTCATTCGTCGTCAAGTAATTTTTTTCGACTACTCACTTTGTCAACTACCCAAACTCTTACTACTAGAAACCTACTTTTAAGTGCATACGAGCCTAACCTAGATAACCTACTCAAGACATCGGATAAAAGTCAATTGGACACTTATCGTTTCTAAGACTTCACACTAAGACAAACAATCTCATCATTCGGACTATGTTTCACTACCTAAGACTTAATTTTTTTTTAATTTTTAGATTTTTAAGAATTACAATAGCAGGACTAACTAACACAACACATGCACACACCCCCAAACTTAAAATTTATATTGTCATCAATTTAAAATAAATGTAAAGAATTAGAGTGAGGAACAACACTACCGTAATTGGGGTGTAACATTCTCCTTCGCCTTTAGGTTTCGCGTAATGACACGTAGTTTTATGCGTTGTGACGTCTAATATCACCAATTGTCTATCTCGATTTTGTACTGCTTTGCGTCGTAATGCCCCGAGTAAAGGCGCAATGCACGCCTGGTTTAGCTTCTGGTCAAACTTTGGATGCTCGAACTGGTTGGGTTATGCCGGTATCTATATAATTACACATGCAACATTGTTAAACACACAAATAGCACAAAAAAATTAATAAATAAAAATTAATAAAATAAATAAAATAAAGTCAATAAACTAAAAATAAACGCGTGGGTTACCTCACCGCTAGAGCTAGGTTTAACGTCTCCATCCAGGTGTAACCACCCAATTAGTCATGATGGTTCCCTAGTATGCTTAGTTTTCTAAGATAGGACCGCCCAATGCTCACTCATATGCTGCTTATGGGATGGCAAGAACTGAGCGTCTTACTGCGGTGTTCTGTCTATGTAATGTCCTTCAAGATCTGTCAACGGCTCAGCGGATGTCTCCATCCACTGATCAATTTTCACAGAAAGTGGCGGGTCATAAACATAAATATGAACCCCTTTAGTTCTTTTATCTGCACTAAGTGTCTTCGGTGGGCTCGTCTCAGTGCTATCATTATTGTGACCCATGTTGACCGTTTCTGTTTCTGCATCTCCAATACTATCTATCCAGTGGCATTCTTCATCATTTTGTGGGCATGGGATGGCTTTGAAGACATGAAATGTCACATCTTGATCTTGCACTCTTATGGTCAGCTCACCTTTCGGCACGTCAATCAGTGTTATGTCTGTTGTTAAGAAAGGTCGTCCAAGGATGATGGGGACTTAATTATCTTCCTTCATATCTAAAAATATGAAGTCCGTTGGGAAGATAAACTTGTCCATTTTTACCAACACATCCTCTATTTTTCCTCACGGGTAGATGATGGATCTATCTACTAGCTACAACAAAAATGTGGTTGGTCTCACCTCTCCCAAACTTAATTTCTTATAGATAGACAACGGCATGAGGATGATGCTCGCACCCAAATCACATAGAGATTTCCAAAAATAACAGTTGCCAATGTTACATGGTATGGTAAAGCTACCAAGATCCTTCAACTTAGGTGGCAGCTTCTTTTGTATGATGAGACTGTATTCCTCTGTGAGGACCACAACTTCAAACTCACCCAACTTCATTTTCTTTGACAGGATGTCCTTCAAAAACTTCACATAGCTGGGCATCTGCTCTAGTGCCTCATCGAAGGAAATGTTGATATCCAATTTCTTGAAGATCTCTAAGAACCTTGAAAACTACTTATCTAGCTTATGCTGCTACAAACGCTGAGAGAATAAAGGGGGTGGATACTCTATAATGCTTGCGTCTTTGGTATTTCCTCCATCTATCCTATTTTCTTTGGTAGGACATGTTTTCTTCTTTGTAGGCTGTCGTATCCCAATGTCCTTATCGATGACAGTCTCATTCTTCAGTGTGATAGCCTTGCACGACTCACTATTTTGGCCCCATGGATTAGGTTCTGTATCACTTGGGAAGACACCCACTGGTATATAGTCCTACCCACTTGCCAATTGTCCCCATTGATTCTCTAGTGTCTTCAAAGAGGCGACTTAGTTATGTACTAAAGCTTCTAATCTGGCGTTGTTCTTAGCATTCTCCACGCTCTGTTATGTGAGAAGCTTGTTGTGATTCATCACTTGCATCAGTAGCTCTTCTATGGGTGGCTTGCTCTCCTGAATGGTCTCTCGATTCTGCTATGGAACATGTGATCTATCATGTGGTCCTACCCCTTGATTACTTTTCCATCCAAAATTATGGTGATCTTTCCATCGAGGGTTGTAGCTGTTTGAATAAGGGTTGTGGTCTGGCCTGTTGAAGTTGCTAACATATTTTACAAACTCGCAATATTGAGTGTATGACTCATCATTATGTCCTTCATATATCCTCACTTGCGGCATCTACACTGTTGTAAATTCCTCAAATTCATTAAATATGATATGTATATGTATTTATATATATTTGGAATTCCCAGGGGTGTATGGGAGGTTACAATCCTTGGAGGGTTGCAACCCACCCCAAGGGGTGCCCTATTGGCACCCCTCCATGCCTTATATAAGAAGGCTTTTATTCCAAATGAAAATACAGAAAATATACAATTAATATCCAAGAATGGAAAAGGCATTGTGTTTTGTTTTCTTTGTTTTGAGAGAGAGATCCACCATTTGGATCCAAGTTCATACACTTGTTAAGGAGTGCTCCTTGAACAAGAAGAATCCAAGTAATCCTGGGAGAACGTTGGCAAAACGAATCCGTAAAGCACCCGTGACGGAGCCAATAAGTTCTTAAGGACAGAGATCATCTCGACTTGGACAATTCTGTGATCTCCATTTTCTGGTTTGTTTTAATGGTTTTCTGGTTTTAGGGTTTCATGCATCTAGATCTACTTTTGTTGTTTTGATCTGTTTGATTGCAAGTTATATTACTGTTTAATGACACATATTATACAACAATCTTAAGAACTTATTGCTTTAATGTTATTAGATAGTAATTCGCATGTTAGGGTTTGAATATTTTCTGGAAAATACGAACTGTGCATGAAAAACCCGTAGGGCGTTCGAACGCCCGACGCACGCGAAGGCTAAATATTTGAACTTTCGTTAGAACGTTCGAACGCGTCTTCAAACGCAACTCGAACGCAAGCCTTCTGCCTTAGAACGTTCGAACGCGTCCTAAACGCTACTCGAACGTAAACTCTCTGGAATCGTTCCGTTCGAACGCGTTCACGAACGCTATACGAACGTGAACTCTCTGGAATCACACCGTTCGAACGCGTTATCAAACGCAACACGAACGCACACACACTGGACAGTCTCGTTCGAACGTAGATACGAACGTGACACTAACGACTTTGTCCTGTAAGTATAATAAACTGCAAACTTTAATTAATATTAACTTGGTTAGTCATATACTGTAAATACATTAATCTTGGTAGTATAGATTTAAGTTATTATTAAGTTGTTCAATTATCACAAGCATACAACATAGTGATAAAGTTGAATTTGATTGGTTGTTGCATAATTGGTTGAGAATTTAAAGTGTAATAATACACAAGTAATTCCATCCAATCTTGATTGACATTTATATATCTACACTTATCGTATTAATTGTGCTATTGGAAAATTGAGATATTGAGATTGAATTGCTAAGAGGTTCTATTGAGAAAGTAGTTAAAGGATATTCCTTTATTTACTTTTCATAAGAATTCTTGGTTGGAAATTCAAGGACTTGTGTGTATTGGTATTACTGTCCAATATAACAACAAGTGGATATTTGGTATATCACTTGAGACAAGATCATTTGTTGGTCGTTGAACAATTTGTCTTTTGAAGACATAGTGAACTCTGTTTGTTTCCAGTTATACATGATTAGCGGAAACATCACAGTACCGGTCTCTCATGGAGAAAAACCGGAGAAGTTTGGTAGGGCAAACTTCAAACAGTGGCAGAACAAAATGCTGTTCTACCTGACAACTCTCCAGTTGGCTAAATCTCTCAAAGATCCTCCGGGTCCTGTGGAGGTGAATCTGAATTGGCCGAGGAAGAGCGAGAACAGACTTGGATGTCTGGAGACTTCTTATGCAAGAACTACATTTTGGGTGGTCTTGACAATACCCTGTACAATGTGTACCAAGGCATGACTTCTGCGAAGGTTCTCTGGGAATCTCTCGAGAAGAAGTACAAAACCGAAGATGCCGGACAAAAGAAATTTGTCGTGGTAGGGTTCCTTGGACTACAAGATGGCAGTTTCAAGGACGGTGATGTCTCAGTTGGGTGAACAACAATAGATCATTCATGAAATATTGGATGAAGGGATGAAACTATGTGAGACGTTTCAAGTTGCCACTATAATTGAAGAGTTGCCTCCATCATGGAAGGATTTCAGGAGCTATCTGTAACACAGAAAGAAGCAGATGAGCCTTGAAGACCTTGGAGTTCGATTAAGAATCGAACAGGACAACATGATGTCCAGAAAGGCCAGCTACAAGACTATGGAGTCTAAGGCCAACATCTTTTATGATGTAAATGGTAGTAAGAAAAGAAAGAACAGTGAAGCTGATTCTTCCCAAGCGAACAAGAAGTTCAATGGGAAGTGCTACAACTGTGAAAAAAGAGCGGTCATATGACAAAGGACTGCAGAAACAAGATATCTCAGGACAATGGCAGGATATATGAGGCTTATGTCACTGAAGATGAGCAGTTAACTGATGAGATTTCAGAAATGAATCTCTCAACAGTGGTAACTGAGGCCAACTTGGTTGGGAATCCGAGAGAATGATGGGTAGACTCTGGGGCTACTCGTCATATCTGTGCTGATAGCAAGATGTTTTTCCTCGTATCAGAAAGGTCGATGGCGGCGATCATCTGACAATGGGAAACTCATCTACCTTAGAGTGGTTGGACAAGGCACAGTAGTTCTGAAAATGATATCCGGAACGGAGCTTACATATAATAATGTTTGCATGTTCCAGATATTCGGAAGAACTCGGTCTCGGGTTTGTATTTGTTTCTGACAAGATTGTATTGACAGAAAATGATGTCTATGTAGGAAAATGATACCTCGCTGAGGGTCTTTTCAATGACTGTCAATTGTGCTATTAATAAAGCTGAAACTTCTGCTTATATTATTGAATCACAAAATGTATGGCATGGGAGGTTAGGACATGTTAATTATGCAATACGTACATTAATTAACATGGACCTTATACCTAAATTTGCATTGATAGCCAACATAAATGTGAGGCATGTGTTGAAGCAAAAATACATAGAACATCATAGAACGAAGTTCTGAACCCTTGGAACTTGTACACATTGACGTATGTGACATGAATGTTGTGCAAACAAGAGGCGGTAAAAAGTACTTTGTCACTTTTATCGATGAAAGCACAATATTCAGTTAAGTGTATTTGCTGAGGAGCATAGCTGAAGCTATTGAGAGCTTTATACACTGAGAACGAAGTTGCAAATCAACTTGGCAAGGAAATCAAAATAATCAGGAGTGATAGAAGTGGTGAATACGTTTCATCATTCGGTGAATATTGTTCTGTGCACGGAATTATTCACGAAACCATTGCTCCGTATTCTCCTCAACAAAATGGGATTGCTGAGTGCAAAGACCGAACGTTGAAGGAAATGATGAATGCCATGTTGACTAGTTCTGGTTTACCTCAGAACTTGTGGGGGAAAGCCCTGCTTTCCGCGAACTACGTTCTGAACAAGCTTCCTCACAGAAGATTGGACAAGACACCATATGAGTTGTGGAAAGGTTATGTACCTTCCTACAAATATCTGAAAATGTGGGGGTGTCTTGCCAATTGCCAAGGTGATGGCTCCTAAACCTAAGAAGGTGGAATAGGACCCAAAACTGTTGACTGTATATTCTTGGATTTGCTTGCAACAGTAGTGCGTATCGATTCTTGGTACACAAGTATGAGATTCCTGACATCAATCTGAATGTGATGATTGAGTCAAGGAATGCAATATTTTTGAAGAGACATTTCCTTGTAAGAAAGACAAAGAAGAGAGTCTCTCAAAAAGAGCTGTTGATACTGTCAAGGACAATGATCATGTGACCAAGAGTCAGATCCGATTTTTTGACATATTTGTTAGAAAATGAGCCTCGAAGCTATAAAGAAGCAATGTCTTCTTTGGAGGCACCTCTGTGGAAAGAGGCGATTATCAGTGAGATTGATTCAATCCTACAGAACCATACTTTGGAGTTGGTTGATCTTCCTCCAGGTTGTAAGCCACTGGGCTACAAATGGAAAGATGAAAATGGATGGATCAATAGATAAGTACAAGGCGAGGTTTGTCATAAAAGATTATAGACAGAAAGAATGTCTTGTTTACTTTGACACCTATCCATCAGTGATTCGGTATCACATTAGTAGAATGCTTATAGCCTTAGAAGCTATATTTGGTCTTGAAATACATCAAAATGATGTAAAGACGTCATTCTTGAATGGTGAATTGGATGAAGAGACTTACATGGAACAACCAGAAGGGTTTAACATTCCTGGACAAGAACAGAAGGTGTGCAAACTTGTAAAATCCTTGTACGGATTAAAACAAGCACCTAAACAATGACATGAGAACATTGACAAAGAGATGTTGTCAAGTGGGTTTAAAACCGATGAGTGTGATAAGTGTATATACGCCAAATCAACTCAAGAATGATATGTCATTGTATGTCTCTATGTAGACGATATGCTGATAATTGGTAATAATCATGATTGATTCAGTTTACCAAGAAAGTGTTAACCAGCAAATTTGATATGAAAGATTGGGAGTAGCTAACCTAACTCTTCCTCTATCAAAGAATACTGGGTTAAGTATATCGCGATTAGAGTATTCAAGGATCATCGGAAGTCTGATGTATCTCACGAATTGCACACGAACTGATATCGCTCAAGCTATGAATAGCCTTAGCAGATATACTAGCAATCCAGGACATAACCACTGGAAAAGCCATATAAGTGTTTTGAAGTATAAGAAACTTCAAAATATGGGCTACATTACGAGAGATATCCTGCTGTTCTAGAGGGATACAGCGATGCTGGATATCTGATATAGTGGATTCCAAATCTACGGTTGGATTTGTTTTGCACTTGTAATGCAGCCGTGTCATGGAAATCCTCGAGGCAAACATGTGTTGTCCAGTCTACTATGAAATCAAATTCATAGCATTAGACAAAACAGCGGAAGAAGCAGAATGGCTTAGAAACTTCCTGGAGGATATTCCTAGTTGGGCCAAACCGGTGCCAACGATTAGCATACATTGTGAAAGCCTATCGGCTATTGGGAGAGCCCAAAAACAATGTATAATGGTAAGTCTCGACACATACGTCGGAGACACAATACCATAGGTCAACTGCTCTCAAGTAGCATAATATCGATCGATTATGTTGAGTCAAGGAAACCTAGCGGATCCACTAACTAAAGGTTTACCTCGAGAGAGCAAGTTGAGAAGTCATCGAGGGGAATGGGCTTGAAGCCTATAATCTAAGATTGTCACTGTGGAAACCCAACTAGTTGACTGGAGATCCCAAGATCTAGGTTCAAAAGGGACAACAGAAACTTTGTGCAATTCAAAACGAGCACTGAAGAGTTTCGTACTCTTTCCATTCCGATAATGACGCTGAGTGCTGTCTGTCATTGGTTAGGATAAGCTAAGGCTTTAATTGATCACTATATTAGGAGATGATCCTATAGGGGGGTAAGAAAGAGATTACCATATAGTAATCACCTATTTCAAGTAAGAAGTGAGGCCGCTTCCATGGGAATCTTTAAAGGCGGGTTACCCTAAAGTGCTTGAAGAATCCAGGACCGTTGTTCAGGGCCAAAAATGAACACAACCGTAGAACGGGTAAATGGTCGAATTAAAGCTGTGTGTTGGCAATTGTCTTGGTTTACACCAACGGCAGAACAGTTCAAGACTATGGGTCACTGGTTTGCCAGTAAGTAAATCCGATTGTCACTCACTAGGAAAGGTTCAAGGCGAAAGCTACCTATTTCGATGCAGCTTTAGCTCACGGTATCTCTCTCACGTGCCTAAATGAATATTTGAAGAATTGTGGGGGATTGTTGTAAATTCCTCAAATTCATTAAATATGATATGTATATGTATTTATATATATTTGGAATTCCCAAGGGGTGTATGGGAGGTTACAATCCTTGGAGGGTTGCAACCCACCCCAAGGGGTGCCCTATTGGCACCCCTCCATGCCTTATATAAGAAGGCTTTTATTCCAAATGAAAATACAGAAAATATACAATTAATATCCAAGAATGGAAAAGGCATTGTGTTTTGTTTTCTTTGTTTTGAGAGAGAGATCCACCATTTGGATCCAAGTTCATACACTTGTTAAGGAGTGCTCCTTGAACAAGAAGAATCCAAGTAATCCTGGGAGAACGTTGGCAAAACGAATCCGTAAAGCACCCGTGACGGAGCCAATAAGTTCTTAAGGACAGAGATCATCTCGACTTGGACAATTCTGTGATCTCCATTTTCTGGTTTGTTTTAATGGTTTTCTGGTTTTAGGGTTTCATGCATCTAGATCTACTTTTGTTGTTTTGATCTGTTTGATTGCAAGTTATATTACTGTTTAATGACACATATTATACAACATACACTATTCATGGCCTGCATATTCAGGACCTCAAGGCATTTGTAGATTTGGTCGAGCTTGGCACTCACAGCTGTATTGAGCCCGACCTCATGGACACATGTTACCCATTGGGGAATATTGCTCTCTGTTGGCCATAATGAATTATTGTTAGCCATTTATTCTAATAGATCTCACGTTTGGTTTTCTCATTTTCCCATTAGTGCACCTACATCCACTGTGGATTTCATCATCCCACTAAGCCCATTATAGAAAGTATGTACCTGCAGCCATTTGGCAATCTCGTGATGGGGCACTTCCGTAGCAGCTCATGTTGGACAATTGTGACCATAGCATCACTATTTGTAAAAAAACATTATGGTTTTTGTACAAATTAACTATGTGACAAAGGAAATTACCATTTTATCATTTTGTAATTAGATTACTTGAATATATATAAATGATAAAAGTCCTTATGATTAGTTCCAGATTATAAGATATGAGACAATATCAATCCACTAAAGGTTTAATCATTAAATATCCCTAGTCGTAGTATTATCGATACTGGACATCGATAATGCGGAATAGACTAGTATTACACTTGTGCGCGTTATGGAAGGGTAACGATATAGTTCTCATATATTTGGGTATTGGATACTCATGCAAGTTTAATATGAGGTTCTGTTTACCGATGGTACGGAAACATCTTCGCTCTGGATAGAACCATCAGAATCCCATTGGTAGTATGATTATGTGTCTATGGGAATCCGAATCAGGGTAGGTGTATTTGGTCTTAACCTGAGACTTGCATCGCTAATACTTGCGACAATCAGTACGCTTTGGTTTTGGTCGTCCGAGACTTTAATAGGTTCTGTGTACGCCTCTTCTGGGTTTATTGAGAATCGTAGTGTATTGGGTGTGATGTCAAGATGGAAGTATCACTTCAGTCATATGGAGATGATGATCATGCAGGGATACATAACTGGTACTCTATTATGTTACAACTATCGGGATAATATGACAAGGTCATGATTATCCGATTAAAGAGACTAGTTGCTAGTGATCCGATATATGTTTCGTACGGGGCAGACTTAATTCCAGCCTCAGGTCTAGCATATGACATCTTATACTGGACCGCAATACGCAATACTTGATATACTACACTTGATATATATTATGTATTCCTTAAAAGAATATTTCTGGAGAATTGGGTAGGCACAGTGCTTTGCTAGAAGCCAACCATGTCTTGTAAATCGGTAAGAACGTGGTACCGGGTACGCACGTGTTCGGACAGTCCGACGACCGGATTTACTGCCAACATATCCAGAGATCTCATGGGTCGCTTCCCAAAGATTCACCGATGACGTTTGACTCGAACATAATTAATTTATAATTAATTATGAGAGAGAGAAAATTAATCTAGGATTAATTGCGGCAATAATTTATCTGGGATAAAATTCGATCAGAAGAGAGAAAACAATTAATTTGGAATTAATCGATTAAATAATATATTCGATATATGAAATGAAATTATATTTCATAGCGGAATTAAAATTGGATTTTAATTCGGGCAAACGAATTAATTTAGAATTAATTCGTAAGCGACTTTAATTATGTCGCAATGGCAAATTCGTTAAATCAGAATTAAACGAACCCGAGCCCGAGCGAAGATGCGCGTTGAGATTGTTCGACGTAAATTCAGAATTTACAAGTGGTGGGACCCACTTGACTTACACCACAAGTTTGACTAGTGATGGAAGTTATTATTTGGTTATGTGTAAACTTGGTTTAACTTGTAAAATACTCCAAACAATCTCTACACACTTTGTATTTGTTTATTCATTTTTTTTTGAATGACTAATACCAACTTTGACATTTGGTATTTGGTAATTGAATTTTGGAAATCAATATATACAATACACAAAATAAAACACAACTCTCTCTCTCTCCCTTAGCAAAAGCCGAGAGCTTCCCTCTCCAAAGTAAGAAATTTTGTTGCAATTTTTCTTCATTGCTAGCACACAAAGGAGTCATCCAAGGTGTTAGGGAAACCATTCCCAAGAGTTTGGAACACAAGGAGAAGCTTTGAGCTCAACAAAGGATTCAAAAGTTTTGAACTTTACACCTACATCCAATCCGTTCAATGTAAGTATTTCCACTACATCTTTGCGTATTCGCACATTTTATGCTTAATAGATCTTTGGCATGTTCTAGGATAACCCAACAATGGTAACAGAGCCAATTTTAAGCATGAAATCATTAGGGTTCATAGACTTTATTTTGGGGATTTTGTGATTTGAGCATGATATCTTCAAATTGAATGTTTGGTTATGCTTAGATTATGATAACTTAGAGTTATGCATGATTAATTTTGAGAAAAAATGATTAGATTAATTTTCCCCAAATTAGATGCCATGGCCGAATATGATGGACCTTAGAAGCTCGTTGTGTTTTTTTTTAGACCATTGGATGTGTTTAAATGCATAAGTATATTGATTTGTGATTTAATTGGATTGAAATCAAAATTGGATGTAAAAATGCATGAAAACCGTGAGCTATGTAAGCATGGAATGAGTTGATTTTGCTTCAATTGTGTTGGACATGAATTGAACATATTAGAGCATGATTAATTAGGTAAATTGGTGTTTTGGAAATATTAATTTAACTAATTAATTATGGCTAATATACTTTAATTAGAAATTGTGATATTTGGAATATTGTAATTAAATAAATTAGTCTTCAATTTGGAATTGGGCTAAAATTATTGTATTGGGGCTTAATGGGCTTGGTTGGGCCAAGTTGGTTTAGGACAATTGGATTGGATCCAAATTGGGCCTAAAACCATTCCATAAAGTCCAAATATAATAAATGGGCCTTTAAATATTTAATTAGGCCTAATGAGCCAAAATTATTTTTATGGCAAATGGTGATTCCTTATTGGGCTTTGGTTGCCAAAGTCCATGCCTTAAGAAATTAATTAAAAGCCCATTGGACTTTAATTAAATTGACATTGGATGTTAATTGGGCCTTTGAGACCCATTTAGATTGGATTTAGAATCTAAGTCTAAAAGGCACATAATTAAGTGTAATTATTTAATTTAAAATTAAATATGAATTAGTATTGAATACGAATTAAATTGGATTAAATATTGTAGTTCGATATAATTCAAGAATTCGCACTTTGAGTACTTATTCTTAAAGGAGTTGGACTCGCGCAAATCAAATCGTTGTTTGAACATTGGATGATCATTAATTCAAAGATTAATTAATTGGATTAGATTGATTGAATAACATGCTTTGTGTGAATACATGGATGTATTGTATGAATAATGTATATCAGATGTATATTAGATGGGTGAGGGAAATTTGGAAATTGTTGTGTGAATACATGCTTTGATCAGCCGCTTGAGCTTCAGCTTTGGAAGACTCACATCGATGACAACTCAACTACTCAATCTGTCATGCTCGCAGCAATGACCCCTCAATTTCGTCGCTAGAACAAGGGATTGGATCCATATACTATGATGGCAAAATTGAAGGACCTTCACCGATCTAACCTTAGATCGCAAGGGTATGAATTGCAGAAGAATCTCTTTCGCTCTCGAATGTCAGAGGGTACATCTGTTGAGCAACATGTGTCGCAGATGATTGCTGACATCGAACAGCTAGGTCAGCTAGGCATAACCTTTGAGGCTGAGACTTCTATATATTTGATCTTGCAGTCTCTTCCTGACAGCTGGAGCGGGTTCATCATGAACTACAATATGATGAACCAAGACCATACTCTTGGAGAGTTGATGGCAATTCTGCGAGAAGCAGAAAAAGAGCTTTTAAAGGGCAAAAAGAGCGAGGCGCACTTCGCTTTGACATCTCAGTCTGCCAAGGCTTGGCCAAAGGCTACTGGAGGCATGAAGAAGAAGAAGAAGAGAAAGGGCAAGGCCAAATTATCAAAGTCTTCTAGGAAGGCAAATGAAAAATCCCAAGATGTCTACCTACATTGTGGCAAACAGGGTCACTGGAAGCGTGACTGCCGTGAGTACAAGGTGCACATGAAGGAAATCAAAGCGGGCAAGGCACCGGCTTCAGGTATGTTTGTTATTGAAATAAACATGTCTACTTCAAGTTTTAAAAATTTGATTTTTGATTCTGGTTGTGGTACTCATATATGTACTGATGTGCAGGATCTGCAGATTAGCAGGAGATTGACTTCAGGAGAGATATACCTCCGAGTTGGAAATGGGATTAGAGTTGCCGTTTTGGCTGTTAGGACTTATATTTTGGAACTGCCCTCGAGGCATGTACTTAATTTATCAGACTGCTACTATGTACCTAGTTTGACTAGGAATATTATTTTTGTATCTTGTTTAGCCCAATGTGGGCATACTTTTGTATTCAGAAACACATGGTGTTTTGTTTATAAAAAAGATATTGAGATATGTAGTGCTGATGTTAATAATGGTATTTATATTTTGAATATAAATCAATCTCAAACATATAACGTAACAAACAAAATGCTTAAATTAAGTAACAAAGATGAAACTTATATGTGGCATTGTCGTCTAGGACACATTAACAAGACTCGCATATCCACACTTTCGAAGAGTGGATACTTGGACGGATTTGATCCAAAATCATATGACGTCTGCGAATCTTGTTTATTAGGTAAAATGCCTAAAGCATATTTTAGCGGTAAAAATGCACGTTCCACCGAACTGTTAGCCATCGTTCATAGTGACGTATATGGGCCCATGTCTAGCCAGGCTAGAGGTGGATATGAATACTTCGTAACCTTTACGGATGATGCATCGCGTTATGGTTATGTGTATCTTATGAGACACAAGTAGGAAACCTTTGAGAAATTCAAAGAGTTTCAACACGAAGTAGAAAAATAGATCAGCAGAAGTATTAAAACATCACGATCGGACCGTGGTGGAGAATACTTAAGCAATGAGTTTCTCGATTACTTTAAAGAGTATGGTATTCTTTCATAGTGGACTCCTCCGGGAACACCTCAATTAAACGGTGTGTCCGAACAGAGAAACTGAACTTTGTTGGATATGGTAAGGTCTATGATGAGTCACATATAGCTACCAATTTCCTTCTGGGGATATGCATTGAACAGTGCAATACTTATTTTGAATAAGGTTCCATCAAAGTCTGTTCAATAGACTCCATATGAAATATGGACAAGAAAGAAACCGGGTTTCTCATTCCTGAAGATTTGGGGATGATGGGAATACGTTAAACGTTTGAATGGTACCAAACTAGAACCCAAAATAGATAAGTGTCTATTTGTAGGTTATCCTAGGGAAACCAAAGGATATTACTTCTACCACCCACAAGAGAACAAAGTATTTGTTGCTCTACATGCGGTTTTCCTAAAAAAGGAATTCCTAAATGCAGTGGTAAGTGGGGGAAGTAGAACTCGATGAAAATCGGAATGATACTGTTCCTGGCACCGAATCCTTAACGGAACACGAACAGTTCATCAGGGATGAGACTGTATCACAATCTTCTAATACACAAGAACCGCGTAGGTCGGAGAGAGTCAGAAACAACCTGAGAGGTATGGATTTCTGATCTCACCTCATGTGGATATTAATCTTATTGAGGAAGACGAATCAACTACGTATGAGGAAGCGATACAAGGTATCGACTCCGATTTATGGCAAGATGCCATGAAATAAGAAATGGATTCCATGTACACCAACCAAGTTTAGACACTGGTTGATGCACCAGAAGGCGTAAAGCCTATTGGTTGCAAATGGGTCTTCAAGAAGAAGACCGACATGGATGGCAACATACAAACGTACAAAGCTAGGCTTGTCGCGAAAGGGTATCGTCAACGACATGGTGTAGATTACGATGAAACTTTTTCACATGTTGCTATGATTAAATCCATTCAGATAATGCTCTCTATTGCTGCATATTTCGATTACGAAATATGGCAGATGGGTGCCAAAACCGCTTTCCTTAACAGAAACCTTTTGGAGGATGTTTATATGCAACAGCCTGACGGTTCTTTCGTACCTAAACATGCAAATAAAGTTTTCAAGTTAAATCGATCCATTTATGGATTGAAGCAAGCATCGCGTTCTTGGAACCAACGTTTTGATGAGATCATAAAAGAATATGATTTCGTTCAAAACGAGGATGATCCTTGTGTATATAAGAAAGTTAGTGGGAGCGCACTGACATTCATTGTCCTTTACGTTGATGATGTATTGCTTATTGGCAATGACATTCCCATGCTACAATCGGTGAAAGCTTGGCTTTCATTAAAATTCTCCATGAAAGATCTGGGAGAAGCAGCCTTTATTTTGGGAATAAAGATCTACCAGGATAGATCTAGAAAGATGCTTGGACTCTCCATACATTGACAAAGTATTGAAGAGATTCAACATGGATCAGTCTAAGAGGGGACTGTTGCCAGTGTCACATGGCGTCACTCTATATAAGGACATGTGTCCTAAAACTCAAGATGAGAGAGATAACATTAGTCGGATCCCGTTCACTTCTGCAGTAGGATCGATCATGTATGCAATGATATGTACGCGACATGATGTCTCATATGCTTTGAGCATGTGTAGTCGCTATCAGGCCGATCCAGGTGATGGTCACTGGGTTGCGGTTAAGAACATCTTTAAGTATCTTAGACAAACTAAGAATGCTTTCTTAATCTATGAAGATGGAGAACTTGAGGTAACTGGGTTTACCGATGCAAGTTTTTAAACCGATAAAGACCACTGTAAGTCACAATCCGGGTACATATTTTGTTTTAACAATGGAGCAGTAAGCTGGAAATCTTCCAAGCAAGAGACAGTTGCCGATTCAACAATAGAAGCGGAATACATCGCTGCAACTGAGGCAGCAAAAGAGGCAGTTTGGATCCGTAAATTCTTAATTAAATTAGGAGTAGTTCCGTTAGCAGCTGAGCATGTTCCTTTGTATTGTGACAATAACGGGGCTATAGCGCAGGCTAAGGAACCGCGGTCTCATCAACGATCCAAGCATGTACTTCGACGTTACCGTCTAATTCGTGAGATCATACATCGTGGCGAAATGAATATCGAGAAGGTCGCATCAGATGACAACATTACAGATCCGCTGAGGCTATTCCTCAGCAAAAGTTTGAGCGACATGTACATAGTTCAGGTGTTAGATACTTGAGTGATTGGCTATAGGCCAAGTGGGAGATTGTTGGACAATTGTGACCCATAGCATCACTGTTTGTAAAAAAACATTGTGGTTTTTGTACAAATTAACTATGTGACAAAGGAAATTGCCATTTTATCATCTTGTAATTAGATTACTTGAATATATATAAATGATAAAAGTCCTTATGATTAGTTCCAGATTATAAGATATGAGACAATATCAATCCACTAAAGGTTTAATCATTAAATATCCATAGTCGTAGTATTATCGAGATTGGACATCGATAATGCGGAATAGACAAGTATTACACTTGTGCGCGTTATGGAAGCGTAACAACATAGTTCTCATATATTTGAGTATTGGATACTCATGCAAGTGTAATAGGAGGTTCTTTTTACCGATGGTACGGAAACAGCTTCGCTCTGGATAGACCCCTCGGAATCCCATTGGTAGTATGACTATGTGTCTATGGGAATCCGAATAAGGGTAGGTGTATTTGGTCTTAACCTAAGACTTGCATCGCTAATACTTCGACAATCAGTACGCTTTAGTTTTGGTCGTCCGGGACTTTAACAGATTCTGTGTACGCCTCTTCTGGATTTATTGAGAATCGTAGTGTATTGGGTGTGATGTCAAGATGGAAGTATCACTTCATTCTTATGGAGATGATGATCACGCAGGGATACAGAACTGGTACTCTATTATGTTGAAACTATCGGGATAATATGACAAGGTCATGATTATCTGATTAAAGAGACTAGTTGCTAGTGATCTGATATATGCTTCGTAAGGGGCAGACACAATTCCAGCCTCAGGCCTAGCATGTGACATCCGGTACTGGATCGCAATACGCAATACTTGGTATACTACGCTTGATATAGATTATGTTTTCCCTTAAAAGTATATTTCTGGAGAATTGGATAGGCACGATGCTTTGCTAGAAGCCAACCATGTCTTGTAAATCGGTAAGAACGTGGTACCGGGTACGCACGAGTTCGGACAGTCCGTCAATCGGATTTACTGCCAACATATCCAGTGATCTCATGGGTCGCTTCCCAAAGATTCACCGATGACATTTGACTCGAACATAATTAATTTAGAATTAATTCTGAGAGAGAGAAAATTAATCTAGGATTAATTGCGGCAAGAATTTATCTGGGATAAAATTCGATTAGAAGAGAGAGAACAATTAATTTGGAATTAATAGATTAAATAATATATTTGATACATTAAATGAAATTAGATTTCATAGCGGAATTAAAATTGGATTTTAATTTGGGCAAACGAATTAATTTAGAATTAATTCGTATGTGACTTTAATTATGTCGCAACGGTAAATTCATTAATTCGGAATTAAACGAACCTGAGCCCGAACGAAGTTGCGCATTGAGATTGTTCGACGTAAATTCGAAATTTACAAGTGGTGGGACCCACTTGACTTACATCACAAGTTTTACTAGTGATGGAAGTTGTTATTTGGTTAAGTGTAAACTTGGTTTAACTTGTAAAATACTCCAAACAATCTCTACACACTTTGTATTTGTTTATTCATTTTTTTGAATGAATAATACCAACTTTGAGATTTGGTATTTGGTAATTGAATTTTGGAAATCAATATACACAATACACAAAACAAAACACAACTCTCTCTCTCTCTCCCTTAGCAAAAGCCGAGAGCTTCCCTCTCCAAAGTAAGAAATTTTGTTGCAATTTTTCTTCATTGCTAACACACAAAGGAGTCATCCAAGGTGTTAGGGAAACCATTCCCAAGAGTTTGGAACACAAGGAGAAGCTTGGAGCTCAACAAATGATTCAAAAGTTTTGAATTTTACACCTACATCCAATCCGTTCAATGTAAGTATTTCCGCTACTTCTTTGCATATTCGCACATTTTATGCTTAATAGATCCTTGGCATGTTCTAGGAGAACCCAACAGCTTAGTGTACCTTTCACATGCCTCATAAAGGGATTCAGAGTCATATTGCACGAAAGATGTGATGTCGTTTCTTAATCTTGCAGTCCTAACTGGGGGAAAGTATTTTGCAAGAAATTTTGTTTCCATGTCTTCCCAAGTAGTGATGGACCCTAGTAGTAGTGAATGAAGTCATCCCTCAGCTTTATCTCTTAAGGATTATGGAAATGCTCGTAGCCATATTATTTCCTCAGGCCCTCGGTTATAATTGAACATGCCGCACACTTCCAAAAAGATGCTGATGTAGGAGTTTGGATCTTCAGTTACACCACCTCAAAACTACACTGACTGCTGAATCATCTGAATGCGTGTTTTGATGTCACATATGTTTGCTGGCAGGGGTGGCAGGACGATGCATGAGATAAAACTATCACCCACCAGGATTTTCTTATCCCAAATGGGAATTAGTGGTGATGCGTCCAAGAGTTCCGGTTCCTGATTGTTCATGTTGAGATGTGTCTCTTGGTCTTTTCGTCCATTCTCGACTAACATAAAGTTCTCTCAATTTATGGCTCAAGCAGAAGGAGTTCACACCTTCGACTTCATCTCATATAATCGCTCAAGAACTTAAATAGAACTAAAGCAACAAAATAAAAATAAAAATAAAAATGATTAGATAACAAGTAAAATACTTAGTCCTAAAATTAATAATGAGGGTTGGAATAAGTCCCCGACAACAGCACCAAAAACTTGATCGTGATTTTCACACGTTACGCAAGTACACGTATTGCTCAAGTAATATAAAAAGTATCGATCCCTCAAGGATTTATCACCTACTTTACTAATTATTAGCAATAACTACCTACGGGTATCTAATTGAAGTTAAATATGACTTTGATATGAATTTAAACTAAAGCTAAAGAAAATAAAGATAATTATGAAAAATTCCAAAGGCAATCAATGAGAAGAAGACATCCAGAGTTGTGAATTCACCCAATATTATTTTACAGATGAATTGGTTTTCCTGTACTTGTGTAATACATTGACTTATTAACCTGGAACAATAAGATATCCACAAGTCTCTTTCGATGGTCATATGAAAATATTCAGAGTAAATTAATTAACTATATTTGTATGTAAACTAATTTACACCAAATTTATTAAGATCGGGTCTAATTATGCCTACACGCGCCCTAATATATATTTCTATCCTATAAAGAAATCCATAAAAAAGATCGTGTGCTATTAAATATAACACTAAACCTAAAATTCATTTGTCAAGTTCAATTAAGTTTACCAAATCAATCTTATTGGTTATCAAGCAACAAGAAGTATTAAGAATAAGATTCAATAAATAGCCAAAGCATCACACATAATATAAGAAAAATTAATTTATAAACTCAAAATATTGGGTTTCATCACAACCCCCGATTAAAAGTTTAGTTATTACACATGCTCGAAAACTCTAAATAGATATTCAATAAAAAATAAAAAATTATGGACGCAAAGGAAAGAAGAAACTCTTTCGAGATCGGTAGTCTTTCGCTCCTTGTTGTTGAGCTTTTGTGTTGTGCTCGGTTCATGTGTTTCATCTTCTCTCAAAAATCTATGTGGAGGCTTCAAAATATGTTACGAGACTTCCACTAGGTTTTGGGATGAGTTATTGTTTATATAGGAGGTCTCGGGGATGTTTCCTGATCAAAAATCGAGTTTTAAATGAATCTGAAAAACGCGTCTGTGTCGCAACACGTGTGGCCGCGCGTCGCGAAGCTCTTGGGTTTCGTCGGCGCATCGCGACGCACCTGGATGAGCGTCGCGATGCGCCAGCCACGATTGATCTTTGTCAAGTTTTTCTTCATACGCACCTCTTGACGGGCGATCCAGCGTCGGGACGCGCGTTCTAGCTCCGAATTTACCCTAATTTGCTCCGTATTTTACCGTTTTCATCCCTAATTAATTCTGTTGAGTCTCAAAATTATTTTAACCTGCAAAATAAACCTGAAACACATCAAAACACTCATAAAACTCGAGATAATTCTCAAAATATTAAGTTAAAGGAGTAGGAAAATATATGCATATTGGTCGCTCATTGATTCGCTATAAAATGACAGTATAATTTGATACATAATCTTTCTTTTTTCGAGAGTGTTTAAATTAAAACTTTTGAGATTGTTAATGTTCTTTTTGTTGGCACCAAACATATGGGACAATTATTGAAGATGAAAGATCGAGGTCGTGCTTCAAACTTGTAATAACAAGAGAGTATTTTTGTAGTTTAACTTCCACCACGACTTGCATATTTGCTGGCTTTGGTTTCAAAACAATGGACACATTATATCGAAGAATATATATGTAATTAATTATTAATCATTCATTGTTATTAATGCATGCATTACAAAAGATTATAAGAATCTTAACATATGTAATTTCAGTGTTCGATCCAAATTCGATCAAAATTACGTGTATAGAATGAAATAACACCAATTCACGGCCAGTAATGCTATACCCGAAGGCATAGCACCTCAATCTTTACTATTATTGATATGGTAAAATATTGACCTAACATTTTCTTGCTACTTGTGATATCTTCCTCTATAATTGATTCGAAAGTCACTTTTAACCAACTGTTCATTAGTAGACAATGAAGTGACCCTAGGTGTTAGAGACATAACAAGTGAAGAGAGGACGAATATTTCAGCCAATTTCAGTGAATTAATTGCTCTATGATTGGGGCTCAAATATGGATGCCAGTCTGGAGGCAATTTGACTGCTCTGATTCTTTTCTATGGTTTTGATTAAGACCAACAAAGGGTAGCTGCCCAATTACTCTAAGGATGTATTGGAACATGATTTGAAAGATTAAAGGACAAATCTTCTATTAACATGAAATATGCTCTAATAACCAACCAATCATAACTAATCTGTCAACAAGTGTTAGTTTTTTTTTTTTTTTTTTTGGTCAGAACATATCTATTCCATAAAATTAGATATTGAATTTAATTTTTTCCTGTAATGTCAGTGAATAAAGAGTTTATGTAATTATTAGCTCTAAATTTGATTTTATTAGTCTACAAGTTTTGTTCTTATAGTCTTCGAACATGATTATATCGGCATTCGGGTATGATTTTATCAACAAGTATTAGTTCATTTGGTCGAAATATATCTATTCCATAAAATTAAATCTTGGGTTTGATTCTTCACGGTGATGTTAGTGAATAAAGAACTGATGTAATTATTAACCTTCGAACTTTGTTCTATTAGCCTACAAGTCTTATTCTTACAACCTTCGAACATTGTTTATCAACCTTCGGTTTTGTTCTCATCCCATTCGAAATTTAGTCAATGATGATTCGTCAAACGAAAACTAATATATGTAGATATTATATGAGCGTTTGAATTCTCTTTCTTTTTTATAATGAAATAATAAAATAAAAATATAAAAGGAAGAGACTTATATATTTATTTAAATAAATAACAATAATAATAGTTTAAGGCATGACAAGCCCATATAGATTCTGAAATGAAGATCTTCTATGCTTCGATGAATTGTCCTTTGGCATGAATAAATCAGGATCAAATTAGAATTTTGTACAACTTTTAGACATTCCCACTGAAAAAGAATTTAACTTAATCCAAAAATTAATTTTAAAATTAATAGTACTTTATATTTACATATCAATATCACTTTTCAATCGGGGTAAAATATTTTCCTCAACAATATATAAATTGTCACATATACTACTGTGTAGTAATACATTCTTCTCTTCATTTATAGGTGAGCAATAGATCTGGGTGTTTTCAAGCATAGATTATTTTTTATTTATATATTGTTTATTTATGCTTCATTTTTATAAAAATTGTTGGGTAAGAGCGATCCTGAATTTTGGAGGTTATAGATAAAATTTTAAAATGTGATCTTTATCGATAAAAATAAAAAATATAAAAACTGTATTATATATTAAAAAAATCGAAATTCATTTTAGAAGCAGAACCCATCGCTACTGTGGAGCTACAGAATTAAGGTGCACAAACAGGTCATGATTGAACGAGAGCTGTGCGTTGACGAGAAAGTTCAGCAACATTGATCAGAATATGGCCCATTTAATTAATTCCTTCTATTTGCCAGTGATCACAATGGAGCCCTTCTTTTTGCATAATGCAAATCTGCTCAGTTGGAACCCTAAGGACCATAATATTTTTATACCAAATTAAGGGGAAAAAAAATACTTGACGTGTAAGCACGCTCTCAAGGAAAAAATCTTCTAAATAATGATTATATATTATATAATTATTAATTAACGATATCATATTATACATAAAACAATCGTATAAAAAAAAAAGCGACGCTTTTAGGATACAGAGTTGGATCCAACCAAGAACCCCTCGTGTACATGCATGACGTTTTGGACATACATTCTCGTAACCTGACCAAACCCTACAATCATTGAATTATACAACGCACACATGCAACACATGCATATGTGATTCTTTATTCTGGCTGTCTGATAGATGCAAGCATTGAAAATCTCTTAAATGAGATATCCATTAATGGTGCCATCTGTCTTTGCTTTTGCACATTCATTTGAATCATTTCTCATCCATTCAAATTCATGTAATTAGCTCTTTGAGAGGTCTTCTCAGTTGCAGAAAAATCCTTTTCAAGCAAGGATAGGCTTAGGATTTGTAAGGTGGATTTTTTTTATTTTTTATTTTTTTGCTTTTACCATTTATACTAAATTTTACATTTGGTAAATATATAAATATTAACGAATATGTAAGTTCATGAGCTTTCATCCCTTGCAAGTTGATTTTTAAAAGTGAATTATAATTATGGGTTCTTAACAATTTATATTAAAGCAGTTGTGATTACGCATTAATTATGAGTTCGGTCAGCAATTACGAAGTGTCTTGTACTATCACGGCTGTGACCGTACATAAGTCCACATAAATTATTTCCTTACAAACCTATTTTTTTAATATTAATCTCACATATGAATACATATAATTAAAAGTTCTTCAAGGGTTTTAGTTCGATTCCTCCATGCTCTTGAAACTGCATTAAAACTTGCCTTGATGAATTAATTAATAGACATTGTGATTGTAATTGAACATCAAATTAAAATTGCAAAATTGCCTTGTGCAATTGGGCCATTGGATCTTTGATTGATTCAATGTGGGCTCTTTGAGAAATACAAAACAAGATAATAATAATTACTGAGTTTAGCCTTGTCTTTTTCAATACTAATTGCAAACTGCAAAGGGTCTCATCAATTGTTCATGTTAGGTAAAGAATGCCAATCAATTTTGATTGATTTGCAAATTCTGATAAAAGGGATCTGTCACTATGTCCGTCAATTTCATCATGATCATGATTCACGTGCGGACCATCATATGATCAATGTCCATGCAAGCCGCTGAATCGCCATTCTCCAAACTTGTAATATTATCAAATGCATTGTTGTAAATTTATCGTGTTATAAGTTGTTTTGGTTGGTTATAAACTGTACACATATGAAGTGTACCGTAAGGTTTTGAGATAACGCGGTCTTGACGGGTGATTTTAGTTTCAGGGGTAATTTCGGGATAAGGTTCCCCAAATAATCCTCCTCCAACCGTGAATTTGTTTGGTTATGGGGGACCAAAAGCAAACTTAGCGGAAGACGAAACAAACACAAAATTGACAAGATGGTTTACGTGGTTCGGCGGAATAAACCAGCCTACGTCCACGGGAATAAAGTAGAGTATTGGTTTTATTACCAGAACGAGCTCGTCCGACCTCTTTTCAGGGGTGGTCAAACGTTACCGAGCTGTCTGTTTCATGATGTTTTTTTACAAATTATGCTTAAGTGAAATTTTTGCTAACCCTTACAAATGAGATTACCCTATCTTTATATACTAAGAAAAATACAACACTATTCACATATCTCCATGGCGTCAGCCACGTGGATATCCTGCCGATTGATGGGCTCTCTGCCCTAACTGCCTCGCCGAAAGCAAGTATGTCATCTGACTCCGCATCAAATCACTATGTTTTATACACTGCCACACTCAACAATTATGATGACAGCCTGTAAAGATCTTTTAGGCGGTGGTACATGTCAGGGGGGAAAGTCCAAACGGTCCTGGCCACACGTCGGACGTCATGAGGACGATCGAACATTGTGTCGACCTACTCCAACTACTTCCGAACTGATCCAAAATATCTGAGCCCATTCTCCCGATATAAGGTGAATGATAGGACCGAACCGAGCTACCGGGCTAAAGTGGTCGGTCTCGGCGCTAATGTTGTTGGTCTGAAATCTGCACCATGTTGTGTCCTCAGGTCGGTCAAATCCAGGAATTCGGACCTGAACACCCTGTCTGGTCGAAGAGTGACTAATACCCTCATAACATTCGCCCTCCCAAAAGGAGAAAATCCATCTTTGCCATTGCCGTACTGTTCAAATACTTTGTCTCAAAAAACACCATCAACATAAGTCCCATAGTTCTCAGTTTCAACGAGTTGTGCGAGTTGGTACCGGGAACTATAAAGTTAGACATGTGCTGATCAACCGGGTGGTGATTGCCTATAAGAACCACAAAAAACTACCTCGGCTACCAATCAGGTCGTCCCTATCATCTTCATTTGCTCGGTCACTGAGAATTCTGATGCATATCCAATCGGCGCTCTTGTCTTGAAGTGAGATACCCCTTTTACCCTTCTGGTAGCCATCCCTTGGAAACGGTAAAACATTATTACCTCATAAATGCCCATCCACGACTCTCTCGCCAAAATCAAAACAATCGACCGTTCGAGGGACAGCCGAAGGGTTTCCAATCTCAGCCGTTCATCACAATCTGAGTAGATGGAACTTGAAAGTGACACGTGTAGCGCATCCGAGGCCCCTCTCTGATCCAACGGCCAGAAATGCCCCAAGCTGTCTACAAAAACGGGAAGCAACACGCATTTCTTTCTTTTATGAAAACTAGCACTTCCGAAGTACAAGAGACCTCTCCCCCACTTGTCTGAGATCAGCAAACTTCAAGCCGACCAAACCAACTGTCAATATATCCTCTTAAATCAAGTAAGTTTTCTGCTTGACCTTCTTCTACCCAAACTCTGATACTTTCCATGCTTGTTTGTTGCCTATGAAAGTTCATGTACTTCTTCTCTCTTGCTTTTTATGTTTTCTATCATGTTTATGCCTCTGTCCTGCGTTGTAAATGTGTAGTGTGATTTGCGGGTTGGTTGGGTGGTGTAAAATGCATGTGTTTCTTGGTCGAATGATGGGTTGTGGGTTAGGGTGTTTGATTTTCAGATTTTCCCGGGTTTGTTGTTTGGCGTGTGTTTGGTTTGATGTTTTAGGAAGAGATTTACTATTTTTTGGCCATTGTTAGGACGTTTAGAGACTTCTGATGTGAGCCCCCCGTTGCTAGAATAACCTTTTAGCGTGTGACTCCCCCAAACTGATTTCTAACTGCCCTTCTCGGACCCTAACATTGCTAGGAATGTCAGACGTTGAGTCATCCTCAGCTCGGCCTCCAATCTCCCAACCTCTTCGTACTGAAGAGGCTTCCTCCAGCTCGGCAAGCTTGGAGGAATTAGATACCACTCCAACCCCTTCTCAGGAAGAAAATGACACTTACCATCACTGAATCCCCCGGAAAAATCCTGAACCAGACGAATTAGACTGGTCTTCCCTGGACATGGATCGTCCTTCAACCATCATGAAAGACGCTTTGAGCATACTCCGCCACCAGTACGACGTCCCCATAGACATAGAACTTGAGGTCCCGGGTCTTGCCGAATTCGTAAGTCGGCCTGAGTATGGCTCTGTGGCTCTTCTCCCTTCCTTCTTCGAGTGCAGTCTACGACTGCCCATCCAGCCCTATTTTATGAGGATGCTGGCCTTTATGGAAGTTGCTCCCTGCTAGCTGAATCTAAAAAGTTGGAGGATACTGGCTAGTCTTTTCGTGATAGGGCACCGAGCGAGCCTAGGAGAAACGACCTTTGTGGAGCTGCAAAGACTGTACAAACTGAAGGCCAACCCAAAATCTCATCACGGTTGGTACTACCTTCCTTCTTACGCCGACGTACCTGCTCTCATCACCGAGTTCCCTCAAACTAACAAGAACTTCAAAGACCCCTGGTTCTGGGCCACGACGACCGGGGTCGATCTCGGTCAACAGATTCCGTAGAGATAGACGTCTCATAAGTCTTTTCGGCAGGAGGTGAGGATTTGAGCCTTTAGTTTTTCCCGTAATTTTCATGAAAAATACTAACTTCCCAAACCTTTTCAGCCTGCTAGAGAGATCCTCCCAAAGTTAGTCATAAGGTCCGGACTAGGATTAAGAAAGCCCGGAGTTTCTCCGGCTCCTGGAAGCGAATTGTCAACGACGCTGTCTTTGTAGAATCGGGCTTTATCCGGAACACACCTCCACAGGCTCTAGGACGATTAGGTAGTTATCGTTTGACATTCTGACAAATTTCATGTGCTCAGCTCGAATCTGAATGAAGTTATCCGTACTCAGAAACTGACCATACTTTCTGTCATATATTCTGCAGGAATGACGAAGCCGGGCAAGGTCATGGGGCGGATTGAGAGTCTGGCCAAGAGGGCTGGTCATGGTGAAACTGGAAGTTCTCGACGGCGACTGACCACTCTGATTCCTCCTGAGGCTAAGGGAAAAGCCAAACTGCTTGCTCATCCAGTGGCACCTCCTCAATCTCCTCTCATACTAGCTGCTCCGAGCCCAACAATCCAACCGTCCCCCACCTCATCCAGACCTGCAAGTAAACGCCGCCGTCTTCTCGGTGAAGAAGTAGTCGAGCTTGAAGAGGAGGAAGAAACATAACCCTCCGCCAAGAAGGTTGTCACCCAGAAGGAGAAGAAAACTGTTGAGGCTCCTTCCGGGATCGGGAAGGGTATGATGGTGTTGGGGGTGAATGACCTTAATGAGAAGGTCCATGACGCGATAGCCCATCTTGTGCCTGCATTCAACTTGTTGGCCGAAGCGGTCCCACCCCCCCGAGCAGATCCCAAAATATGAGGACATCTCGCCTGAAGATGTGATCTCCAAGTTCTCTGCCCAAATCCTTAAGGTAAATATTATTCTCTATTTCCGTTCTTCGTTTTTACTTTGGAAAATTCTAACCTTTTCTTTCTCTCTTGCAGATGATTTACATGATGGCTCGGAACAAAGACTTGCTGACGAGCCTACTGTACGAGGGGGGTCAAGTGCAAAGGCTCCAATCTCAGATTACAGAGCGGGAGGCCGAACTGGCCAGAAAAGAAAAGGAGAATCAAACGCTGAAACAAGCTGCGGTCAAAGCCACAGCACTGATCGATTCCCTCCGCAATGCCTCCGCCGTTGCCAAGAGAAAAATGGATGCCACCGAGGACGGAGCTAAACATCTGAGGTGGGAGGCCGCAAGCTTGGACTCCAAGCCAAAAGTGGCAATTAAGGAGAGGGATCAGGCCCGAGACGACCTAAAAGTGGCAATCAAGGAAAAGGGATCAGGCCCGGGATGACCTGAAAAACCAGGAGGCCAAGCTGGAAGAGGAAATGGAGAATGCCAAGCTTGAAGGGATTGGGGATTGTGCGAAGATCATCCAGATGTTGGTATCCGGGGTGGACATGAGACCCGTCCACGTTGCCATCCAATATTGCTAGGGGAGCTCTCGGAGGACGAAGCTCTTGCACTACTCGCCCCTCCTCCAGAGCAGATCTAAGACCCGGAGCCTATATCTGCCATGCCCGCGTCTCTAGATCCTGAGGAAGCGCAGCCTTAGGCCTCTACTCATGAGTCGGAAGTGGCTGTAGCAGAAGTCGAAACTTCCCATGTCGACCAAACCGAAGCTGAGATCCCTTATGCCAAGCCTGAACCAGAGATTTTTCCCCTACACCCGATCAAGTCGAACCAATCGCCCTTGTGCGGGCTGAGGAATGAGGGTGACCCCAAGGAGGCCCTGTGTAACAAACATTATATTTTTTGTAATAATATTTACATTTTCCCCTTCTTGCTTCTCAATATATGTTTTATTTCCTGCCATTCATACTTAATGTAATTTCTATTTCCCACTTGTTAACTCGTTCTTTAAAATCTGAATGTGAGGAGAATTTCTGATCCCGACCAATTCGAATCCAGCCATGGGGGAGATGCTCCGACCCCATGCCAATGAGAATCCACTCGGTGGGACATAACCCGACCCCGAGCTAGCAGTACACTTGGCTCCGAGGGAATGTCACCTCCCCGGATCAATTGAGAGATGGACACGGGGGAGATGCTCCGACCCCATGCCGATGATGATACACTTGGTGGGACGTAACCCGACCCCGAGCTAACGGTACACTTGGCTCCGAGGGAATGTCACCTCCTCGGACCAATTGAAAGCCGGACATGGGGGAGATGCTCCGACCCCATGCCGATGATAATCCACTCGGTGGGACATAACCCGACCCCGAGCTATCAGTACACTTGGCTCTGAGGGAATGTCACCTCCCCGGACCAACTGAGAGCCGGTCATGAGGGAGATGCTCCGACCCCATATCGATGATAATCTACTCGGTGTGATATAACTCGACCACAAGCTAGCAGTACACTTCCGAGGGAATGTCACCTCCCCTGACCAATTGAGAGCCGGACTTGGAGGAGATGCTCCGACCCCATACCAATGATAATCCACTCGGTGGGACATAACTCGACCTTGAGCTATCAGTACACTTCCGAGGGAATGTCACCTCACCGGACCAATTGAGAGCCGGACATAGGGGAGATGCTCTGACCCCATGCCGATGATAATCCACTCGGTGAGACATAACCCGACCCCGAACTAGCAGTACATCTGGCTCTGAGGGAATGTCACCTCCCCGGACCAATTGAGAGCCGGACATGGGGGAGATATTCTGACCTAATGCCGATGATGATCCACTCGGTGGGACATAACCCGACCCCGAGCTAGCAGTACATTTGGCTCCGAGGAAATGTCACATCCCCAGACCAATTGAGATCCGGACATGAGGGAGATGCTCCGACCCCATGCCGATGATAATTAACTCGGTGAGATATAACCCGACCCCGAGCTAGCAGTACACATGGCTCTTAGGGAATTTCACCTCCCCGGATCAATTGAGAGCCGGACATAGGGGAGATGCTCCGACCCCATGCCGATGATGATGCACTCGGTGTGACGTAACCTGACCCCGAGCTAATAGTACACTTGGCTCCGAGGGAATGTCACCTCCCCAGGCCAATTAAGAGCCATTCATGGGGGAGATGCTCCAACCTCATGCCGATGATGATCCATTCGGTGGGACGTAACCCGACCCCGAGCTAACAGTACACTTGGCACTGAGGGAATGTTACCTCCATGGACCAATTGAGAGCCGGCCATGGGGGAGAAGCTCCGACCCCATGCCGATGATGATCCACTCGATGAGACGTAATCTGACCCCGAGCTAACAGTACACTTGGCTCCGAGGGAATGTTACCTCCACGGACAAATTTAGAGCCGGCCATGGGGGAGATGCTCCGACCCTATGCTGATAGTGATCCATTTGGTGGGACGTAACCCGACCCCGAGCTAGTGGAAAAAATGGCCTCGGCGGAACGAATACAGCCCCGAGCTAGTGGAAAAAATGGCATCGGCGGAATGAATGCAGCCTCGAGATAGTGGAACAAATGGCCTCGGCTGAACGAATACAGCCCCGGGCCAGTGGAACAAATGAGACTTAATCGCGAGGGAAAATCTTCAACATCTGAGGCTCCCCGGATCCTGGCTCAGACGTCTCTTTGCCGGACATCAGCAAAAAAAAGGAGGAAACATGACAAGGTTAGTATAGCGTTGGTGACTTAGCACATACTCCACACAGACTCGAAAAGATACCAACTTGGGTGCCCCGAGGCATCGTCCTGCCTAGTACCTCTCAAAACAACAATTCTGAACCTTACAATTTAGCGTCCCGGCTAGCCGGGCTACGGATCGGTGAGTGGCCAAAGCCATAAACCTGGGTCCATGCTGGGCGGGTCTGGAGTCTGCAAACGCTATGAGGGTAGAAACCTCCCCATGCTATGCTTCTCATGATCTGATGCGGTTAGGAAGATTACTCATGGGGGAAGAAACCTCCTCGTGTTCGCCATCCATTAATGTTGTAGGAGTCACAGAGGCACTAGGGCCTTCCCCGCACTGTGGACCTGGTGTTTCTCAGCGGGACTCACCAGCCAACTCGCAAGGGCAGAAACCTCTTTGGGTCCGGTTTACCAGAGGTCACAAATGTCATGGAGGCCATTCAGCCGTCCCCATGCCGTGTGCCTGGTGATTCTCAACGAGATTCACCAACCAACCCGTAGGGGTAGAAACCTTCCCGGCTCTGGTTTACCCGAGGTCACAAAGGTCATGGAGGCCATTCGGCCGTCCCCATGCCGTGTGTCTGGTGGTTCTCAACGGGATCAGCCTGACAACTCACAGGGGCAGAAACCTCTATGGGTCATGCTTACTCGAGCTATTCCTAAAAAATATGAGTCATGGGTAGGTATGTTTCGGCCTCAGGGATTTGATAATGACACCCAGGATTAGCGTGCCACGAGGGGTTCACACTTTTCCCATATGTACTTCATCCCTTGATGCGTTCTGGATCCTCAAATGTGAAAATACCTGGGTCGGAACACTTCCACCCGGGGGCTTGATAATGACACCCGGGATTGGCGTGCCACGGGCTTGGTGTCCTTCCCAGATATTGAACACCCCTTCACCCCGAGCACATCCCAGGAATATTGAACATGGCTTTTGCATTCAATTAATAAACAAGTAAAGTGAACAAGTTTTTAATTTAAAAGAGAAAGTCTTATTCATATTCATGGGATCTACCGCCCTTCTTACAACTCTTTGCGGGTCATTTCAAGAGAGATTTTACAATAATTTTCTGACTCTTTTCCGGTTGTCTGATAATTCTCTTCTGGTCTTACCTTGATTTAACAGGGTCCCCCAAACCGAGCCTTTAGAAATCATTTTTGAACAAGTCAATGCCTAGTCGGGAACTCCCTCGGTGTCTTCCGATGATTCCTCGTGAGCTTTTTCTCATTTCCCCTCATTCCGGAGTATCACTGCATGGTAGGCAGAAGGCACTCATGGAAAATGACTGAGTGCCCCGGGTGTGCCAGTTCACCTGCCGCTTAAAGAGGAATATTTTGGCCGTGAATCTGAAGATTCGGCTGGTCAAACCACTGCCATAATATTTTTAGGGCAAGCTTGTTCATCCGCAAGGGGTAGTGTGCAGATTCTGCTTACTCCAAGCATTACATTCCATTCTGCAGCTCAGTCCTAATTGGTGACTTTTTACCACCACTTTTACATTCCATTATGCGGCTCAATGATGAGATCTACTAGAAATATTTCCTCCGCATCTCGGCATTCCAAGGCTTCTTGAGCTGGGTACCATCCAGCTGTTCCAAAAGATAAATACCCGGTCTAACTATCTCTACCACTCTATACGGCCGTTCCCACTTGGCACCTAGTGAGCCTTCTTCGGGTTTCTTGGTATTCAACATAACTCTCCTAAAAACCAAGTCTCCAGGAAAGAAAGACCGAGTCTGAACCTTCTTATTGTAGAAACGGGCCATTCTCTGTTGACAGATAGCCACTTTGATAGCCGATCGCTCCCGTTTTTCTTCGATTAGGTCGGATTGGCTCCTGACGAGCTATCTATTTTGCCCGGTCTCAAAGTGCTGGACTCTGTGTTTGGTCATTCTGATCTTCGCTGGGATAACTGCTTCACAACCATAGGCCAAAGAAATTGGAGTCTCCCATGTGGAGTCCTTGTAGGTTTTCCGATGTGCCCACAATACTTCTGATAGCTCTTCAACCCACAGACCCTTACAAGATCTGAGCCTGGCCTTCAGGTTTACCTTGACTGTTTTGTTGGTTTCTTTGACTTGCCCATTAGACTTGGGGTGAGCAGGCGAAGCGAATCTCAAGGCAATCTGGAGATCTTCACAGAGTTTCATAAAATCTTTGCTGTCAAATTGCTTCCCATTATCGGTGATAATGGCCTGGGGTATCCCGAACCTGCAGATGATATTCTTCCTCACAAAGTCTATTGCCTTCTTCTCTGTGACTATGGATAGGGGCTCGGCTTCTACCCATTTGGTGAAATAGTAAATGCCAACGATGTCATACTTGGCCTGACCTCGCCCTGCTGGCATTGGACCAATGATGTCTAGTCCCCATTGGGAGAATGGCCAGGGGCTTAAAAATGTAGTCAAGTGTTCTGCTGGTTGATGTGGAATGTTTGCATTCTTTTGGTACCCATCACATTTCCGAGCTATCCTTACCCCGTCCTGATGCATAGTCGGCCAAAAGAATCCCTGCCTTAACACCTTATATGCAATCGAATGACCCCCGTCATGATTCCCACAAATCCCTATGTATCTCCCTGAGCACATAGTCTGCTTCTTCGGGTGCAAGGCATCTCAAAAGCGGTATTGTGTACCCCCTCCGATACAAGACCCATTCAATCAGGCAGAATTTAGTACTCCGATACTTTAGCTTTCTTGCTTCCTTTTTATCTTCAAGCGCCTCCCCGGTCTCCAAGTACTTCCTAATCAGATCCATCCAAGAGGTTTTCCCCTCTATATCCACTTCCATTATCTCCGGCTCCCCAACACTCTTCACTTGTAGGAAAACCAGAGGGATAGTTCTAGGCTTCTCTGACTTGATTGATGATGCCAGCCGAGCCAAAAAATCTGCTTGATGATTACTTTCCCGGCTGATCTGCTCGAACTGTACATTGCCCATTCCTCCGGCTAACTTTTTCACCTCGGCCTCATAAGCTATCATGTTTGGTTCTTTGGCCTGAAACTCGCCTTTCAACTGTTGAATGGCCAGTTGATAGTCTCTTTTTACAATTACATCTCGGACACCAACTGTCATGCACAACTTCAAACCGGCCAAAATGGCCTCATACTCGGCCTCATTATTCATTGCCTCAAAGGTGAATCTCAATGCATATACCATCTTTTCCCCATCACTGCTCCGCAGGACAACTCCGGCCCTACAACCTTACGAACTGACCGAACCATCAACTGACAATTCCCACTTGGTCTCTGAGACTTCTAAGATTTGTGGTCTTGTGAACTCGGCTACAAAGTCGGCTAAAGCTTGCCCCTTTATTACTGCCCTTGGTAGATAGGATATGTCATGCTCACTCAGTTCCACCGACCATTTTACTAACCGAGCCGAGACCTTTGGCTTGTGTAGGATCTGCCTTAGAGGGTGGTCGGTGTAGACCCCGATAGGATGAGCTTGGAAATAAGGCCGCAACTTCCGGGCTGCTGTGATCAGAGACAATGCCACCAATTCATGGGCTGGATATCTGGTTTCTGCCTCCAGCAAGGCCTTACTAGTATAGTACACCGGTCTCTGGACCTTGTTGGCCTCCTACACTAGTACCGAACTCACAGTATGTTCAGAAACAACTAAGTATAGGAAAAAAGTCTCACCTGGGATCAGCTTGGCCAAAAGAGGGGGTTGAGCCAAGTATTACTTCAACTGTAGGAACGCCTCTTCGCATTCCGCCATCCAACTGACTTTATTTTTTGCCTTCTTGATTAGCTTGAAGAAATGGTGACATTTATCGGTAGCCTTAGAGATAAACCGGTTTAATACAGCTACTCGACCTGTCAAACTCTGCATCTCTTTGACCGTCCTGGGGGTTTTAGTTCCAAAACGACTCGGATCTTCTACGGATTTTCTTCTATACCCTGAGCACTGACCATGTATCCCAGAAATTTACCTGACGCTACCCCGAATGCACACTTCTCCGGGTTTAGCCTCATATTATGCTTCTTTAACAACTCGAAAGTCCCCGCAAGGTCGACCAATTGATCCTTAGGCTTCTTGGTTATTGTTATCATATCATCAACGTACACCTGCATGGTCCTGCCGATGAGGGGCTTGAAAACCTTGTTCACCAACCTCTGAAATGTAGCCCCATCATTCTTCAATCCGAAAGGCATCACCTTATAACAATACAACCCCTGATATGTGATGAAGTCCGTTCTCTCCTCGTCCTCGGGATGTATCTTGACCTGATTATAACCCGAGAAGGCGTCAATGAAGCTAAGCAGTCCATGACATGTCGTTGAATCCACCAGTTGATTTACATTCGGGAGCGGGAAACTATCCTTCAGGTATGCTTTATTAAGGTCGGAGAAGTCTACACACATCCTCCACTTTCCGCTGGCCTTCTTTACCAGGACCACATTGGATACCCACTCCTGGTATTTCACTTCTCTGATGAAACCGGCCTTTAGTAATTTCTCTACTTCGGCCCATATCGCCTCGCAGTGCTCCTGACTGAAGATTCTCCTATTCTACTTGACTGACTTATGAGCCTGGTCCACTGCTATACGATGACTGATGAACTTGGGATCTATCCCGGGCATGTCACTGTGCCCCCAAGAAAAAATGTCCACATATTCCTTCAAAAACTTCAGCAAACCTTACTTCAATTTCTTCTCCAAACCCGCACCCATGTTTATAATTTTCCCAGGTCCGAAGAGTTCTACTGATTCCAACTTCTCGCCTGCCCCCAACTGGGCAAAATCTTCAGGCCGTAGGTCCGGATATTCGACCGTCATTCCCTCTTCTTCTCTCTCATTCCTCTTCCTATTGTCTTCTTCGACGCAAAATGTCTCCTTCGAGACGGTAGCGAAACAGCTCATGGCTGCTTTTTGACTTCCACACACTATCCCAATCCCATCACGGGTGGGAAATTTCAATTTCAGAAAGTAGCAAGACATTGCCGCCTTCGTTTTCATCATGAAAGGTCAACCCACAATAAAATGGTAACTGCTCATACAATCTACTACTGTAAAGTCCATCATGATCGTCCGAGTATGGGGAGTGGCCCTGATCGTCATGGCCAGTTGTATTTTACCCAAAGGAACGACTGTTGCACCTCCAAACCCGTATAAGGGTGTTCCGTCCTGGGTCATAGTGGCATACTCCACCCCCAAACCATCCAAGGCTTCTTTGGAGATTATGTCAACTGCACTCCTCGGATCCACCAGGATCATATCCACCTCGGCTCCTCCTATCACATCCTTGATTATCAATGCATCATCGTGGGGGAAGCCCAACCCCTGGGTATCCTCATACGTAAACATAATAGGGACCGATCGACCCCTCTGAACCCTCGGGGCCCGCTCCGTTGTCAATACTTCCGGTCCCCGGAACCTACTGTAACTCTTTCTCGATCGGTTTGAGTCTCCGGCCAGTGTCATTCCACGAGCGATGGTATACATTTGTCTAGGTTTCTGTCATTGCCGGGTCGCCATAGCCTCTTTGTCGATATAATCATTCAAATAACCATTTTGCGCCAGGTTTTCCACATGTTCCTGCAGGTCTCTACAATCTTCTGTCGTGTGCCCCCTCAGGTTATGATGCATATAATAGGACCTCTCGTTCTTCTTCTCCGCCGGATATTTCCTTAGGTCTGGCTCCACTAGAAGGCCTTTATCTTGGATTTCTCTGACAATCTGAGCCAACGGCTTATTCAAAGGGGTATACACTGCCCCTCCGACCACATGATTTACTTGCACCTAAGTCCTTCTCTCCTGAGGTGCATTGCTCTGAGGCATCGACCTAAACTCCCTTTGTCTCGGGGGCGGTTTCCTCAGTTCCTTGTCAGACCTTCGTGGCATCTCTGACCTCGCCACCTTTCCTTTCTGAGTTCCCTCTCCTCGGGCAACCTTCTCTTCTCCCTCCATCAAAACAAATTCCTAGCCAACTCCAAAGTGGTGGCATAATCTGGTACGTCATGGATCCTCGGGTGTGTCCATAATTTCCCGACCTTCAGAGCCCCCTTGAGACTTTCCAGAGCCTCCGATGACTCGTATGCTCCAACCTCAAGCACCAGATTGTGATATCTTTCAATAAAATTCTTCAGGGGCTCATCATCCCCATGTTTCATCAATCCCAGTGCTCCCATAGTCTTCATTGGCACACATGCTCCTTTGAAATGCCGAACAAAGGATTTCCTGAGCTGAGAGAAACTACTGATGCTCTATGAGGTCAAACTTCTGAACCATAAAATTACGGGCCCGCCCAGGGTTAAAGGGAACACCTTGCAGATGGCCTCTCCCACCATCCCCTGAACCTCTATTAGCAAAAAACAAGCTCTCGACATGGGACTTAGGGTCGGTATGGCCATTGTAAGAGTTCATAGATGGCATGGTGAACCGTATAGAGAATTCTACTGACAAGATTTCTTCCATAAATGAGGATGTCATTTCTCCGTCCGGACCATCTCCTTTGTCTGCCTTCAGGTTTTCTTCCCACTTTTTCATCTCTTTTCTAAACCAGGCTTTCATCTGGTTATCAGTATTATCACGTTGCCTCTCGCGGACTTCTTCACGTCTGCCGTGGCTGGACGCCTCTCGATCCCCCCCACCATGTCTTCCGTCCGCCTCTTTCTTAGAGCGTGGGCTATTACTAGAGGACTCTGGCATTTGCCTCTCATCTTCTTCTTCCCACATTCTTTCTACCGGTAAGGCTCCGATTATCACAACAGATCTCACTTTCTGGGGATCCCTCCTCCCGAGTTCATCATCTCTGTCTAGATCTACAACCCTTTTCTCCTTTGTTATCTCATCTCTCCTCCGGCTTGTTCCAGCTTCTTACCTCTCATCGTTTATATTTTCTAATTTTTCCAATTTCTCCATCATGGCCTTCATGAAGGTTTGGTTTGTCTCTCTTTCCTTCCTCATGCTTTCTTCCATTTTTTCCATCCACTCTGTCATTGAACTCTCTGACGATCTATGGTTATCGTCTTCTGCCATTGTCTTACTACGTAACTGCTTTTTGCTCTCTCCCCACAGACGGTGCCAACTGTTGACGGGTGATTTTAGTTCCAGGGACAATTTCGAGATAAGGCTCCCAGAACAATCCTCCTCCAACCGTGAATTTGTTTGGTTATGGGGGACCAAAAGCAAACTTAGCGGAAGATGAAACAAACATAAAACCGACAAGAGGGTTTACGTGGTTCGGCGGAATAAATCAGCCTATGTCCACGGGAACAAAGTAGAGTATTGGTTTTATTACCAGACCAAGCTCGTCCGACCTCTTTTTAAGGGTGGTCAAACGTTACCGAGCTGTCTATTTCGTGATGTTTATTTACAAATAGTGCTTAAGTGAAATTTTTGCTAACCCTTACAAATGATATTACCCTCCCTTTATATACTAAGAAAAATACAACATTATTCCCATATATCTATGACGTCAGCCACATGGATATCATGCCGATTGATGGGCTCTCTGCCCCAACTGCCTCGCCGAAAGCAAGCCTGTCGTCTGACTTCGCATCCAATCACTTTGTTTTCTACACTGCCATAATCAATAATTATGATGACAGCCTGTAAAGATCTTTTAGGCGGTGGTAAATATTAGGGGAAAAAGTCCAAACGGTTATGGACACACGACAGGCGTCATCATGACGATCGAACATTGTGCCGACCTACTCCAACTACTTCCGAACTGACCTAAAATATCCGAGCCCATTCTCCCGATACAAGGTGAATGATAGGACTGAACCGAGCTACCAGGCTAAAGTGGTCGGTCTCGGTTCTGATGTTGTCAGTCTGAAATTTGCACCATGTTGTGTCCTCAGGTCGGTCAAATCCAGGAAGTTGAGCCTAAACATCCTGCCTGGTCGAAGAGTGACTAATACCCTCAGAACATTCCCCGTCCCAAAATGAGAAAATCCATATATGCCCTTGCCGTACTGTTCAAATTTTTTGTCTCAAAAAACACCATCAACACGCGAAAATATTCATTTGATTGAAATTTAAAATTTTCTTCCAAAATAACTTTAAGAATTGTGGTTATGTCATTTTTATTGGACGGATGTGTTATTAATCATTTTATAACATGCATTATTCAATCAAAATCATTAAAAGAAGTCATGTAAATCATGAAATTGAACACAAACTCAAAAAGTTAGAAAAACCTGGAAATGTATAAGATGATGAACTTAAATCAAGTCAAGTTTTTCCTCTATCCTTAAGAACTTATTAGCCCCACCTTAGTGCAATACATATTTCTTATGGCTAACGTTCTCCCATGATTCTTAGTTGCTTCTTGTAGAAGGAACACTCATTTCTTCAAGAACTTGAACAAGAAATAATAGTGGAAACTCTTTTTTTTGTAGACCTTATAGGCTCTCTAACAATGAATGAAAGTTGGAATGAATTTTTAGGATGATTAAAAATGAACCCATTAAAGTATATTTATAGATATGGATGGTTGCCTTTGTAAATGTACCTTTAGTTTAAGGTTGCAATCCTTTAAAAGATTATGACCCTCCAATATACTCTTTCACTTTAAAGAGTTATAGCTATTCAATTTAAGAACATATCATTTGAATTTGTGTCTTTCCCAAATGACACATATCAATGGACATGTATTCTAATGAGACACCCTATAAATATACATGTTTATTTAGAAAATTTCCTACAATCCCCCAATTTTTTTTAATTATTAATACATACACTTAAGAGAGTTTCGTTGAAATGAAACTTCATTGGAATAGGTAGCTTTCGCCTTGAATTTTTCCTAGTGAATAACTATCGGATTTACTTGGCAAACTAGTGACTCGTAGTCTTGAATTGTTCTGCCATTAGTAAAAACCAAGACAATAGCCATCACACAACTTCACTTTGACCATTTTCCATTCTACGGTTGTGTTCAATTCGGTCATGAACAACAATTTTGGCTTCATCAAGTACTTTAGAGAATCCAGCCTTTAAAATTCCCATAGAAGCAGCCTCATTTCTTACTTGAAATAGATGATCTACTGTAAAAGGTAATTTTATTAGGAAATCTTATTTTTCCAAAATGATCATTTATTAACTTTTAATAAATATCCTTGAATTTGTAACATAAACGAGAACTACCGTCTTGGGTTCATTATCGAGTAGTAATGGAATGATATTAACTCTTTAATATTTTTTCTTTATGATATTCCACAGACCATGGGTAAACGTCTAGCAGCACGCCATGGCCCCTAGTCGATCAATGAAGTGGGAAAATTTATGAACCTGTTATAATACATTTCGAGCATGTCATCTCATTCTTTCCAATATTTGTGTTCCTTATCGAGTATGAGATCATGGTTAGGTCAAATTTTTACCTCTCGATATATTTCAAAACTCAATCTTGTGGAATTGATATCCTTAAGATATCGACTGTTTTGCCCAAATACTTGTATCTACAACTTTAAGTTTCATTGAAACATCTATAGCTTTTATTATCAAAGCTATCATATCTCTTCTTAAAGCACACATTACTTCATACGTTAATAGTTCAAGACCATCCAGTATTTATTCAAAGGCGTGGATAGTGGAATGATGGTATACTAGCGAACCATAAGTATTATCGTATAAGTCATCATGTGATCTTAGATCAGAGGCTATAACAACACTAATGTATTATTACGAAGATAAATGACTTTTAGATAATATTACAATGTGATTTTATGCTTCTGTGGTTCGAAATTTCATTATACTAATGAAAATATTTATTGTTTGTGTCCTTATGATATAAGACTCATCATCCATTCTATTAACATCAAATGTCAATCAAGGCGACACACAACAATATTGGTCATGAAATATATTGTTGTCTTGTATAATAATCATATTTTACTAATAACTTAATTTTGAGACCATTTTTATAAATATCATTGACTCTCATAATCACAAACGTCTTTTAGATTAACGATATTCATTTGATATAATATCTCGAGACATACATATAAAATATGAATGTAACGATATGTAGAAAATAAACATATTTTATTAATAAATAATTAACTATATTATAAAATATTACTCCTTAAACCATGACATTCACAATAGATTTTAGGGCATACACTCTAAGATCTCACTTGCACTAAAGCCAATTGTTATGATACACAATGCTCATCTTCTCAAGATGACATTCCATTTGTTCTTGGTTCATTGGCTTCATGAGTGGATCAGCTACATTATTAGCTGAAGGTATTTTTTGAATGACAATCTGTTTATCTCCAATATATTCTCTAAGTATGTGATACTTTCGTTGAATGTGTTTGGAGTTCTGGTGCGACCTAGGTTCGTTGGCTTGTGATATTGCCTCATTATTGTCACGGTAAAAACGGAATGCACCTTCAATGGTTGGAATCACTCCTAGTTCTAAATGAACTTCTTCATCCAAACCGTTTCATTTGCTACTTCTGAAGCTGTTATGTATTCTGCCTCAGTAGTGAAGTCCGTAATAGTGGATTGCTTGGCGCTTTTCCAACTGAATGCTCCTCCATTGTATAAGAAAATGAATCCAGATGTTTACTTATAATCATCAGTGCGTCTCTGAAAGAATGAGTCTGTAAACCCTTCCACTTTCAGTTTTGGTGATCCATAAGTTAATATCATATCATTATTCATTCTTAAGTAATTAAGGATTACCTTGACTATTATCCAATGATTTTCTCCAAAGTCGGACTGAAATCTACTTATTACACTAACAGTAAATGTAATGTCTGGTCTTATATATAGAATGACATACATGAGACTACCTATGATGGAAGCATATGGTATTTCACTCATGCGTGCTCTCTCTTGAGGTGTCTTGGGACTCATTGATCTAGATAGATGAATTCCTTGCCTACAAGGCAACAAACCTCTCTTAATGTCCAACATGTTGAATCTCTTGAGCACATTTTTCTATGTACAAACTTTGGGATAAACCAATCATTCTTCTATATCTATCTCTATAGATTCTAATACCTAGAATGTAGGTTGTTTCTCTCAAGTTTTTCATTGAGAATATTTTGGATAGTCAAACTTTGACAGATATCATCATAGCAACATCGTTTCCCAATAAAATATATCATATATATATATATATATTATCAAGAATGCGGTGGTGCTCTCATTGACCTTTTGTAAACACAAAGCTCGTTAAATTTTTATTAACTGTACGTGCCAAATTTGGACCCGAGGGTAAAATTGGCTTTTCATGTCAAAATTCAATACCAAAAGCCCACAAATATTGGCCCTTAAAAACCATATTGGAAAACCCAGCCCAAAAGACTTTATTCCACCGGTACATAACACTACAAAGAAAAAGCCAAATAAGTAGACAGCATAAAACATGGTTGTTACTAACTATTTTTACTTTTTCTAAACACAAATACGTGCAACGCCGAAAGTTGGATCCAAGACACGTTGTGGGTTCCATAGCCAGATATATCAGCACATTGTAGACCCATTGCCAGCTTTTATCACAGCTACAAAATAATCTCTTTTCAGATCTATAAAAGGGAAGATAACTCAGGGTTCAAAGGCAGGCTTGACATCATTCTTAAAAACTTCTATTCTCTGACACAAGTTCTGAGAATTTCTTTCCTTTGTCACCGCCCTCACGGCTATCAAAAGAAAGTAAGGTAATAATAAGCCTTATTTCCGCATATTACATAATGGCAGCTCATTTCACTATACTGACTTGAGCGTCGGAGTGTACCCGGCACCCACCATACCGGTGGTAGTCTACTCCCGTTCACTCTATCTTTGTTTTGCAGGATCGTTAATGCCCCCAACCTAAATTCTGATTGTGGACCTCGGGCGAAATCCAGCATCCACAATTTGGCGCCCACCGTGGGGCCTTGGCGATTTATAGCAAGCAAAAGATTTCACAGTCTACAATTCTAACTGTCATTCATGGCTTCAAGCAGCGAGCTGACACCAGATCCAACTTCAGCCCAAATATCTATGCTACAAGAACGGTTACGAACTTTGGAGGAGGAGAATTTGACCATGCGAAGCTCCAATACAAACCTTCGAAAGCAGTTAGAATTAATCTCTTCCACCTCTCAACAACGTGATTCTCCGGGCAATGCCAACAATGATATAATTCCATCCAATCTTTTGGAAACATTCAACGATGTGGCAAATGATGTTCCTTCACCGGGTGACCACCCAAGAAATCATACAGTTCCGCCAATTTCCCCAGCCGACCAGGCTCAGCAAGTCGCCTCCAACATGCGCAAAGAAATGTTAGAGTTCAAAGAAGCGATATTGTCCAGTCTACCAGGCGTCAAACTGCCAATAAGAAAAAGTAGAGCTGGGCTGGGACAATTTCTGACACACCATTTTTTGAGACTATCACCTCTGTAGAATTGCCAAGGAAATTCAGCCCTCCAGATATGAAAATGTATGATGGGTCTACTGACCCAGACGACCACATCATCCATTACAAATATAAGATGATGTCAACAGGCCTGACCCCTCGACAGTGGGAGGCCGGAATGTGCAGAGGATTTGGGGAGACATTGGCGGGTCCAGCCCTAACTTGGTTCATCAATCTCCCGTATAGGTCCATTGGGTCATACCAACATCTGGCAGACAAGTTTGTAGAGCATTTTGCGAGTTCTTGCAAGATTGAAAAGACTTCAGACGACCTTTGTGCCATCCAGCAAAGGAAAGGTGAATCTTTACGAAGCTACGTAGCTCGCTTCAATAAAGAAAGGATAACTATCCGGACCTCCATCAACCTACTGCAGTAGAAGCATTCAGAAATGGTTTGCTTCTAGAAAGCGGACTTTACAAGAAACTCACTAAATTCCGATGCTACACGATGGATCAAGCCATGGCTCGAGCCCAAATTGAAATAAGGTGGGAAGAAGACAAGAGGAACAAGAAAAGAGAATTTTTCTGGTTTGCAATACAATAACACTCAAGATACTACTAAACGGCGCAAAGAATTTCTCAATAAAGCACCTCGGCCAACAGACAGGAAGGATCTTCCGAAAATGAATCAACATTTCAACCGGGACTTCAAGCGCCAACCGTTAACTTTCAGGGGACAAGACAAATCTGCTAACAGGGAGAGACTCCCAGACTACAATTTTACTGTTTCCCCGGGAGAACTGGTTTCGGTACTCAAGAAGATGGGAAGCGAAGTAAGGTGGCCCCCACGCTCCAGAGATTATTCAGTCAAAAAAGATACCAGCAAATGGTGTGAGTTTCACCGAGATTATGGCCATACGACAGCAGATTGTGTGGCTTTAAGATTGGAAGTATTGGAATTGTTGAATAAAGGGCACTTGAAGGAATTGCTCACAGATAAGGGCAAGGCTACAATGGCCAGGAGAAATGACAAAGAAGATGGCCCCATCCCCATACACCACCACCAATCAACAATACTGTAAGTTTTATTTCTGGTGGTTCTGAAGTTAGTGGTGTTTCATATTCCGCAGCGAAACGACATGCCAGAATTGCCACAATGGGTCTTTTCCATTCGACTATGTCAATAGAGGAGACTTGTACAAACCTTACAATTGAATTTTCAGACGACAGCAATTCCAGCCGAATGAATCCGCATCACGATGCGCTGGTAATCTCATTACAAATTGCAAATTTTATGGTCAAAAGAATCTTGGTCGACACAGGTTCGTCAGCAAATATCATCTTCAGGGCAGCCCTTTCCGACATGGGAACCGAGATAGAAAAGATCAACAGGAAGTCAACTGTTCTTATTGGGTTCAGCGGCGAACAGAAATTCACCATTGGAGAAATAACTCTTCCAGTCTATGCAGGAGGAATCAATAAGTTGACTTCATTTTTGGTCCTCGATTGTCCCTCAGCCTACAACTTGATCGTTGGCCGACCTTGGATTCATGAGATGAGGGCAGTCTCGTCAACTTATCATCAAGTGCTCAAATTTCCCACAAGATGGGGAATTCAGGAGATTGTAGGAGACCGACACGCTTCAAGAAGTTGTTACCAGACTACTTTAAAGGCGAAACCTCAGTCGGCATAGCAATTAATGAAGGGATCCGATGTTACACCACCAGATCAGCCAAGCGTAGAGGACCTAGACGAAGTCTCAATACACCCAGAATATGCAGATCACAAAGTACCAATTGGAGTTAATCTGGATCCCAAGCTACGAACCGACCTAATTGATTTCTTGATGAAGCGACATGATTGTTTCGCCTGGTCACACGAAGATATGACCGGGATCGACCCAGAGTTAATCACCCATGAGCTCCATGTAGATCCAAACTACCCTCCTGTCAGACAGAAAAGAAGAAAGTTTGCCCCGGAGAGAAATCAGATCATCAATGAAGAAGTCCAAAAATTATTACAAAATGGAGCCATCAAGGAGGTTCAATTCCCAGAATGGTTAGCTAATGTGGTGATAGTACGAAAGAAGAACGGGAAATGGAGAGTTTGCATCGACTTCACAGATTTGAACAAAGCGTGCCCCAAGGATTCCTTCCCATTACCTCATATTGATTCCTTGGTTGATGCTACAGCAGGCCATGAGTTACTGAGTTTCATGGATGCCTATTCAGGCTACAATCAAATCCTCATGCATCCGAACGACCAGGAGAAAACTGCATTCATCACCAACAGAGGCATATATTGTTATAAAGTGATGCCATTCGGACTCAAAAATGCTGGAGCAACTTATCAACGAATGGTGAACAAAATGTTTTCTCAGCAGATAGGGAAGACCATGGAGGTTTATATAGATGACATGCTGGTAAAGTCAATAGAAGCCGAACAACATCTGACACATTTGGAGCAGGCATTCGACACAATGAGGAAGTACGGTATGAAATTGAATCCAACAAAATGTGCTTTTGGAGTCGCTTCAGGGAAATTTCTTGGATACATGGTCACGCGACGAGGGATAGAAGCCAATCCAACTCAGATCAGATCTATTCTTGACATTCCTTCTCCTTCCACTCCGAAAGATGTCATGCGACTTGCCGGGAGAATAGCCGCACTTAATAGATTCATTTCCAAGTCGACCGATAAAAGTTTTCTATTCTTCTCAGCCTTGAAGAAGGCAAAACACTTCGAGTGGACTCCAGCCTGCGAAAAGGCGTTGACAGAACTCAAACGATACTTATCTTCTCCACCATTGTTATCTAAGCCACTCGACAATGAAAGACTTTTTCTCTACTTAGGAGTCTCAGAACAAGCAGTAAGTGCAGTCCTGATCCGAGAAGAAAACGGAACTCAACTCCCAGTCTACTATGTGAGTAAAGCATTGTTAGATGCAGAATCACGCTACCCTCATATGGAAAAATTGGTACTGGCGTTGGTAACTGCAGCAAGGAAGCTACGACCATATTTTCAGGGGCACCCAATCACTGTCTATACATCGTATCCAATGAGGAGCATTCTTCAAACCCGAGCTTTCAGGGAGACTGACCAAGTGGGCTGTGGAACTAGGAGAACACGACATCACGTACTTACCACGCACCGCGATCAAGTCACAAGCACTCGCAGATTTTGTTGCTGATTTCAGCTCCAGTCTACAAGGTACCAGCTGAACAAGAAATCCAATGTATCCATCCTTCGACTACCTGGAGATTGGCAGTCGACGGGTCAAGCAATAAACGTGGATGCGGCTTAGGGATTGTGATTACAACTCCTGAAGGCGATGTGTTGCAACAGGCGGTCAAATGTGGCTTCAGAGTCTCTAATAACGAAGCCGAATACGAAGCTCTCATAGCTGGCTTAAACTTGGCCCATGAGCTTGGTGCCAAGAAGATCGAAGTGAAATCAGATTCTCAATTAATCGTCAATCAATTCCAGGGTTCATATCAAGCTAGAGACTCACAGATGGTTTCTTATCTAAAAAAGGTAAAGGAAATCCAGTCGACATTTGAACAGATAACCATTTCTCAAATCCCCAGAAATGAAAATAAGCACGCAGATGCTTTAGCTACACTGGGTTCGGCGATTGAAGGAGAAAAAATCCAGTCCATCCCAATTGTATATTTGCAGTGGCCTGCGATTTGGAAGAATGGTGTCGAAGAAGTTTCAACACTCACATCAGGCGACTCATGGTTGACTCCAATTGAGAAATATTTACAAAATGGCATGCTTCCAGAAGATAAAATTGAGGCTCGAAAGATTCAACGACAAGCTGCCAGATTCACGCTACATGATGGGCAACTTTTGAAAAGATCACTTTCTGGTCCCTACCTCAAATGTCTCACTCCAGAGGAAGCCCGGTACGTTTTAACCGAACTTCATGAAGGAGAATGTGGAAACCATTCTGGTGGAAGAAGCTTAGCCTCCCGAGCCCACACGACGGGATACTATTGGCCGTCTATGCGGGCTGATTCGGTTGAATTCACTCGAAAATGCGAGAAATGTCAAAGATTTGCCCCCGTCTCACACTTACCACCAGAGAAATTGAAGCCGATTCTCTCACCTTGGCCATTCATGAAATGGGGAATGGACATCGTTGGGAAGCTACCTACCGCCCCTGGACAGCGAGTCTACATGCTCGCCCTTACAGATTACTATTCCAAATGGATCGAAGCAGAAGCCTTTGCCAAGATACGGGACTTAGAAGTGCAAAACTTCGTATGGAAAAACATCATTTGTCGATTCGGTTTGCCGAAGGAAATTGTAACTGACAACGGGTCCCAATTCATCAGCTACCGTTTCCAAGACTTCTGCAAGAATTGGGGAATCAAATTGAACTTTTCAACCCCACGTTTTCCTCAAGCGAATGGTCAAGCTGAATCATCCAACAAAACGATCTTGAATACAATGAAGAAAAGATTAGAGAAATCAAAAGGAGCATGGGCAGATGAACTTCCAGGAGTCTTGTGGTCCTACAGAACTACAGCCCGGTCATCAACTGGACAAACCCCATTCTCCCTTGTGTTTGGGTGTGAAGCAGCAGTGATCCCAGTCGAAGGAGTTGTTCCAACTCCTCGATACCAATGGCTCGAAGAAAACACGAATCAACAACTCATGAGTTATAGCCTTGATACGGTTGACGAAATGAGGGAACGAGCCTCTATACGACTTGCAGCACATCAGCAGAGAATGGCCAAATATTTTAACAAGAATGTTAGGTGCAGAACGTTTAAAGAAGGAGATTGGGTCCTACGGAAAGTATTTCAGAATACCAAAGAGATCAAAGATGGAAAGCTAGGACCAAATTGGGAAGGCCCATACGTCATTACGAAGATCGTTGGGCAGGGCGCCTACAAATTGGAAACGACAGAAGGAAGGCCAATTCAAAATAGCTGGAATGCAATTCATCTCAAACGATTCTACCGGTAATTTTTATTTTTCTTTTGTGTTGCCCACTCGGCCAATGAAGTATTTTATAATAAAATGTTGTGTGATGAAATTTATGCATTCTGATATCCATATAGTGAAAATAAATATGAAATCTTAGATATCAAGCAAAAAGGAAACATTATATATTCGCAATTTCCCATTACAAAAAGATAGTCAAAAGTTAAAATTACATATTCATTCCACGGGCGTATCAGTCGACGGAACCTCAGGAGAGGGCTGAGCTTCCGCTGGTGGAACATCAGCGGTCTGACTGGGAACAAGAGGGATTATTTCAGTCGACGAAGGAGCAACATCCGTTTCAATCTGTTTCTCCGTTACTTTCATCACCTCTTCGGCTTCTCCAGTGGCCATTTGTTTTTCTTCAACAGTCTCTTTCGAGAGTACCTCTTCTCCATCTTCTTCTTCTTCACCCTCACTTGTAAGGGAGACCCCAGCAGCTAACCTCTCATATTCTCGAATCCATTTTTTCGGTTTCCAAGCGACATTTTGACCAGCTAAATATTCTTCCATTAGACTACTCCTCTCTTTCATCATTGACTCAAAGGCAACCAATTCAAGTTGGTCAAGCAATTCGGCCTTTTCCTTCCTCAAGCTTTCCACACTTTCTTTGAACGCTTCATTGGTAGCTTCAGACACTTCTTTCTCCAATTTCAGTGTTGCTTGAGTCTCTCTCAGTTCCTTCTCGACCTTTCTCAATTTCCTTTCGGTAGCGTCAAAATTTGCTTTCAGTTCACCGAAATCTCTTCTGACTGATGTGTTTGCTTTCTCTAAGTCCCTCATCCTCCTTTGGCTTAATTCAGCATACTGTTGCATGAAAATACCACATTCCATAACCTGAAACAAATTCCTTTTAGTACATTCCATACGACTTCTTCTAATAGATAATATACATGTTTTCAATGATAAATATATACCTGATAACTTAAAGCCGCAATCTTCTTGCTTGTTTCGGTTGGACCCAACTCAATCAGCCGTTGCTCGTCTTCTTCCAGCAACAGACGTTTGATAAATTTAGAAAGGCTAGAAGGATCCGAAATTGCAGTAGACCCGTGGGGAATCCTCACTACAACGCCTTCTGCGTCTTCCTCCACTTCTACTACTGCCTTCCTCTTTTTCGAGGCAGACACCTTCTCAGTCGACTGGGTCATTGGTTCGGACACATTAACCGGAACGACTTCAGCTGGTTTGGCGATATCCAAATTTGCGGCTTCAGGCTCCTTCTCCTTAGCTTTCTTAGTCTTCCTCCGGCTCCTCATTTCATCAAGTTTTGGCACCTTAAATGGACCCGACATCATCTCAGCTGCGCATAAAAATTCTTCAGGAGTCAGCGATGTTAGAAATAGCAGCCTCCCAAATGTAACCTCAATCGCCCAAGTGCACAAAATCACGGCCAAAATATGCTTACTCAAAGCCAAGGGAGTACCTTCAGAATAAACCACTTCTTTCCACAGCGGAGTTAACCTCAGTCTCCTCTCTTCTAAAGCCGCTCTCCAAATCCTCTTCGAATCAGGCAAACCGAGGATGCGATTAGTATTTGCGACGGCTCGATGAGTAGTATCGAATGTTCTATTCAGCTGAAGACCTGAAAGAAGATAAGAAGAATATTTACAATCATACAAGTTGTAATTGAATATAGAAGGGTGAAGAAATACTCACTCGACGAGTTCCAATGTTCAGGTATTTCTCCACTCCCATTCGACCCAAACACACACTCTCCTCTCACGAAGAAATAACTTTTTTGCCAATCACCCCTATCATTTGTTGTAAGCCCCAATACCAAGTGCTCCCTCTTTTGGCGTAGATACAGGTGATATCTCCCTTTTTCTCTCAGGTGTTCTTTCATATAGTAAGTATACAATAATTCTCGCACCCCAAACACGATCCCCAATTCAAAAGACATACACTCAATCGACAGTAGAATCCTCCATGTATTTGGCATTAGTTGAGAAGGGGCCAACTGGTAATGATTCAACACTTCCCACACTAACTTTGGAATGGGGAATCTGAATCCATCAGCAAATGGGCGTTCGTAAAACCCAATCCACCCAGGAATTTTATAATCTATCCTTTCAGTCGGCGACGCTAACCTAACTTCAATTGATGGAGGAAATCTATATTTCAGTTTCATTTCTCTCATTGACCTTTCAGTCACTCGACTAGCTGGATTCTTAGTTAAAATGTTTGTTGGTTCACTCGTACTTGGAATCTCACTCGACTCCTCAATGGTAGGTAATGATCTAAGTGGTGTAGCTTTGGTAGGTATTCCTAACGGTGGTTTGGCTATAGATACAATTCCAGCCTCCATAAAATCTCCATGCGACCAATCCCTAATAGTTTCTTCATCACTCGAATCATTCATAGGTTGTTCAATATACTTGTCAATTTGAGCACCTAAACTACCCAATGAATCCTCACTCGACATTTTCCAAGCAACAAACACAAATTTCCTAAAATTTCTACCCCTTTGAAGATCTAAACACGTCTAAACCTTAAACATAATCCATAAGTTTCACTATGTTTTTCAAGATCAAACAAACTTATTTGACTAAGAACAATTTGAATCTACACTAAGAACATTTGAAGATATTGAAGAACGCGAAGAAAGATATGAAGGGTACCTTGAAGATCTTGAGAGCTCTCCTATACTCGCCAATCGAAAGGATTTCTTGTGAGGAACAAATGACTCTCAAAAGCCATTCTTATACTCTTCATTTTGGCGCCTCAAATTCCCTCCAAAAGATACCTCGAAAATCCCACTAGGGTTTTAGTAAATGAACTTGGGCTCCAAAGACCCAAAAGCCCAACTTCCTTCTAATCTTCCAAGGACGAAGGCAACACTGGCGATTGGATGACATCTGTCAATGGAATCACTTCCTCCAGAATAAAACTTAGACATCATATTAACATCTACAAAAGATCGTTGGACTTCAGTCAACAATTCTACATGAAGACCGCTTGCTAGTCGACGTTTATATATGAACCTCTGTAAGTTCCTGTCAGTCGACTAGCCTCTATGAGTTAATTTCAGGTACGCTCAATTCAACATTCATGAAAATGCTTCATATTACTTCAGTCAACAGCATGTATTAAATATCTAAAGGTTTATTCCATTCGACATATTAAGATTATTTCAGTCGACATACCTATATGGGACCTTAAGTATATTCTGATCCACTCTTGAAATAATTTTACTCCAGTCGACATGAATAATGATTGTATAATCACTTCAATCGACAAACTTTCAGGAAGTCACCGCCGGTTTGTTTCAGTCGACATTATATACTAAATGTTTACAGGTATACTTCAGACTACGTGCTTGAGAGTTTCATGATGTTAATTCAGTCGACAGGAACACTCCAATCGATTAACATGATAAATACATGCTGTTATCTCAGTCGACATTATCAGGATTCGATACAACACTCATACAAGGAGCCTCAAGTGAAAAACCCAATCGACATAAGTACAAGAACCTTATTTATAGGGCTTTGTTTAAATATTCTTGTCAACTATGTATAAATTTGTATTAAGAATTTGACACGGGAATTCAGGTATGTTCCAGTCGACATTTGACAAACGGGAATTCACACGATGTTCCAGTCGACATTGACACGGTACAGTTCCAGTCGACATTTGACAAACGGGAATTCGACACGGTGAGGACATCCCAGTCGACGTACATTAGAAGATTTGAATGGACTTCCCAATCAACACTACCTTAGTGAAGACTCGGTGTGGAGACATTCCATTCGACACTAAATGTGGGAACTCGGTTTGTATATTTCAATCGACATTATCAGGTATGGCTTGCATTTATTAAGAAAGTCCCAATCGACATCTACATGTGTAGCTTTGGATTTGTTGTGAATCTTAAGCATGTGTGGTTTAATGCTTGGTGAATGTCCCATCCGACATCTACTTGTGTGGCTTGAGATTTGTTATGGATCTTATGATGTATGGCTTGATGATTGATATATGTCCCATCTGATATCTACATGTGTAGCTTTGGATTTGTTGTGAATCTTAAGCATGTATGGGTTATTGCTTGGTGTTGTCCCATTCGACATCTATATGTGCGTAGCTTGGGACTTGTTATGGATCTTATACGTGTAAGACTTGATGCTTGATGTGTGTTCTACAAGTGTAGTTTGGGGTTTAAAGAAAAACCCAGTCGACATAACACCTCTTGACTTGAGACTAATCAAGAGTTAATTGACATCTCAACGTGTAGCTTGGTGCGAAACATTGGGATTTATTGATGATCCCAGTCGACATCATCAAGTCTGTGATTTGGGGATTATTATACTTAGTACACTTGCATATCTCGAGACATGAAATGAATCTCAGCCGACATCCTCTAGTGAAAAGCTTGGGAGTTATCAAAGAAACCAAACACATAACTTGAAACTTGATGAACATCTCAGTCGACATATACACGCATATAGCTTGGAACTTGTTGAACCATTCAACAATATACTTGTCCTGACCTTCATCAGGTTCAGTCGACTGGGAACATCCCCATGACTCACATAGAGTCAAGTTCAAGACCTGGCCTTCAGCTGGTCCAGGCGACATTAGTAAATCCCCTGGTCCATGGACCCGTAGCATGGGGATTATCCTGACCTTCATCAGGTTCAGTCGACTGGGAACATTCCCCATTGACTCACATAGAGTCAAGTTCAAGACCTGGCCTTCAGCTGGTCCAGGCGACATGAGTAAATCCCCTGGTCCATGGACCCGTAGCATGGGGATTATCCTGACCTTCACAGGTTCAGTCGACTGGGAACATTCCCCATTGACTCACATAGAGTCAAGTTCAAGACCTGGCCTTCAGCTGGTCCAGGAGCGACATGAGTAAATCCCCTGGTCCATGGACCCGTAGCATGGGGATTATCCTGACCTTCATCAGGTTCAGTCGACTGGGAACATTCCCCATTGACTCACATAGAGTCAAGTTCAAGACCTGGCCTTCAGCTGGTCCAGGCGACATGAGTAAATCCCCTGGTCCATGGACCCGTAGCATGGGGATTATCCTGACCTTCACCAGGTTCAGTCGACTGGGAACATTCCCCATTGACTCACATAGAGTCAAGTTCAAGACCTGGCCTTCAGCTGGTCCAGGCGACATGAGTAAATCCCCTGGTCCATGGACCCGTAGCATGGGGATTATCCTGACCTTCACCAGGTTCAGTCGACTGGGAACATTCCCCATTGACTCACATAGAGTCAAGTTCAAGACCTGGCCTTCAGCTGGTCCAGCGACATGAGTAAATCCCCTGGTCCATGGACCCGTAGCATGGGGATTATCCTGACCTTCACCAGGTTCAGTCGACTGGGAAAATTCCTATTGACTCACACAGAGTCAAGTTCAAACCTGGCCTTCAGATGGTCAAGGCGACATGAGTAAATCCCCTGGTCCATGGACCCGTAGCATGGGGATTATCCTGACCTTCACCAGGTTCAGTCGACTGGGAACATTCCCCATTGACTCACATAGAGTCAAGTTCAAGACCTGGCCTTCAGCTGGTTCCAGGCGAATGAGTAAATCCCCTGGTCCATGGACCCGTAAGCAAATGGGGATATCCTACCTTCAACAGGTTCGTCGACTGGAAACATTCCCCATTGACTCACATAGAGTAAAGTTCAGAACTGGCCTTCAGCTGGTCAGGCGAACTGAGTAATCCCCTGGTCATGGACCCGTAGAATGGGGATATCCTGACCTTCACCAGGTTCAGTCGATGGGCACATTCCCCATGACTCACAAGAGTCAAGTTCAAGACCTGGCCTTCAGCTGGTCCAGGCGACATGAGTAAATCCCCTGGTCCATGGACCTAGCTGGGATTATCCTGACCTTCACCAGGTTCAGTCGACTGGGAACATTCCCCATTGACTCACATAGAGTCAAGTTCAAGACCTGGCCTTAGCTGGTCCAGGCGAAATGAGTAAATCCCCTGGTCCATGGACCCGTTTTTAGAATGGGGATTATCCTGACCTTCACCAGGTTCAGTCGACTGGGAACATTCCCCATTGACTCACAAGAGTCAAGTTCAGACTGGCCTTCAGCTGGTCAGGCGACATGAGTAAATCCCCTGGTCCATGGACGTAGCATGGGGATTATCCTGACCTTCACCAGGTTCATCGACTGGGAACATCCCCATTGACTCACATAGGTCAGTTCAAGACCTGGCCTTCAGCTGGTCCAGGCGACATGAGTAAATCCCCTGGTCCATGGACCCGTAGCATGGGGATTATCCTGACCTTCACCAGGTTCAGTCGACTGGGAACATTCCCCATTGACTCAATAGAGTCAAGTTCAAGACCTGGCCTTCAGCTGGTCCAGGCGACATGAGCAAACCCATATGATACATTCGATTTATTACTCTCAAAGTCAAAAACTTTTTGACTTAAAGAGCAGGGAACAAACTGTACGTGCCAAATTTGGACCCGAGGGTAAAATTGGCTTTTCACGTCAAAATTCAATACCAAAAGCCCACAAATATTGGCCCTTAAAAACCATATTGGAAAACCCAGCCCAAAAGACTTTATTCCACCGGTACATAACACTACAAAGAAAAAGCCAAATAAGTAGACAGCATAAAACATGGTTGTTACTAACTATTTTTACTTTTTCTAAACACAAATACGTGCAACGCCGAAAGTTGGATCCAAGACACGTTGTGGGTTCCATAGCCAGATATATCAGCACATTGTAGACCCATTGCCAGCTTTTATCATAGGTACAAAATAATCTCTTTTCAGATCTATAAAAGGGAAGATAACTCAGGGTTCAAAGGCAGACTTGACATCATTCTTAAAAACTTCTATTCTCTGACACAAGTTCTGAGAATTTCTTTCCTTTGTCACCGCCCTCACGGCTATCAAAAGAAGGTAAGGTAATAATAAGCCTTATTTCCGCATATTACATAATGGCAGCTCATTTCACTATACTGACTTGAGCGTCGGAGTGTACCCGGCACCCACCATACCGGTGGTAGTCTACTCCCGTTCACTCTACCTTTGTTTTGCAGGATCGCTGATGCCCCCAACCTACAAATTCTGATTGTGGACCTCGGCCGAAATCCAGCATCCACATAAACCAAGCGTTTTTATTGCATCATCAAACCGTATATTTCAACTTCTAGATGATTGCTTAAGATCTTTTATAGATCTTTAAAATTTACATATTTTATGACTATCACCATTGGATGTAAAACTTTCTGTTTGTTTCATATAAATTTCTTCCTCAATAAATCTATTTAGAAACACCGTTTTGACATCCATCAGTCAAATCTCATAGTCATAGTAAGCTGCTATAGCTAATATAATTCTAATGGATTTTAGCATAGCTATTGGCGAAAAGGTTTCCTCATAATCAATCTTTTTCTTTTTGAGTATATCATTTTACCGCTACTCTAGCCTTATAAGTCTCTATTTTACTATATTTTCCAACCTTTCTCTTAAATACCCATTTTCAATAAGGTATAATTTCTCCTTTCAGAGACATCATTATGTTGAGGTGTGTAAGAAGGTGTTATTTGTGACATAATTCCATGTTCTTTAAGATAATCTTGAAATTTGATATTTAAGTATTCTCCTCCATGATCATATCATGGACTTTTAATACTTTTCCTAATTGGTTTTCTACTTCATTCTTATACTCTGTGAACTTTTCAAAAGTATCTGACTTATGTTTCATTAGGTACAAATATCCAAATCTTGAACAATCATCAGTGAATGTAACAAAGTATTGAAAATCACATTTGGCCATGATACTAAGTGGGCCACATACATCAATATGTATAAGTTTCAAGATTTCTTTGGTTATTTCATTTTGTCCTAGAAAAGATGACTTGGTCATTTTTCCTTTGAGACATGATTCCCAAGTTGGATAAGGTTAAGCCTTGTTTTTCCAATTGTGAAATCATTTTATCTCCAATATGGCATAATCTTAAGTGCCAAATGAATCTTGAATTAGGATTATCTCTTGATTGCTTTGTTGATACCGTGTTTAATTCATTGTTATGATTCCCATTCAATTGCAAGACATATAATCCATTTATGTTTAGTGCAATGCCAACAAATTTATTCAAATAATAAATATTACATTTCTCATTGATAGAATATAATTCATAATTATATTTAGTCAATACTTAAATGGAAACAATGTTCATTATTGCATTAGGAAAATATAAAATTTTATCTAATAAAATTAAATGCCTTGATCGCATAGGAAGATGTCACGTCCCTAAGACATTTGCGGAGACAAGCTCTACATTTTCAACTTTGATGACCACTTGACCTTCCTTGAGTAAATTTTTACTCTTTAGATATTGCGATGAGATACAAATATGTGAGGTAGCACCAAAATCTAAAATCCATTAATGAGATATGGAACTTATACTAAGATCCATTTCAATAACAAAGAATGGATATGTATTTTCTTTTGGCTTCTTCAAGCTTGCATGGTAATGAAGATGATTCCTCTTCCAATGTCATTTCTTTTTGGAATCGAAGCACTCATCTTGGATATTATTTTCTTTTCCTTTTTTCGATATGTCTCCAGCGAGCTTATTTTTCTTGGGAGCTTGCTTCTTGCCCTTTCTCTTTTTTTTGCCTTTGTTAGGACCATAGACAGCAAGAACAACCCATTTCTCATTTCCTTCAACCTTCAAGAGGATTTCGGTCTTTTCATAGGTCTTCAAGGCGTCATGAAGCTCAATAAGTGACCTAGTTGATCTAATCAACTTGTTCATATTGAAGTTGGAAATGAAGCCTTTGAAGGCGGGAGTAAGGGATTGCATGATCAAATTCACCTTAACTTTGAATGTTAGTCCTAGATCAAATGTATATATTTGATCAATCAAATTGATCATTTGAAGCATATGATCAGAGTCAAGAGTCTATTCCTTCATTTTCATATTGAATAACTTGTTAGTAACATCGTATCTAGTAGTTTCACTACTTTCACCATGAAACTCTTGTATGTGTTCCAAGATGTCCACCGATAAGTCAAACCTTTCGTATTGCTTTTGCAAAGCTGAGCTTATAGAGACTTTAATGTAGCTTCTTACCTTGAGCTCATAATTTTGCCACTTGTACTAAGTAGTAATCTTTTCAGCGGGGGTATCATCATCAATAGAATCATAATCTATCATATCGAGAACATAGTAGAGTCGCTCATAATCCAAGACAATCTTGAGCTTACGATGCCAATCAAGAAAATTTGGGTCGAAAAGTTTATCTTTGTCAAGTATTGTGGATAATGGATTCATTTTGTATCACTTACACTGTTGAAAATAATAGTTTAGTAGTTATTTTATAATAAGTTTTTACCTAAGTTTAAGGTCTTTTAAAAAATGTTACTCCTACTAATTTTATTCGAATTCCACACTCCCTATGAGGTAGAAGGAAATATTATTGGATATATTTCTAATGGGATGTCAAATTCTCATTGTTAATGTCATGTCTCACCTAATGGGTTTTGGCACTTCAACTTCAATGAGTCAATATTCATTTTGTTTTGTATCTCTATACAAGACTCGATATTTCCACCTCCAGCAAACAATGTCTCACCTAAAGAGTTTTGACATCTTTACCACTTAAAGCTAGGCCCAACATCTTTCTTCACGTAACACATGTCATTGGCCTTCACCTAAAGAATTTTAGGTTTACAATCATTAGGCTACAAAGACGAACAAGTCAAATAATACTTAAGCATATTAGGGTCTCTCACCTAATGGGTTTTGGGATTTGCCAACTATATTTGGTAGGCTACTTGATCATGTTGGAAGGTTAAGGCTTAATATTTTAATCTTGGGGATTAATTTATCCATATCTCTATATGATTTTAGGTCTTTTCTTTTAATGCGTCTTGATGTTTTGTATCTTTTACTTTCATCGTGCACAAGCACATTTACCACATAACTTTTATGTTTGGCTTTAGACGAGAGGATCATAATCTTTCATTAATATTTAATAAAACTATTCTATTTGATTTAAGACAATCCTTTACAATTCGATTACTAGAGAAACCTCCCAGAAGATAGGGGGTCTGACATGACCACTAAAGTCCCTATATTCTTAAGCTCTTATCGCCTTGGTGACATAGTTCTTTTTAGTACCTCTTGTTCGATAATGTCTTAGGCTTTCATGTCTTATCTAATCATATACTAATCTTGAAACTTTTAAAAGATTATCTTTGATTATTAATCGACTAATTTTTAATCATATTAAATTGTTAAAATATTTAATCAAATTTGTATAAGGATTATTATGGTGAATTAATTATTGAGTTTTAATTCAATTAAAACTCCTAATTTGGGTTTATCTTCCTAAAAGGAAGGTTAAGTTTTAAATTAGCAACAACTCAAACTTCATTAGGATTCTTTTAAAAAAAAAAAACTTTTAATGGAATGAGAATTCTAAAGTTACTCAAAATTTATTTCTGGAAATTTTTGTAAGATTTTATAATTTCAAAAATTATAATTTAACTCATGAACTTTTAGGTATTTATAATAAAGGGCCAAAACTTTCAAAGTTTTGTAAATTGATCCCTAAATCAGAAAAACATAAAATAAATTCTATTTTTGTCAGCGCGTCGCGACCCGGAGTGGACATAATCTCTTTTCTGAGATTTCAGGTTCTGTCCGCTGCATATTTTCGCCAAAAACTTGATCTTTTCGAATTATGATTAAGTTAAAATTTTTCAGAGTTGTTAATCCCTATGTCTAGTGTCACTATAAAAATATTCAGTCAAAAATAATAATTTTATCCACATAAATTAATTGTCTAATAGAACAGTGCTTTATAGGATCCCTAATACATGCTTTTGATTTATTTTCGCCAAAACGACATAACCTTAAAGCTCTGATACCACTGTAAGGTTTTGGGGTTAGTTTAGAAGCATCCATGTGACTGGAATTTAAAATTGTCTTTCATAATCACTTTAAGGATCGTGGTTATGTCGTTGTTGATTTAAAAAAATTATTCCATAAATTAATCCATATTAATTTAATCATGCATGCAAGTAATTTTATTTATCAAAATAAATAAAAATCAACGATAAAGTAAACATACATGAGTGCGTTTATCATTTTCTTAGAGCCTTTTTGAATTTCCTCATTGAGATTTCCCTTGCACCAAGCGTTGCACCTCTAGTTGGCACATAAGAAATCTCTATGAATAACTTGCTCCCATTTTGAAAACAAAAAAGAAACTCTTATCGTTAATAGGATGTTGAAGTCTTAGATTTAATATCCAAGAAACTAACTTTCTTGGAATTAAAACTTGGAACAAACTTAAAACAATTCCAAGAGTGAGAGAGAGAGGAAAATGAATTCGGCCAAGGTCGAACTTGTATACCTTGGCGAATTTCATGTTGTATTTATAGGTAAAGATTAGCTTTGTTGTATCCCAATATAATAAGGACAATCCAAGATCTCTCCAAATTATATTGGGTCTCTTTAAAATTCTTCCCATATAATAATTAGGAAACTTAACTAAATAAGAATTCCTTATAAAATAAGACTTCCCTAATCAATCTATATTATGACTCTAATTAATTTGAGTGCTAGCCCACTAAATTTAAAGCAACCCTCTTAACGGATTTTTGACAACATATAATTTGGCAAAATCTTATGTGTCAACATAGTTGAAATGTAAGAATTTATTTTACACTTTATATGTTCTTGAAATCATTTATTTACAAATATGAGCCAGAAAAGAAATATGGAAATCTATTATGAGAATTAGGTTTTAATAATGATACTAATACAAGCCCTCAATAGAGGTGTGCAAAATCGGTTTCGGTTCTGGTTCTGAGTAGATTCGAAACCTATACGGAAAAAATCGGTTCCTAACTTTTTAAAATCGGAACCTGCCCAATTAATTATGGTACCATATTTTTCGATACCGGGTTACCCTATTTTCCATTTTTTTCAATATATTTTGTTTCTTTTTAATTCAAATTTGATTAATGATGCCAAATGAATATTGTAAGATAAATTTTAACGACCACTACACTATAAAAAAATGGTTGTTCATTTTTTTCCCCAAGAAAACCAAAAAGCTCAAATAGTAAGCCCTTAGAAAGAGAAAAATTGAGGAAAACAAAATTAGATGCTCAGTTTAAGGATTTGGAAAATTAAGGTAAGTTTTCTTAATTCCTTAATAAGGAAATTATTTCCCTTGCTTTGTTTCAATACATTAGATGTATTTTTTTTTTCTTCTCTTGAATATGAGATTTACTTGTTGGGATCTTGTTGAAAAGAAAACATGCATATGTGAAAAAATCTTTTAAGCTTAAAAGTTTAATTTTGTTATAAAATGATAAGTTATCATTTTAGAGTTTTTTTGCCACTTTATGAAAACCTAGAATTTTCCTGTGCATCTTTTATTGTGGTGAGACACTTAGGATGTTGGAAAGTTGGATTAAAGCTTAATTGAAAGTTGATTTTAGTGTTATTTGATTAATTGAATAATTTAGGGTTTATGTCTAAAACTAAAATTGGGGTTTTTCATTTTATGGATGTAATTAAGTACATTAGATGTATATTAATCATTTTGGTAGTGTTTTAGAAACACTTAAATGTGTAATTGGCACTTTTGGACTAAAATGAGAAAAATATAAAAGTTTGCACAAATAGGTAATTTCGGCCAAAGAGGTATTTTAGACATTCCCAAAATTAGTTTTGGGATTCTTATTAAAATAAATAATTTATTTTCATAGTCTAAAGAAAATTTCTGAAATTGGGAAAAGTCGATTTTTCACGCACCACTGCGATAACCTGCTAAAACTGTATTTACGCCAACAAGATTTTATTTCTAACGCTTACTTTCCATACGCCATTGAAGTTTACAATTCTATATGCAAAGAAAGATTCTTGCCCAATAATGTCACTTTCCCTTTTGTATTAAAGGCGTGTGCGAGAGAAATAGTGTGAGACCAAGTCCCTTACTTTATTTTATTTAAAATTGAATTAGTGATTTATCCTTATCTCTCACACTCTCATGTTCCCTCTATTTCTCCCCCAACTTAGCAATCACTAACCACATCTCCTAATATCACTCAACTCATTTTACTATATAAATTGAAATTAACCATAAGTTTTCCTTTAGTATGTGTGCTTGGTGTGAATCAATTAAGAGTAAGAAATATATTGAATTTAATTCCAAAGATCCTTTGAACAATTAGAGAGAGAAACATACGCGTAGAGAGAGAAAACACAAAACCAGTAGAGAGAGAAAGTTAGGCAGGAGAGAGAAAGGGCTCGTTCGTTGTCTTTCGGCCACTTTTTCCGACGAGTGACCACTCCAGGAGGATCCCCTCGATGAGACAAAGCCAACGCCACCGGTCCGACGACCAGACTCCTCCGCATGCACCGCCGCATTGCCGCTCCATGCTCCCCACACGTCTGTTGGACAATTATGACCCATATCATCACTATTTGTAAAAGACATTGTGTTTTTGTACAAATTAACTATGTGACAAAGGAAATTGCTATTTTATCATTTTGTAATTGGATTACTTAGATATATAAATGATAAAAGTCCAAATGATTAGTACCAGATTAATAAGATATGAGACAGTATTAATCCACAAAAGGTTAAATCATTAAATATCCCTAGTCGTAGTATTATCGAGACTGGACATCGATAATGCAGAATAGACTAATATTACACTTGTGCGCGTTCTAGAAGCTTAACGACATAGTTCTCATATATTTAAGGATTGGATACTTATGAAAGTGTGATAGGAGGTTATGTTAGCCATTGGACCGGAAACAGCTTCGCTCTGGATAGACCCCTCAGAATCCCATTGGTAGTATGACTATGTGTCTATGGGAATCCGAATCAGGGTAGGTGTATGTGGTCATAACCTGAGACTTGCATCGCTAATACTTGCGACGATCAGTATAATTTGGTTTTGGTCGTCCAGAGCTTTAACAGGTTCTGTGTACGCCTCTTCTGGGTATACTGAGAATCGTAGTGTGTTGGTTGTGATGTCAAGATGGGAGTATCACTTCAGTCATATGGAGATGATGATCACACATAATACAATATTGGTACTCTTAAATGCTACAGCTATCGGGATAATATGACTAGGTCATGATTATTCGATTACAGAGACCAACTGCTAGTGATCCGATATATACTTCGTACGTGGTAGACACAATTCCAGCCCTAGGCCTAGCATATGACATCCGATACTGGATCGTATTACACAATACATTGTATAATACGCCTAATACAGATTATATATTCTTCTTTGAATATTTATGGAGAATTGGGTAGGAACGGTGCTTTGCTAGAAGCCAATCATATCTTGTAAATCGGTGAGAACGTGGTACGGGGTACGCACGTGTTCGGACAGTCGATGACCGTATTTACTGTCAACATATCCAGAGATCTCTTGGGTCGCTTCCCAAAGATTCACCGATGACATTTGACTCAAACAGAATTAATCTGAGATTAATTATGAGAGAGAAAATTAATCTGGGATTAATTACGGTAAAAATTTATCTGGGATTAAATTCGTTTAGAAGAGAGAACGCGATTAATTGGAATTAATCGGCAAAGTAAATTTAATATTTAAATTGGATTTTACTATTTAATTTATATAATTGGGCTAAAATAATATATCGGATTCATTAATTGAAATTGGATTTCAATACGGAATTAAAATTGGATTTTAATTCAAGCTGTAGGATACAGATGTTGGACGACGCTGTTCCAGGCTCGCGGCCCGGTTGGGAGTACGGAATAGCCCACGGGGGAACTAAACCGGAGAAATAACATGGAGTCGCCACCCGATGTGAACCGGGAAAATGATTTAAGGCCGCACTCACCCCTCGCAAGAGAAGACCTCAAACAGTTGGGTTCAGAATGGTCCCTTACTTATGCCACTTGTAATGAAAAGATTTGTACAATAATCTAACCAAGCCTAAGCAACATATATTTCCAAGGATAATCTACTCCTAAGTTCGCATGTATAAAATAAATCATCATAACGGCAAACATACAATATCACACACTAATCTCATGTACATGTTGACTCATCAAACACGAAAAATAAATAACAACCTAAACGTAAACGTAAATTGAACGCCTATTGCGAAAGAAGATAATCAAATCATGCATAGAGGAATAACGTACTAACGGCTAAATCATGCTTAAGAACCAAGTAACATAATAACGACCTAATCATGCTTGAATATCATCTCACGAACACATCAAATAGATAAATGCGGGAATACAAATAGATGATAACAGTAAATGTGTCAATAATGGAATGGCATGATTAATTACATAATACAAGAGAAATCACCCAAGAAGCAATTATGCATGAAATGAAAAGGAATCAGTTCAGTGTATGTGCATTCGTGTAGCGTTTGAAAACGCGTTCGAACGGTAAACGAAAGGTTTGCGTTCGTATAGCATTCGAGAATGCGTTCGAATGGGACAAGAAATGATGCATGATAAAACAAAACGCATTAGCGTTCGAGTAGCGTTCGTAAACACGTTCGAACGGTAAACAGAAGGTTCGCGTTCATATAGCATTGAGAACACGTTCGAACGGGACCAGACCTGATGCATGATAAAACAAAGAAAATACGTGCGCATTTGAGTAGCGTTAGGAAACGCGTTCGAACTGTAAACAGAAGGTTCGCGTTCGAACGGGACAAGACCTGATGCATGATAAAACAAAGAAAACACATACGCGTTCGAGTAGCGTTCATAAACGCGTTCGAACGGTAAATAGAAGGTTCGCGTTCGTATAGCGTTCGAGAACGCGTTCGAACGGGACAAGACCTGATGCATGATAAAACAAAGAAAACACATGCGCGTTCGAGTAGCGTTAGTAAACGCGTTCGAACGGTAAATAGAAGGTTCGTGTTCGTATAGCGTTCGAGAACGCATTCGAACGGGACAAGACCTGATGCATGATAAAACAAAGAAAACACATGCGCGTTCGAGTAGCGTTCCTAAACGCGTTCGAAACTCGAACGGTAAACAGAAGGTTCACGTTCGTATAGCGTTCAAGAACGCGTTCGAACGGGACAAGACCCGATGCATGATAGACGACGCAACACATACATAGATAAGCAAATCCACAATGTAGGACCCCGTGTGCCCGATTGAACTCATTCCCATTCAATCGGGTGTACCTCATCCGGCGAGGCAAAACATCGTGGTAAAGGTAGCCTTTAGGCATTTTCCATCGAATGGAGGACCTTGAATCCACCCTAGTTAGCCCATGCGTACTAGAATGCAATGCATGCGTAAATAAAGCAATGATATGTGATAAGTGCATGAAAATGTATTTTAAACATCACTTATTCGAGTTTATTGTTCGGTATTTAATTATATATTTTATATTTTATTATATAATATTTATCATTACATTAATTTACAAAGTTTTCAATGTTAGGATTTATATAGTATATTTTCAATATAATTTTTACCGTAATATTATTTTAGCAAATATTTAATTATTTAAATTATTTTACCGATCTCTTACTTATTTTGCAGGATGAAAAATATGGGCCCAAAACGTTTCACTAAATTGTCATCATGGGCGCATAATTGAAGAATTTAAAAACAAAGGGCGTGGCCGAGAGTCAGAGAACAAAGAGAGAAACATGGGTTGCACTTAGAGCTATTATGGGCATAAAAATCAAAGGCTGTTACATATATATTATTATTGTGTAATACAAATATTATGGCAAGTGAAGACAAAAGAAACAACAAGGGAGAGAAGATTAAAAAAAAAAAAAAAAGAATAAAAAAATGAAGAGAATCCATGCTGAAGAGAAAAAAATAACAAAGAGCAAAGAAAGCTGCATGGCAGCGCATGGGTGTGCAGTGAAGAGTAAAGGGCAAAAGCTGCTCATAATTGTGGAGACTCCAGAGCTGCTGCGTGGAAGCAAGTGGTGCGCAAGAAAAATAAATAAAAGAATGAAGGACGTGGCTGCAGAGGGGAGCTTGGGGGGGAAGCTGCCGAGTGCAAAATAACACAAAGCAAAAGAAAACCCTGTGCGCCGAGAGGAGAACAGGGAGGGAACCACCAGAACTGCGCACGGAGGAGAGGAAGACAGAAGCAGCTCGTCCAGGCGTGAAGAAAGAGGGCAGTTCAGCGAGAGCAGAGACAAGGAGAGCAGTTTCACCAAGGCCAACACTGCCGAGAAGAAGCTCCAGCTCGTTCAGCACATAGCCGAGAAGGAGAAGAAGGAACTGTGCCGAGAAGAAGGGAACCCTAAAGGCAGTGGGGTGTGAAGCTTCTTCAGTGGAGGGCGTAATTAAAACAAAAAAAAAAAAGAAGAAGAAAGAAGACCGGCGTGAAGAGGGAGGCAGCGCATGTACCAGGGAGACGAAGGGTCACAATAAATCTTTTCATGCAAAAGCAGAAAGCAATTCAGGGAGCAGAAATAATGATCCATTCGATGTCCCTCCAATCCATCTCGCCTATTACTTCCTTCTGCATGCGGAACTAATCTCCTAAGCAAAGCTAAGGGCGAACTCTTGTACCTTATATTTCTATTTTGTTATTTAATTTGTGGATGGTTTTTAATCGTTTAATATAACTATTATCTTATATTTCTCTTTAATCTGTTGAGTATTTTAAATTGAAAATCTATTTTATTAATTAGCATATGGATTCAGTCACGCTTTTTCTATGTGTTGTTGGTAAAATTGGTTGTGATAGATTAAGGTTGTTTTACGAGTTCATCCTCTGCTGCAGTATTGCCCGAGGGTATATTGTCGTCGTTGGATAGGTTGTAACGATAACCTTGTGAGCTTGAACGTAGAGAAGATAGAATAATAATTACCTTAGAACTTTAATTTGAGTAGAATTGAATATCCTCCGATTGTGGGTTTGGGACGTGAAATCCTCAATTGTGTAATAAAAGTAATTGATAATGTGATAGAAGTAATAGGTACAAGAGAGGACCCTGACGCTTTGCTATTTCTCCATTGATAAAATCTCTTAATTTTTCGTATTATTTAATTTACATCGCAATTCAATTTTTAATCTTTTCTTTAATTTAGTTACCGTTGACGTTTTTGTTTGAGTAGATTAGTTCCTATAACCATCTATCTGAGGAATCGACACCCCAGCTATACTGCGATAATTGCAAGTTAGGGGTGTTCACGGGTCGGGTCGGGTCGGGTTTTTCAATTTTTTTTTGGACCCGATCGGGTTGGGTCATTTGACCCGAAACCCGAAATTTAAGAAGCTGACCCGCGCGGGTCGGGTCAAAAAATCACGGGTCGGATCGGGTCAACATAATATATTGTAAATATAATATATATATTTTATTGATACAAACTTTACAATATATGTATGTAGCTGCGTTGGTAAAGGCTGTGGGTTGATATCTCCTTAAACTTTGGTTCGAATCTCATCCCCAACATTTTTAATTTTAAAGAAAATTAAACAAAATTTCCAAATTTGAGCTTGCTGAGACTCGAACTTGAGGCTCTTTGATGACCAAACAATTACTTTGCCATTCCAACTACAACTAGTTCTGGTTAAAATTGTATGATTACAAATATATATTATAATTTTTTCGGGTCGGGTCAAACCCGAATTTTTTGACCCAAACCCGTGACCCGATCCGAAATTTCAGGTCAGATCGGGTCGGGTCAAAATTTTGCAATTTTTTTTACTGGACCCGCGCGGGTCGGGTCGGGTCGCTGGTTGACCCGACCCTATGAACACCCCTACCGCAAGTCATATTTGGGCGTAATCAATATGCAAAAGGTAAATGACATAATAAAAGGCGCGGCAAAACATCGTGGTAAAGGTAGCCTTCAGGCATTTCCCTCGAATAAATGACCTTTAATCCACCCTAGCTAGCCCATGCGCATTACATCATAATGCATAAAAGATACAGACAACAATATAGGACCTTGTATGCTTGGTTGATCATATCTCACATTCAACCAAACATACTTCGTCCGGCGCGGCAAAGTATTGTCGCAAAGGTAGCCTTTTGGACTTTTCTGCCCTCAAATTGAGAACCTTTATACCAATATACTAAGCCCATGCGCATTACATCACAATGCATACAAATGAATGAGACAATAATGTGGACTTCCGTATATCCGATTAAACGTATCTCACATTTAATCAAACACATGTCGTTCGACACGACAAAGTATTGTCGTAAAGGTAGCATTTTGGACTTTTCTCCCCTCAAATTGAGAACCTTTAGACTAACATACTAAGCCCATGCGCATTACATCACAATGCATAGAAAGTAAAATGCATAAAGTAATAGCATACTAACGATTAAATCATGCTTAAAAGATAAATAACATGCTAGCAACCCAATCATGCTCGAATACAAGGTTGGATGAAACAAAATGTGTGAATCTCTCAAGTGATACGTGGCATTATATCCCGAGTGCAAATCGTAATACCGTCCATTCGGATTCGGCTACGGAATTTACGTCCGGGTTTCCATCCGATATACCACAAGAGAGAACACATATTTCATTCATTCAAGGACCACAGCATATATTAACAAACGACTCTCATGCGAGGGAATTCTAATAAACAACAAAAAAGATGAGAATAAATAAAAAGGGTGCCCTCAGGTCTAAACTCTTAGGTCGTCTCTCGAAAGTGCGTTACACGGCCGTCGGAAGGGTTGGTGCTCCGTAATTCCTCCGGTTCACTGGTCCACTGCTCTCGTTCACTGCTTCGGTGTTTTGAGCTATTTTTTCCTCTGTTTTGCTGCTGCTTTGCTGCTGTTTTACTACTATTTCTTGCGGTAATTTAAGGGTTTTAAAGCGCAGTTTTTTTGGCCACTGTTTTGCTATATTAAGAGACTGTTTTTGGGGAGATTTGTTCACTGTTTTGGGGTGATTTGGGACTGTTTTGCGTGAAGGTATGGCTAGTATGGGGGGTTCGTTTATGAGGCAATGGATGGGTTATTTTGTGAGTGTTTCTGTGATGGCGGAGTAGGGTAGGAGATAAAATTATTTGTTTTCTTCTTGCCTTTTTTGTCTTGGGCGTGTGAACTAGGTAGGCAAGGGTGCTAATGCTTTGCAGAATTTCTTATGATTTGTATGTATGTGTTAGGGGTTCTAAGGTTGGATTTGTTTTTCTTTTACAGGCAAAGGCTATGGTTTCTCTTGTTTGAATAAGAAAGGAATCAATGTAATCATGAGTGGCATCTCCTAATTAGTGTTTCACAAGGAAAATATCTAGTTAATTGGGGACATGATTTGCTTAATTAGGAAGATCATATATTTGATTTGTTTTGATTAGGCATGTGAATTATTTAGATTGTGATGTGATTTATTTAATTTAGGAAGGATATTATTTTAATTTATGACATGTTTTAAATGTTTTAATTATTTTTGGGTGGGTTTTGGTGGGCTAATTGGGCTTGGGCGTGAGGCTAGCAATAAAACCAGAAGTATCGACACCGTTTGAACGCCGATTCGAACACTGCACGAACGCCCGAAATCTATTTGATGTTCGAATGTGTTCACGAACACAGCACGAACGAAAGCAGTGAACATGTGAATTGAATTTGATGACATACATATTCTGAATTTCCCCTTCCGACATTCGTTTCCCGAGACTTTCGCAACCTAAAGAGTTGTGCCTCCGTACGAGACTCATTATCGGGACTTATATGCAAAATGCAGTGCCTATAGTTGCCCCCACTTTGATGGGGCTTGTGCAGAGTGTGACAATGACAATCCTATCAAAGCTGTGCAATGCATTTTTACTTAACTGACTTGCCTGCTGCTTCGAGCTGATTTGATGACACAGTGGACCTCGATCCTGGGACGCATCCCAATAACTGCAACCGACAACGGGGGCCTCGACCCTAGGACGCATCCCAATACCGCTGATAATGTGGGTCACGACCCTGGGACGCATCCCCAAATCTGATGATGCAGGGGGCCAACGGCCCTGGGACACATCCCGATAACTACAACCGACAACGGGGGCCTCGACCCTGGGACGCATCCCGATAACGTTGACAATGTGGGTGACGACCCTGAGACGCATCCCTAAAACTTCCGATGATGTGGGTCACGACCCTGAGACTCATCCCCAAAATTGTTGATGATGTGGGTCACGACCCTAGGACTCATCCCTAAAATTATTGATGATATGGGTCACGACCCTGGGACGCACCCCCAAAACTGCCGATGATGTGGGTCACGACACATCCCTAAAACTGCTGATGATGTGGGTCACGACCCTGGGACGCATCCCTAAAACTGCTGATGATGTAGGCCTCGACCCTGGGACGCATCCCTAAACTGCCGATGATGTAGGCCTCGACCCTGGGAGGCATCCCCAAACTGTTGATGATGTGGGTCACGACCCTGGGACGCATCCCTAAAACTGCTGATGATGTGGGTCACGACCCTGGGACGCATCCCCAAAACTGCTACTGATGTGGGTCTCGGCCCTGTGACTCATTCCCAAAATTGCTGATGATATGTGTGGGCCTCGACCTTGGGACTCACCCCAAACTGATGCTGACATGGGCCTCGCCCCCAAACTGATGTTGATGTGGGCCTCGCCCCCAAACCGATGCTGACATGGGCCTCACCCCCAAACTGATTCATTCCTGAAACTGATGACACTGTATTGTTGCTGCTTCTGGTTGGCTTGCTTTTGCCGCTTTCTCTTTTTCTTCTTTGAAACCTGTTATTACAAAACAGAACAAACACAAAAAGAATGCAAATATGTTATGTGTATGCATGCATGCATGAATGAGTTTCCTACCCCGTTGGGTTAGGTCTTCTGTCAATTCCATTGGTGACTGCTCGGTCTTCTTTCCCTCAGGCAAAATACTATTTCAATCTATCCACGTTGATCGGCTCGGTGAACTCGTTCCCTTCCAAATCTGACAGTCTCACTGCCCCATTTCCTATTTCTTTCTGCACTATGTTGGGTACTTCCCAGTTAGGTCTGAACTTTCCTCTTGGGTCTGTCGTCGACGGCCTCGACTGCTTAAGTACCAAATCACCCTTTCTGACCTTAGTAGGACGCACCTTCTTGTTGAATGCTCGGGCTAGTCTCTTCTGATATATCTGCATGTGATGCAATGACATCATCCTCTTTTCATCCAGTAGTGCTAACTGCTAAAATCTCTGTGAGGCCCATTCCTGTTCAGACAACTCTGCTTTTGCTAGAACCCGTAGGGATTGTATCTCAACTTCCACTGGCAGTACTGCTTCCATTCCATAGACCAAAGAGTAAGGCGTGGCTCCTGTTGCTGTTCTTACTGATGTTCTGTACCCCCATAGAGCATACGGTAGCTTGTTAGCCCAATCTTTGCAGTTCTCTGTCATCTTGGCTAATATCTTTTTTACTGTCTTATTGGCTTCCTCGACTGCCCCATTTGCCTACGGCCGATAAAGTGACAACTTGTGATGTCCTACCCCATATCTCTGTAGCATTGTCTTCGTTTCCCCTTGAAACTGAACTCTGTTATCTGTCACTACATGATGCGGCATCCCATATCGACATATGATGTTCCGAGCTATGAACTTCACCATCTGTTTCACTGTGACGTTACGAAATGACTCGGCTTCCACCCATTTTAAGAAGTAGTCTACTGCCACTACTATGAAACGATGTCCATTCGATGCATTAGGTCGAATTTCTCCGATTATATCAATTCCCCAAGCTGAGAAAAGCCACGGCTCTGATAGCCCATGTAACTCTGTGTGCGGCAGATGATTCAAATTACCATGTGCTTGACAATCATGACAATGTTTTACCAGCTTTGCACAGTCTGTCTCCATGGTCAACCAGTAGAAACCCTGTCTTACAATCTTGCGAGACAAATTCAACCCATTCATATGCGGTCCACATACCCCGGCATGTATTTCTTCCATTGCCTTCTGAGCCTCTTCTTTTCTCAAACACTTCAGCTGAACGCCATTTACCTGTCTCTTGTACAATTCTCCTTTCAAAATCACATACTGAGAAGCCAACTTCTGAATGGCTATTCTGTCTTTTCTACTTGCTCATTCTGGGAATTCTCTGTGTTCCAGGTATCGCTGAATATCATGGTACCAAGGTTTTCCGTCGTTGATCTATACTTCCAAACCTCTTTCTATCTCATAAACAGGTCTGCTTGCTGTTGTCAGTACTAATGGTCTCATCACTAGCTTCTCTGGATTTTCCCAAGTCGCTGCAAGTGTAGCTAATGCGTCTGCCATCTGATTCTCTTCCCGAGGCAAGTGCTGAAACTTACAATCGGGGATAGCATGTGCCAACTTTCTGAGGTGAAAAAGGTAAGGTTTCAACCGTTCTTCCTTCAATTCCCATTCTCCATGCATCTGTCGGACTACCAATATCGAATCTCTGTAGACCTCCACGTTCTCAGCCTTCAAGGCTATCAATGCAGTCAATCCAAAAGCACATGCTTCATACTCGGCCATGTTGTTAGTTACTCCGAACGTCAACCTCTTGGCCATAGGCAAGGTCTCTCATTCGGGAGTCACTATCACAATCCCAATTTCGGCTCCTTTGCAATTCACTGCTCCGTTGAAATACATTTTCCATCCTTGAACTGTTATTGCTTAGATCTCTTCATCTGGGAATTCAAACTTGTATTGATCCCCTTCAATAGGTTGCAATGCCAGGAACTCTGCTACGGCTCGCCCCTTGATTACTTTGGAGGTGAGATACTCAATGTCAAACTCTGTCAGCAACAGTAACCATCTTCCCAACTTCCCCACTAGCGAAGGCACTGAATGTAGATACTTCAAGGTATTTTCTTTGGCCACCACCTGGATCCTGTAAGACTGGAAGTAATGCCGCAGTTTTCTGGACGCCCATACCACTGCCAAACAGATCTTCTCTACCTCTTGATAACGGGCTTCATACGGAAGCATCTTCTTACTGAGATATTAGACTGCATGCTCTACCCTTATCTCATCTGCATATACCATCATTGCCCCCAGTGCTTCTGATTCTATGGCCAAATACAATATCAAAGGTCTGCCTGGTCTCAGAGGTTTCAATACATGAGGTTTTACCAAGTATTCTCTGATATTGTCGAAGGCTGTTTGACATTGCTCATTCCATTTCACTGTCTGGTCTTTTCTCAGAAGTTTGAAGATAGGCTCACATACTGACGTCAACTTGGCGATGAACCGACTGATATACTGAATTTTCCCGAGGAATGCTCTGACTTCCTTCTCAGTCTTCGGTGCTGGCATCTCTGCGATTGCTTTGATCTTCTCAGAGTCTACCTCTATTCCTCCCATTCCCACTGTATGTCCCAACAACTTTTCTGATGTTACCCCAAACACATATTTCTTAGGATTCAGCCGCAAGTTGTATTTGTCAACTCTCTGAAGGAACTTCTCCAGTGCTTCTATATGCCCAATTCTTGTCTCTGATTTCACCATCATATCATCCACATATGTGCCCCACTCGGTGACAAAGGTCGTCTTGTGCTTGTCTTCTTCAGCCATGAGAACCTGATTGTATCCTAAAAACCCATATGCAAATGAATACATGGCAGATAAAGCCGCACTGTCAACTAGCACATCTATATGAGGTAGAGGAAAATCATCTTTCGGGCAAGCCTTGTTAAGATCTCTGTAATCCACACACATTCTGACCTTTCCGTCTTTCTTTGGCATCGGCACAATATTCGCCAACCACTCAGAATACTTCACTACTTCCAGGAACCCCACATCTATCTGTTTCTTGACTTCTTCCCTGACCTTCTCAGCCCACTCAGGCCTCATCCGTCGGAGTTTCTGTTTTACTGGCCTCATATTCGGATAAGTTGGAATTGTATATTGGGCGATGCTTCTGTCTACTACATGCATGTCCTCATAAGACCAAGCAAACACTTTGGCATATTTGGCCAATATTCCTTCTAATTTCTCCCGCTCCTCAGAGGTAACCTCACTTGCAATTAGAATTTCCTTGGGACTCTCTGGCGTACCAAGGTTGAATGCATTTGTTCTGGTGGAACTGATATCAAATATACTCAAGTCATGCAAATTGAAAGGGAGAGACTCAGACGAGTAAGCAGAATGATTGTCTTTATTGCTAGCAGATGCAAGAATACATTCAAATAAATCAGAGAGATAAACATCTTCATCCTCCACAGATGCTTCATCTCCCACAGCTGGGTCTTCATTCTTTTCCTCGAGGGTCAGGCCCTCCAACTTCATCAGCTCTTCTTCCCATTTCTCTTCTTCCTTCTTCACAATTTTCGATGCCAATGACTTCTCACTTATCACCTCCTGAAAGATCTCAAACCCGGGCACCACAATCACATTGACTTCTACCAGTACAGGTTCTCCCTGATATCTCGTTGCCTTCACAAAGCATTCCATCAGCTTCAACCCTTTCTTCTTGGCTTTCGGCTTATCCTCATCAGACATGTATCCCAACCCTCTCCGGGTAGTCTGTCCCTTAAAGTTTAACAATGTCGAACCTTTACCCGGCTCGAACTTCATCTTCTCCATGATCCTAGCCACGTTAGGATCCACACATTCCTCAAAAGTTGCCGATACCAGGAACCTCGTGAAAGGATGTATCTCTAAAGCAGCCACAACATTATCTACTTCAGCTCGGATGGTGACAATCTATCCCCCGTACGGGAACTTAATAACCTGATGCAGAGTGGAGGGCACGCCCCCAAGCTTGTGAAACCACAGCCTTCCCAATAACAAATCAAAAGTGGCCGGGATGTCCAGCACTGTAAACTCAACTTCATCTTCAATTGGGCCTACTTTGACCATTGCCGCAAAAGTACCATCAACTCCCCTCTTACTATCATCATAAGATTTGATAGTCATATTGGAGGGATCCAGATCAGTTGCCTTCATTCACAACCTTGCCAAAATCTTCAATGGGCATACATTAATGGATGAGCCATCATCTATCATCACACAAGATGTCTTCTTGCCCCTCACCTCAGCCCTGATAAATAGTGGCTTGTTGTGATTTCTTCCCTCGGCCGGGAGTTATTCCTCAGAAAAGGTTATTGCCTGTAAGGTTTCCTCATGTACTAACCTACAAACATTACAGGATTAGCATCCTCTGGTACTATTATTTTGCTCAAGGCTTCAACCATAGCACGCTTGTGCTCCTGTGATGAACACAACAATTCCCATATGCTGACCTGTGCCCGTGTCTTCTTCAACTAGCGTAGCACTGTATCCCCTTCAGTATTGTACCCATTTTCTGCCACTTCTCTCCCTTCTGTCAACACTTCTTTACCCTTCTCAGCCGAATCACTGTAGAAACGCCCGCTGCGTGTCATTCCTCTTACCACCTCTTCATCACTACTGGAGAAATCTTCCCAGAAATTCTTCCCATATTCTGTTTCATCCTCGCTGCTGTTATCCCAAATTCCCAGGCAGAAGGCTTGGTGGTCAAAGGATTTGAGGACAAGGCTTTCGAGTAGGCCAAAGTTTATCATATAGGTTGGTGGTGGGACATAGTGGTAATTCGGCAGGGGGTTTTTGTGTGTGTTAGGCTGTTCTTTTTCAGGGTTGGGTATTTTTTGGGAGTCTATAAGGTCCTGGATTTCGTGGTGGAGGCGGGCACAATTGTCAGTGTCATGGCCCTTCTGTTGATGGAAATGGCAATAGTGGTTCAGGTTGAGATGCGGTGGTGGAGGGTATGGAAGTGGTTTGGTTTCTAGGGGTTTCAGAAGTCCATGTCTCTTTAATTTCTCCAATACCTTAGACAAAGGTCTACCCAGGTCGGAGAAACGCCGGTTCCGGATAGCAACAATCTCAGCAGAAACAGGTTTGGCACCTGATGTTCCCCCAATGGGCCTCCTGTTCAGGCTATAGAACTTTCTGTTCTCAACTTCTTCTTCTTCAATATCCATGACAGTCTCCATCAACTGTCGAAAATCAGTAATCATGGAAGTCATTCTCCTTAGCTTTCCATAAATCGAGGGCTTAATACCCTTGATAATCATCTTTATATGGTCCTTCTCTGAGGGCCGAGTCTGCATTTTTAGAAGTTGGCTTCTCCAGCGGTCTACATACTCTTTGAAGCTTTCTTCTGGCTTCTCCTTGGTGTTTTCTAAGTCCCGGAGTGACAAGTCGATCTCCAGATCTGTGACATACAGTTTCAAAAAGGCCTCTGCCAATTCCCTCCAATCCTCATTGATCTTCCTCTCCAGGTTGTGATACCATACCACGGGTGCCCCCTCGAGTGACATCCCAAACATTTTCTGAACCTGACGCTTGGATAAACCCACTGAACTCATAACTGAAACATACTGACGGAGATGGACCCTCGGATCCCCATTCCCGTTGAACCTGGCCATATATGGCATCTTGAATTAAGCTGGCAACTGTTCTTCAAAGGTCATTGCCTGATAATCTAGCAGTTCTTTATGTTTGCCCCTCGTTTTACGGGTAACCGACTCTACCTGATCTCGGAGTTTTTGTAGTTCAGCTTGAGACCCTGCCACTTTCCCCGCAGCATATTCAGCCATATCATCATCAAAACCTGGAATATCATCATTCAATCTAGTCGGAGGGTCTTCACACCTCTCATTCTCAGAGTTTCCCCCAGCACGGGGCACAACCATATTGGCCATAGCAGCAGTCAAGGCTTGCAACTGTTCAGTAACCTTGGTGAGATTGGTTTCCAACTGATCCATATGGGATGTTTCATTCTCTGATTCGCTCATGTTTGCTATTGGCCTTTTAACAAGTCTTCCATTTCCCTAACCCAATATCTATGATGGCTCTTAAGACACAAGAGAGTTAACATGATGTGTGTATGCATGAGATGCATGAGATACGTGCGATGTGTGGAACATATAATTTGGCCCATTGTCCTTTTAAAGCTTCAATCATATTATTGCAAAGTGCAAACTTGTCCCAGTTGAAAAGGCCCAACAGGTTTACACTTTTGCAATAACGTGGTTAAACAACTTCAAATGATAAAGAGCCCAAACACAGGATGGCCCATCGGCATTTCAGAAACTTTTAGCCCAATTGTCATAGGATACGAACTCTCCCAGTTTAAATGGCCCAACAAGTTCGCATTTCTGACAAGAAGTCCAACTGAATCCAAATGGTGATGGTCCCCAAATACAAGCATAAAGAGATAATTCAAGCATAATGCAATTATTTCTACAGAGCGGCCCATCGACATTTCAGAAGCTTTTGGCCCAATTGTCATAGGATACGAACTCGTCCTAGTTTAAATGGCCCAACAAGCTCGCATTTCTGAAAAGAAGTCCAAATGCATCCAAATGAGGATGGTCCACAAGCACAAGGAAATAGTTGCTATAGGTCATACAACTCCGGTCTACATGTGGGTTTGCGGGAGTGTGGACAAAGACTCTCGCTGGCGAAGGATTGCCTACAACTAGGTCTCCCCACGCAAGGGTTCGAGCAACCAAGTGAGTGCACCTTTTTTATACCTTACAGTACGTGCCAACGAGTTATGGTGCAATACTGAATGTCAATTGGATTTCCCGTTGTAGATTCCCCAGAGGGAGGGCGAAGCGAACTCTCTTAAAAACCCAAGCCTCTTAGGCTCTTATCGCTTGGTGACAGGAATAAACAACGAGTCCTCCAAATTAGTCCATCACGGTAGGCTACAAGTACATGATTATCTAGGTGCCTTCGCAGCTTTTCCTTATTGAAAGGTAGTGAATGAGGGAAGACACCAAACCATTACCTAGCCTTAAAAGTGCCTTTGATTAAACCCCTTTCAACCCACGGTAAAAACGATTAATCAAAGCACAAATCACAATCATTACAAGGCATTATTTCGGGGCCAATTCTCTATCCCCAGTGGAGTCGCCAGACTGTAGGACACAGATGTTGAACGACGCTGTTCCAGGCTAGTGGCCCGGTTGGGAGTACGGAATAGCCCACGGGGGAACTAAACCGGAGAAATAACATGGAGTCGCCACCCGATGTGAACCGAGAAAATGATTTAAGGCCGCACTCACAACTCGCAAGGGAAAACCTCAAACCGTTGGGTTCGGAATGGTCCCTTACTTATGCCACTTGTAATGAAAGGATTTGTACAATAATCTAACCAAGCCTAAGCAACATATATTTCCAAGGATAATCTACTCCTAAGTTCGAATGTATAAAATAAATCATCATAAGGGCAAACATACGATATCACACACTAATCTCATGTACATGTTGACTCATCAAACACGAAAAATAAATAACAACCTAAACGTAAACATAAATTGAACGCCTATTACGAAAGAAGATAATCAAATCATGTATAGAGGAATAACGTACTAACGGTTAAATCATGCTTAAGAACCAAGTAACATAATAACGACCTAATCATGCTTCAATACCATCTCACAAACACATCAAAAAGATAAATGCGGGAATACAAATAGATGATAACAGTAAAGGTGTCAATAATGGAATGGCACGATTAATTACATAATACAAGAAAAATCACCCAAGAAGCAATTATGCATGAAATGAAAAAGAATCAGATCAGTGTATGTGCGTTCGTGTAGCGTTTGAAAACGTGTTCGAAAGGGACAAGACCTGATGCATGATAAAACAAAATGCATGAGCGTTCAAGTAGCGTTCATAAATGCTTTCGAACGGTAAACAGAAGGTTCGCGTTCGTATAGCGTTTGAGAACGCGTTCGAATGGGACCAGACCTGGTGCATGATAAAACAAAGAAAATACGTGCGCGTTCTAGTAGCGTTAGTAAACGCATTCGAACGGTAAACAGAAGGTTCACATTCATATAGCGTTCGAGAACGCGTTTTAACTGGACAAGACCTGATGCATGATAAAACAAAGAAAACACATGCGCGTTCGAGTAGTGTTCGTAAACGCGTTCGAACGGTAAACAGAAGGTTCACGTTCATATAACGTTCGAGAATGCGTTCGAACGGGACAAGACCTGATGCATGATAAAACAAAGAAAACACATGCGCGTTCGAGTAGCGTCAGTAAACGCGTTTTTGAACGATAAACAGAAGGTTCGCGTTCGTATAGCGTTCGAGAATGCATTCGAACGGGACAAGACCTGATGCATGATAAAATAAAGAAAACACATGCACGTTCGAGTAGCGTTCGTAAACGTGTTCGAATGGTAAACAGAAGGTTCACGTTCGTATAGCGTTCGAGAACGCGTTCGAACCGCTATACGAACGGGACAAGACCTGATGCATGATAGACAACGCAACATATACATAGATAAGCAAATCCATAATATAGGACCCCGTGTGTCCGATCAAACTTATTCCCATTCACTCGGGTGTACCTCATCCGGCGAGGTAAAACATCGTGGTAAAGGTAGCCTTTAGGCATTTTCCCTCAAATGGAGGACCTTGAATCCACCCTAGTTAGCCTATGCGCACTAGAATGCAATGCATGCGTAAATAAAGCAATGATATGCAAAGGGTAAATGATATAATAAAAGGCGCGACAAAACATCGTGGTAAAGGTAGCCTTCAGACATTTCCCTCAAATAGAGGACCTTTAATCCACCCTAGCTAGCCCATACGCATTACATCATAATGCATAAAAGATACAGACAACAATATAGGACCTTGTATGCTCGGTTGAGCATATCTCACATTCAACCAAACATACTTCGTCCGGCGCGGCAAAGTATTATCGCAAAGGTAGCCTTTTGGACTTTTCTCCCCTCAAATTGAGAACCTTTAGACCAACATACTAAGCCCATGCGCATTACATCACAATGCATACAAATGAATGAGACAATAATGTAGACTTCCGTATATCTGATTAAACGTATCTCACATTCAATCAAACACACTTCGTCCGGCGTGGCAAAATATTGTCGTAAAAGTAGCATTTTGGACTTTTCTCCCCTCAAATTGAGAACCTTTAGACTAACATACTAAGCCCATGCGAATTACATCACAATGCATAGAAAGTAAAATGTAGAAAGTAATAGCATACTAACGATTAAATCATGCTTAAAAGATAAATAACATGCTAGCAACCCAATCATGCTCGAATACAATGTTGGATGAAACAAAATGTGTGAATCTCTTAAGTGATACGTGGCATTGTATCCCGTGTGCAAACTGCAATACCGTCCATTTGTATTCGGCTACAGAATTTACGTCCGGGTTTCCATCCGATATACCACAAGAGAGAACACATATTTCATTCATTCAAGGACCACAACATATATTAACAAACGACTCTCATGCGAGGGAATTCTAATAAACAACAAAAAAGATGAGAATAAATAAAAAGGGTGCCCTCAGGTCTAACCTCTTAGGTCGTCTCTCGAAAGTGCGTTACATGGCCATTGGAAGGGTTGCTGCTCCGCAATTCCTCTGGTTCACTGGTCCACTGGTCCACTGCTCTCGTTCACTGCTTCGGTGTTTTGAGCTGTCGTTTCTTCTGTTTTGCTGCTGTTTTACTGCTATTTCTTGCGATAATTTAAGTGTTTTAAAGTGCAGTTTTTTTGTCACTATTTTGCTATATTAATGGACTATTTTTTGGGAGATTTGTTCACTGTTTTGGGGTGCTTTGGGACTGTTTTTCGTGAAGGTATGGCTGGTATGAGGGGTTCGTTTATACGGCAATGGATGTGTTATTTTGTGAGTGTTTCCGTGATGGCGGAGTAGGGTATGAGAGAAAATTATTTGTTTTCTTCTTGCCTTGTTTGTCTTGGACGTGTGAACTAGGTAGGCAAAGGTGCTAATACTTTGCAGAATTTCTTGTGATTTGTATGTATATGCTGGGGTTCTAAGGTTGGATTTGTGTTTCGTTTATAGGCAAAGGCTAGGGTTTCTCTTGTTTGAATAGGAAAGGAATCAATGTAATCATGAGTGGCATCTCCTAATTAGTGTTTCACAAGGAAAATATCTAGTTAATTGGGGACATGATTTGGCTTAATTAGGAAGATCATATATTTGATTTGTTTTGATTAGGCATGTGAATTATTTAGATTGGGATGTGATTTATTTAATTTAGGAATGATATTATTTTAATTTATGACATGTTTTAAATGTTTTAATTATTTTTGGGTGGGTTTTGGTGGGCTAATTGGGCTTGGGCGTGAGGCTAGCAATAAAACCAGAAGTACCGACACCGTTTGAACGCCGATTCGAACGCTGCACGAACGCCCGCAATCTACTTGACGTTCGAACGTGTTCACGAACGCAACACGAACGAAAGTAGTGAACATGTGAATTGAATCTGATGACATACTTATTCTTAATTTCCCCTTCCGACATTCGTTTCTCGCGACTTTCGCAACCTAAAGAGTAGTGCCTCCGTACGAGACTCATCATCGGGACTTATATACAAAATGCAGTGCCTACACAAGCGAACGAATTAATTTGGAATTAATTCGTAAGCGACTTTCGTAATAATTTTGCTAAGCATTATTATTTAATTAAATTGGATTTAATTACGTCGCAACGGAAAATTTGTTTAATCGGATTAAACGATCCCGGGCCCAAAGTATGTTGTGTAAGCCAACTTAAATTTGGAATTTAATTGAGTGGGACCCACAACTTACATCAACTTTTTGACAAGTGATGGAAGTGGTTGGCTTGTATTTAATTCTTCTTTTTCCAACACAACCACCAACTTTTTGAAAGTTAAGTCAACACACTTTTGGAAAGTGGACTATTCACTCTCTCCCTCATTTCCTCTCATGGCCGAATTTCTCTCTTTGGAAGAGACAAATTTTTGCTTCATTTTTTGTTCAAGCTAGCACTTAAATGAGTCATTTTAAGGTGATAGGGAAACTCACCCAAGTGTTGGAAACACTCAATAAAGCTTGGAGGTTCTACATCCAAAGAGATTTTTTGAAAATTCTCATCCGATCAATGTAAGTTATTCCGCAAACTTTCTTCATAAATTCACACATAAATCATTGTTTAGAGACCTTGGGCATGTGTAGGACACTTTCAATGGTATTAGAGCCAATCTAAACTTGATTTGAATTTTAGGGTTCTTAACTTTAATTTGGGGATTTTATGCTTGGAGCATGTAAATTCGAAATTGATTGTTTGGTTTTGTTTAAATGATGATAAATTCGATTTGTGCATCATTGGATTTGTGAAATTGATTGGATCAAAAATTTCCCTAAAATCCTAACCTTGGCCGAATGGAACCCTAGGACATCTCATGGTAATTTTTTGAATTTGACAATTGGATATGTTAATTAGTATGAAATGAATATTAATTGTTGATTTAATTTGATTGAAATCAAAATTGAATGTTATTTCCTTGCCTTTGCCGTGAGTATGAAGCAAGTTGTATAATTGATTTTGCTTCAATTTATGTTGGACATGATTGGATAAGTGAAGCATGATTAATTAGATTAATTGATGTTTTGGAAATATTGGATTAATTGTGTTAATTACACTTTGATTGAATTAATAAGATATTTGGAATATTATGTTAATTTAATTTGATTGTATTTGGGCTAATGGGCTTGGTTGGGTCAAGTTTGGTTTTGGTCAATTGGGTTGGATCCAATTGGGCAGAAAACAATTTCCATAAAGTCCAAAATACAACTAATGGGCCTTTAAAAATTTAATTTGGCCTAATGGGCCTAAAATGATTTTTGGCATAGGGTGATTCCTAATTGGGCCTTGGCATTTTGGGTTTGATCCATAATGGCCAAAGCCCATGCTTATAGAATTAATTGAAAGCCCATTGGAGTTTAATTGAATTGGCATTGGATGCTAATTGGGCCTTTGAGACCCAATTGGATTGGATTTGGAATCCAAGTCTAAAAGGCACTATTAAAAGTGTAATTGTTTAATTTGGAATTAAACATGAATTAGTATTGGATACGATTTAAATTGGATACGCCAAAGTCAAGGTCACTTCTGTACATCGATGTGGATTACGAAGCTTTCCCACTGTCAATGGGTCACGCTTAACTGAAATCATTAAGCTTGTTGAGCCAAAGCCAAGGCTTAGTTGATTCAGAGGAAAAGGTTAGGATGATATATTGATATATATTTTGGACTTGGAGGTCCACCTACCGGATATAGGAATTGGATGGGATCCAATTGATCTTAGAGATCTACCTAGTTAAGTTTCATACAGCTTGTTGGCCAAAGTCAAAGTTGTGTGTTATTCAACGGGATCCTAGCCCACTAGGAAACTGGGTTTCCCGAGTACTCAACATAGGGTTAGAGGCTCACCGAAAATTAGTGGGAGGCCAATATTAAATTTGTAATTTCGTTTAATACTTGCTTACACGCGCTCTTTTATTATTATATCATGTTATATATATATATTAGTTGGACTAATATCTTTTATTGCTTTCTTTGAACAATTAGACTGTACAAGACACTACTCCACTTGTAGTTGATTATATAGTTGGACTATAGTAACCATTACATTTTGAGTGTACCCAATATCCTTGATTGGATAGTTGTACTATTGCAATCAAGATGGCTGGAAAGATTAGCGTTAGGGACATCATCATGGGTGACAATATCTTTAATGGCTCCAATTTTCCAGATTGGGAGATGAATCTCAAGATATTCCTGGGAGCCGAGAAGATACTCTATATCATAGAGAAGCCTTTCGGGCCTGAGCCCGGAGTTGAGCAAATAGTAGAGCATGAGCTTTGGAAGACTCATCGTGATGATAAATTTAGTGCTCAATCTGTCATGCTTGCAGTAATGACTCCTCAATTTCGTCGTCAGAAAAAAAAGATTGGATCTTTATAGTATGATGTTGAAATTAAAGGACCTTCACAGATCTAATATTAGATCTCAGAAGTACGAATTACAAAAGAAGCTTTTTCGCTTGCGTATGTCAGAGGGTAGATCTGTCTAGCACTACGTGTCGCAGATGATTGCTGACATCGAACAGCTAGGTCAGCTCGGCATTACCTTCGAGGCCGAGACTTCTATAGATTTGATCTTACTGTCTCTGCCCGACTGCTGGGGCGGGTTCATCATGAACTATAATATAATAAACTAAGAAAATACTCTTGGATAGTTAATGGAGATACCGAAATAGGCAGAGCTAAAGCTTATGAAGAGAAAGAAGCGTGAGACGCATCTTACTTCGACATCACAGAAAGCCAAGGCTTGGCCGAAGGCTTCTGGTGGAGTGAAGAAAAAGAAGAAAAATGGCAAGGCCAAATCATCACAGTCTTCTAGGAAAACTAAGGACATATCCCAAGATGTCTGCCTACACTGTGGCAAACGGGACGAGAGTCACTGTTTTGGCCGTTGGGACCTATGTTTTGTATATGCCCTTGGGGCATGTAATTATATAAGGTGACTGTTATTTTGTACCTACTTTGACTAGAAACATCATCTCCGTATCTTGTTTAACCCGATGCGGGTATACCTTTGTATTCCGGAACACTAATGTCTTGTATAAAAAGATGACATTTTGATATGTACAGCATATGTTAATAATGGTCTTTATATTTTGAATATAATTGAATCTCAAACATATAATATGACAAACAAAAGGCTCAAATTGAGTAAAACATATGAAACTTATATGTGGCATTATCGTATGAGACACATTAACAAGACTCGTATATCCATACTTTTGAAGAATGGATACTTTGACGGATTTGATCCTAATTCATATGACGTCTGTGAATCCTATTTATTAGGCAAAATGCCTAAAACACCTTTTAGTGGTAAGGGTGTACGTGCCACCGAGCTGTTAGCCCTCGTTTATAATGACATATGTGGGCCCATGTCTAGCTAGGCTAGATGTGGATATGAATACTTCGTAACCTTTACGGATGATGCGTCGCGTTATGGTTATGTGTATCTTATGAGACACAAGTCGGAAACTTTTAAGAAATTCAAAGAGTTTCGACACGAAGTAGAAAAATAGACCGGCAAAAGTATTAAAACATTACGGTCGGACCATGGTGGAGAATACTTGAGCGGTGAGTTTCTCGATTTCATGAAAGAATATGGTATTCTTTCACAGTGGACTCCTCCCGGAACACCTCAATCAAATGGTGTGTCCGAACGGAGAAACTGAACTTTGTTGAACATGGTAAGGTCTATGATGAGTCGCACTGAGCTACCAATTTCCTTCTGAGGATACGCATTGAAAAGTGCATTACTTATTTTGAATAAGGTTCCGTCAACTTCTGTTGGACAGACTCCATATGAATTATGGACAGGAAAGAAACCGCGTTTCTCATTCCTGAAGATTCAGGGATGCTGGGTAATGTTAAACGTTTGGATGGTACCAAACTAGAACCCAAATCGGATAAGTGCCTATTTGTAATTGGTTATCATAGGGAAACCAAAAGATATTATTTCCACAACCCACAAGAGAACAAAATATTTGTTGCTCTCCATGCAGTTTTCCTCGAAAAGGAATTCATAAATGCAGTGGTAAGTGAGAGGAAAGTAGAACTCGATGGAAATCAGAGTGATATTATTCCTGGCACCGACCCCCTCACGGAACACCAACAGTCCATCAGGAATGAGACTGTTCCACAATCTTCTAATACACAAGAACCGTGTAGGTCGGATAGAGTCAGAAAACAACCTGAGAGGAATGGGTTTCTGATCTCACTTCATGTAGATATTAATCTTATTGAGGATAATGAGCCGGCTACGTATGAGGAAGCGATACAAGGTATCGACTCCGCTTTATGGCAAGAGGCCATGAAGTCCGAAATGGATTCCATGTATACCAACCAAGTTTGGACACTGGTTAATGTAACAGAAGGCATTGTGCCTATTGGTAGTAAATAGGTCTTCAAATGAAGGCAGACATGGATGGCAACATACAAACGTAAAAAGCTAGGCTTGTAGCGAATATGTATCGTCAACGACATGGTGTCGATTATGATAAAACTTTTTCACATGTTGCCATGATTAAATCCATTCAGATAATGCTTGCTATTGCTGCATATTTTGATTATGAAATATGGCAGATGGACGTCAAAACCACTTTCCTTAACGGAAACCTTTTGGAGGATGTTTATATGCAACAGCCTGATGGTTTTGTCGTGCCAAAACATACAAACAAGGTTTGCAAGTTAAATCGATCCATTTATGGATTGAAGCAAGCATCGCATTTTTGGAACCAATGTTTTGATGAGATCATAAAAGAATATGGTTTCATTCAAAACGAAGATGATTCTTGTGTATATAAGAAGGTTAGTGGGAGAGCACTGACATTCATTGTCCTATATGATGATGATGTATTGCTTCTTAGCAATGACATTCACATGCTACAATCGGTGAAAGCTTGGCTTTCATTAAAATTCTCCATGAAAAACTTGGGAGAGACAACCTTTATTCTAGGAATGAGGATCTACTGGGATAGATCTAAAAGTTTTTGGCACTCTCCGAGAACTCGTACATTGAAAAACATGTACGCGACCCGGTGTCTCATATGCTTTGAGCATGTGTAGTCACTATCAGGCCGATCCAGGTGATGGTCACTGGATTGATGTAAGGAACATCATTGAGTATTTTAGACGAACTAAGGATGCATTCTTAGTCTATGAAGAAGAAGAACTTGAGGTGACTGGGTTCACCATTGCAAGTTTCCAAACCGATAAAGGCGACTGTTAGTCGCGTTCAGGGTATATATTTTATTTGAACAACGGAGCAGTGAGCTGGAAATCTTCCAAGCAATAGACTGTTGCCGATTCAACAACAGAAACGGAATATATTGCTGCAGCTGAGGCAGCAAAAGAAGTAGTTTAGATTCGTAAATTCCTAATTCGATTAGGAGTGGTTCCGTTAGCAGCTGAGCCCGTACCTTTGTATTGTGACAATAACGGGGCTATAGCACAGGCTAAGGAATTGTGGTCTCATCAATGATCCAAGCATGTACTTCGACGTTTAAATCTGATTCGTGAGATCATGCATCGTGGCGATGTGAATATCAAAAAGATCGCTTCAGATGACAACATTGCAGATCCGTTAACGAAAGCTATTTCTCAGTAAAAGTTTGAGCGACATGTACATAGTTCAGGTGTCAGATACTTGAGTGATGGCTATGATCCAAGTAGGAGATTGTTGGATAATTATGACCCATAGCATCACTATTTGTAAAAGACATGGTGTTTTTGTACAAATTAACTATGTGACAAAGGAAATTGCTATTTTATCATTTTGTAATTGGATTACTTGGATATATAAATGATAAAAGTCCATATGATTAGTACCGAATTAATAAGATATGAGACGATATTAATCTACGAAGGGTTTAATTATTAAATATCCCTAGTCGTAGTATTATCGAGACTGGACATCGATAATGCAGAATATACAGAATATCCCTAAACAATCAGTATACTTTGATTTTGGTCGTCCGGAGCTTTTACAGGTTCTGTGTACGTCTCTTCTGGGTATACTGAGAATCGTAGTGTGTTGGGTGTGATGTCAAGATGAGAGTATCACTTCAGTCATATGGAGATGATGGTCACACAAGATATCCAGAGATCTCTTGGGTCGTTTCCCAAAGATTCACCGATGACATTTGACTCAAAGAGAATTAATCTGGGATTAATTATGAGAGAGAAAATTACTCTGGATTAATTACGGTAAAAATTTATTTAGGATTAAATTCGTTTAGAAGAGAGAATGCGATTAATCGGCAAAGTAAATTTAATAGTTAAATTGGATTTTAATAATTAATTTATTTAATTGGGCTAAAATAATATATCAGATATATTAATTGAAATTGGATTTCAATACGGAATTAAAATTGGATTTTAATTCAAGCGAACGAATTAATTTGGAATTAATTCGTAAGCGACTTTCGTAATAATTTTGTTAGGCCTTATTATTTAATTAAATTGGATTTAATTACGTCGCAACGGAAAATTCGTTTAATCGGATTGAACGAACCCGAGCCCAAAGTGTGTTGTGTAAGCCAACTTAAATTTGGAATTTAATTAGGTGGGACCCACATCTTACATCAACTTTTTGACAAGTGATGGAAGTGGTTGACTTGTATTTAATTCTTCTTTTTCCAACACAACCACCAACTTTTTGAAAGTTCAGTCAACACACTTTTGGAAAGTGGGCTATTCACTCTCTCCCTCATTTCCTCTCATGGCCGAATTTCTCTCTTTGGAAGAGACAAATTTTTGCTTCATTTTTTGTTCAAGCTAGCACTTAAAGGAGTCATTTTAAGGTGATAGGGAAACTCACCAAAGTGTTGGAAACACTCAACAAAGCTTGGAGCTTCTACATCCAATGAGATTTTTTGAAAATTTTCATCTGATCAATGTAAGTTATTCCGCAAACTTTCTTCATAAATTCACACACAAATCATTGTTTAGAGACATTGGGCATATGTATAACACTTTCAGCGCCCCCATGCGTGTGGTACACCTCCCGGACCAGAATCTTCCCTTCATCGAGATACGCGGGTTAGACACCTCGTTTGCCAAATTCAGACTTTCGGTTATCGTGAAACGAGCCAAAAACGAGAGTTAACGTCGTTCGATCGTTCGTCGGTGACCACCGAGCATCTACCATTTCCACCATTGTCGTTGTGATCCTGGTGACGAGTATTGTGTGTTGATCATCTCGTTCTGAAATTTTGAAGTCATTGGAGCTCGATACGTTATATTTTACAATTTTATGGGTGTTATTGTAATATTTTGAGAGTTTTGGATTTATTCATAAATTGACACGTTTAGGGACCTAAATGTATAAATTCTGATTTCTAGTGAGTAATAGGGGATAAATAAGAATTTTTGGACTAAATTGATAATATTTTGAGAGTATTGGGGTTAAATTATAATTTGAAAAGTTTATGGGTAAAATCATAATTTTAGTAAAATATGGGGACCTAATCGTAATTTTATAATTTTTCCAGATTTTATGGAGGACATATAGATATAGAGAGTTTTGCATGGATTGAGGTAAGTACAAAGCACGATGATTCCCTTAACGTAAATATTTGTTGGTTGATGTTTGATATATGAGTTTATGTATTATAGTATAAATATATTTATACATATATGTTGGAGAATTGATTGGGAAATTGATAGCATGAGAACATAAATTGTGAATACAAATTTTGGGTATAAATTGTATACTTGTACTATGAATCGAAGTATTTGAGTATTATGTGACTTTGAGATGAGTTGATGGATGAAATGCGATGAGATGTGTTGTATTGGATGTTGTGTGAGATTATTGTTATGTTACCGGATTTAGTATAATAGTGGTCGGAGATGCGAGATTATGCGAGGTTATGCAAAATTAGTAGAGGCGTGAGGTTCAATCCCCCTCTTGCACATTTATGAGAGGGACTCTCCTATTGGTTTCAGTATATTATTATACTGAATCCGGATAGCAAACCTTGTTTGATTGAGATGTGTTGTTGTGAGTATCTTTTGCTTGATATAGCTTTTATATATTAATTGTTGTTTTCAATATTAATTGGGTAGTGTAGCGAGTCCCACATGATTCCGCTAAATTTGAGTCTTCCTTCGGGGAAGGACATCAGGATAAATACAATATACCGGGGACTGAGTGTGGAGATTGAGGGGAGACAATTACCAGTTGTACTTTACCCGTTAGTGATGGAGGACTTCAGTCTGATTTCTGCCATGTCGGCTTGTAGAATGATCAGACAGGGGTGTAAAGGCTTTTTAGCTAGTATTGCTACAGTGGAGGAGGGTGAATCAACGCAGATAACAGATATTTCAGTTGTGAGGGAGTACCATGACGGGATTCCTGATGAGTTACCAGGATTGCCTCCACGTAGAGATCTAGAAATCACTATAGATCTGATGTCTGGCACTGCCCCTATTTTGATAACTCCATACTGTATGGCCCCAGCAGAAATGAAGGAGTTGAAAGAATAGTTGCAAGAGCTGCTAGATCGAGGATTTATTCGGCCTAGTGTTTCACATTGGGGAGCACCAGTATTGTTTATGAAAAAGAAGGATGGGACCTTAAGATTGTGTATCGATTATCGTCAGCTCAATAAGGTAACAGTTAAGAATCGGTATTCGTTGCCTCGTATCGATGATTTGTTTGATCAACTTCAAGGAGCCTCGTTGTTCTCAAAAATCGATCTTCGATCGGGATATCATCAGATGAGGATTCGAGATGTGGATATTTTGAAGACTGCATTCCGCACTAGATACAGACATTATGAGTTCCTAGTGATGCCATTCGGACTTACTAATGCACCTGCAACATTCATGGGTTTTATGAATAGCGTGTTCCAACCGTATTTGGATAAGATTGTTGTAGTGTTTATTGATGACATCTTTGTGTATTCGCCCTCCCGGATTGATCATGAGCAGCACCTTCGATTGGTATTGGATATTTTGAGGATAGAGTAGTTATATGCCAAGTTCTCTAAATGTGAGTTTTGGCTGGAGATAGTGGTATTTCTGGGACACATCATCTCAAGAGATGGTATATATGTAGATCCATAGAAGGTCGAAGCAGTTTTGAAATGGGAATTACCAAGAACGGTGATAGAGGTTCGGAGTTTCTTGGGACTAGCAGGCTACTACCGTCGCTTAATCTGAGACTTCTCTATTATTACTGCTCCGATGACTCAGTTGACGAGAAAGGAAGTACCATTTGTGTGGACTGGCGATTGTGAGAGGAGCTTCCAGATTTTGAAGGAGAAATTGACTACTGCATCGGTACTCACTCTACCGTCTGGACTTGATGGATATGTAGTTTATACAGATGCATCACATCAGGGATTAGGATGTGTGCTGATGCAGCATAGGAGAGTGATTGTGTATGCCTCGAGACAGTTAAAGACCCATGAGAAGAATTATCCCACCCATGATCTGGAGTTGGCAGCAATTGTACATGCTCTTGAGATTTGGAGACATTATCTATGTGGTGCCAAGTCTGAGATTTATACCGACCATAAGAGCCTGAAATATCTTCCCACTCAGAGAGAGTTGAATTTGAGGCAAAGGCATTAGATGAAGTTCTTAAGTGATTATGATTGTACTATTAATTACCATCCGGGGAAGGCCAATGTAGTTGCTGACACACTCAGTAGGAAGAACGTGGGTAAAGTGCAATTTCTGAGAGCTAGACAGAGGATGTTCTAGGAGATGGCGACGTTACGTTTGAAATTTGAGGTATCTGACAAAAGATGGCTTCTTGCTCATATGAAATATCGACCTACACTGCTAAATAGACTCAAAATAGCACAAGACGAGGATGAACAATGCAAGAAATGGAAAACAGAGGCTGTAGATGGAGGGATTACAACTTTCAGATTGAGTTCAGATGATGTACTATTTTTTGGTTATAGAGTTGTGGTACCACCTACCAGAGCACTTAAGCAGAAGATTTTGGATGAAACTCATGATGCCCCGTATAACATGCATCCTGGGAGTACCAAGATGTATCAGAATCTGAAGAAAACATACTGGTGGCCGGGAATGAATAAAGAAATTACAGAGTTTTCATCCCATTGTCTGGTTTGTCAGCAGGTCAATGTAGAGCATCAACACCCAGCTGGATTACTCCAGCCTCTACCTATACCTGAGTGGCCATGGGAAAATATTGTGATGGATTTTGTAGTAGGGCTACCGAGGACACATAAAGGCTACGATGTAATTTGGGTGATAGTGGACCAATTGTCTAAGTCTGCTCATTTTCTGCCGATTCGAGTTACGTGAGGACCAGAGAGGCTAGCACAACTGTATGTGGAGCAGATTTTGCGATTACATGGAGTACCGACATCAATTATATCAGATGTGGATTTCAGATTCACTTCTCATTTTTGGTAGGGTTTCCAAAAATCTATGAGGTCGAAGATTACTATGAGCCCAGCATTTCACCCTCAGAATGACGGGCAGTCAGAGCGGACTATCCAAACATTGGAGGATCTATTGAGATCGTGTGTATTGACTTTTGCTGGAGGATGGGATGGTCATTTACATCTAATAAAGTTTGCCTATAACAACAGCTTCCAGGCGAGTATCGGTATGGATTCATTTGAGGCATTGTATGGGAGGAGGTGCATGACTCATGTTTGTTAGGGCGAGGTTAGAGATAGACAGATTCATTGTTCAGACTTGATAGATATGACATTTGAGAGGATCAGACTGATCCGAGCTAAACTGTTGGAGATGCAGAGTCGACATAAGAGTTATGCTGACAAAAGAATAAAAGACTTTGAGTTCCAAGTGGGGGATAAAATCTTCTTGAAAGTCTCCCATTGGAATGGAGTATTCAGATTTGGCTGGAAAGGAAAGTTAGCACCGCGCTATATTGGTCCTTACGAGATATTGGAGAGAGTGGGCAAAGTGGCATATCGTCTGGCATTACCACCGAAGTTAGAAAAGATTCACAATGTGGTTCATGTGTCAGTGCTGAAGAAGTACGTACCAGATCTTACTCATATCTTGGAGAGCCAACTGGTAGAATTGAGTGAGAATATGACTTATGAAGAAAAAACCGTGAAGATTGTAGAAAGGAAAGTCCAAGAGTTGAGATCAAGACATATCCCTCTGGTAAAGGTCATGTGGACTAATCATCACATACATGAGGCAACTTGGGAAGTGGAACAAGATATGAGGGAGAAATATCCAGAGCTATTCGAGGATTGAGAAATTTCAAGGACTAAATTTTTATAGGGTGTGTAGATTTTGAGACCAAGTCTTTTACTTTATTTTATTTAAATTGAATTAGTGATTTATCATTATCTCTCACACTCCCATGTTCCCTCTATTTCTCCCCCAACTTAGCAACCATTAATCACAACTTCTAATATCACTCAACCTCCTTTTACTATATATATTGAAACTAACCTAAGTTTTTCCTTTAGAGTGTATGCTTGGTATGAATCAATAAAGAGTAAGAAATATATTGAATTGAATTCCAGAGATCTTTTGAATAGTTAGAGAGAGAAATAGACGCGTAGAGAGAGAAAACACAAAACCAATAGAGAGAGAAAGTTGGGCAGGAGAGAGAAAGGACTCGTTCGTCGTCTTCCGGACACTTTTTCCGGTGAGTGACAGAATCCCCTTGACGAGACGAAGCCAACGCCACCGGTCTGACAACCAGACTCCTCCGCACAAGCCGCCGCGTCGCCGCTCCACGCTCCCCACGCGCCCCCATGCGTGCGATACACCTCTCGGACCAGAATCTTCCCTTCATCAAGATACGCGGGTTAGATACCTCGTTTGCCCAATTCGGATCTTTGGTTGTCGTGAAATGAGCCAAAAACAAGAGTTAACATCGTTCGAACGTTCGTCGAATACCACCGAGCATCTGCCATTTCCACCACTGTCGTTGTGATCCCGGTGACGTGTACTGTCTGTTGATCACCTCGTTCTGAAATTTTGAAGTCGTTGGAGCTCGGTACGTTATATTTTACAATTTTAGGGGTGTAATTATAATATTTTGAGAGTTTTGGATTTATTCGTAAATTGACATGTTTAGAGACCTAAATGTATGAATTCTGATTTCTAGTGAGTAATAGGGGATAAATAAGAATTTTGTGGACTAAATTGATAATATTGGATAGAATTGGGGTTAAATTGTAAATTTAGAAAGTTTTGGGGTAAAATCATAATTTTAGTAAAATATAGGGATCTGATCGTAATTTTATAATTTTTCCAGATTTTATGGAGGACATATAGATATAGAGAGTTTTGCATGGATTGAGGTAAGTACAAAGCACGATGATTCCCTTAACGTAAATATTTGTTGGTTGATGTTTGATATATGAGTTTATGTAGTATAGTATAAATATATTTATACATATATGTTGGAGAATTGATTGGGAAATTGATAGCATGAGAACATAAATTGTGAATACAAATTTTGGGTATAAATTGTATACTTGTACTATGAATCGAAGTATTTGAGTATTATGTGACTTTGAGATGAGTTGATGGATGAAATGCGATGAGATGTGTTGTATTGGATGTTGTGTGAGATTATTGTTATGTTGCCGGATTTAGTATAATAGTAGTTGGAGATGCGAGATTATGCGAGGTTATGCGAGATTAGCATAGGCGTGTGGTTCAATCCCCCTATTGCACATTTATGTGCGATTATACGGTGGGAAACCTTGTGAGTATGAGAGGGACTCTCCCATTGGTTTCAGTCCATTATATATATATATATATATATATATATATATATATATTATATATCTATATATATATATATATATATATATATTGTTGGTGAGGTCATGTTGAGAGTATAAGTGTTTTTACTTACTGAGTTCTTTAAGCTCACCCCCCATTTCCAAACATCACAGGTAGTTGCCTGCGCAACAGTAGCAGTATCAGTACCAGGATTGACTCGTTTGCCACAGCCGTCAGTCGGGTTGGTCCAGACATTTCTTTTGGCTTTTGAGATAGGATATTTATGACAACTTTCATGTTTTCAGACACTTTTGGTGTAAACATTTATTTGGGATTTATTGGATTGCATTTTATGGAATATTATTTTTCTTTGCGAACTTTTGGTTCAGTTGCATGACATATCGGTGCTCGAGCTGAAGTGGTTCGCGGACCGCTTTTTAGGGTTGGGCCCGCTCTAGGAGGGGGTCGTAACAAATAGATTTCCAATTGGACATTAGGATTCATACCCTTATGTAGCGTTTGGTATAGAATTTTATTAGCTTATAAACTAATTTATACTCTCACTGCAATACTTATAAGTTAACTTATACTCTCAATCAATACTCTCTACCAAACGATGGGTTATTATGAAAGTCGATTTTGATTATGATGTGCTTGTTACAACAACTCTCTGCTTGTACGCT